>KZ651150.1:482874-528667 GCA_001010745.2 Gerris buenoi | reverse complement strand
TATAATACAATTAATCTGTAAAAATGTTACACTTGGACGAGTCTCGAATCGCAAACTTCGTTACATGATGTCACTATATGAAAAAATTCACTCTACCGCCGCCAAAGAAGTTTCACTTCAAAAATATAAAATTATTAATAACTAAAGAACAACACTGTGTTTTTTGACAGTGGTCTATTTTATTAAAAACTGATTGTACATGACGACACTAGCGCACTCCTCAGATTTCCATGACTTCTTGGTCAACCTCTAGTACTAGTAGCTTTTAGACACGTAGGCAAATCTTGGTCGATCCTAGAAATTAGGCCTTATTTTATGCCCATTCGATTAGCCTCTTGGTAGAGAGTTCCAGCTACTATACACATCGCTGAACATTGTATCGAAGCGAGTGGCAAGAGATGGTCAATAGTTAGTTATGTAAATCAGAATATCAAAGCGTGGAATCATACCCTTGTCACTGTATCAATAATAAATTTTTATGTATATGAGGTACTTCTCGGAAGTACATAACTTTTCTAGTTAGTGCAGCTAGGGCACATATCTTCCTCGCTTCCTATTTCATATACTTTATGATTTTATGCTTGTACAACCTATAGTTCAGGAGATAGCGTGCAAAAAAATGTCTGACTAACATCAAGCTAGAAATTTGAATACAAGTCAATCTTTTAGCGCCTTTTAAGAATATGTGGTCGGCTAAGTTCGTCTACGGGACATAGCTTGGCAGTAGGCGTTTGACAAAAACAAACCGGCGGAGAGCGGCCATGTCCCGCCAATTATGGTGGACAGTATGATTTTCGTGATCCTGAGAACAGAATTAGTTAGTAGACCAAAAATCAAGTCGATGTTATTATCACACTTGATAGGTTAGCTATTCAAATAATACTAAAAATTAACGTTGTCACCTGTCAAGGGATAAACTAACATCAACTTGATTTTCAGTCCACTAACTAATTCTGTACTCAGGATCATGAAAATCACATTGTCCACCATCCTTGGCGGGACATGGCCGCTTGTTTTTTTCAAACGCCTACTGCCAAGCTATGTCCCGCAGACGAACTTAGCCGACCACATATTCTTAAAAGGCGCTAAAAGATTGACTTGTATACAAAATTCTAGCTTGATGTTAGTCAGACACTTTTTTGCACGCTATCTCCTCGACTACTACTGCATATTGACAAATTAATCTAATTTTCCTCCGTTTATTACCTGAATTAAAGTATGAATTAAGTATATTAGAAAAATTGGACCGCAGACGGTTTAATTTAATCTGGGGCTATCTGGGGGTTATTTTCAACAAACCCTTCAAATGGATTGACCCAACTATGGGCTTATTATAGCCAAAATCCAAATGTCAATGAAATCGGACGAGTAGATTATAAGACATGCTGGTTCGCAAAAATTGAGCGGCAGACTGACAGACAGACATGGAACCAAAAATGTTTTCTGATGTCTGAAACGGATTTCTGTCTTGGAATTTTTTAAATTGGAGACATAAAAAATGTTTGTATACTTTAGATCAATCAGATAACTTCTGATACCTTAGGTAAGCTTAAAAATAAAAATCTATAAAAGAGTGCGTCATACTTATTTTTATTGCTATAGATAATTCTACTTATCTACTTTATTTGATTCTGGTATAATTTATATTTTCCGAGCTTACTGGTAACGGAAGCAATGAGATTGTTCTGAAGAATGGCAAATTTTTATGGCTCCGATTTGAAAAATTCCAAGACAGAAATCCGTTTCAGACATCAGGGAACATTTTTGATTTCGTTTGTCCGTCGGTCTGTTGCTCAATTTATGCGAACTAGGGATGGGAAAAACCGTTCCATGAGTGGAACGAGTTTCGTCGTTTCGTTCCAAACCTATAACTAGTTCCAAGAACTAGTTATTTTTGGAACGTTTTAGTTGTCGTTCCAAAGAAACAGTTTCCTTTTATACTTCACGTGTTTCAAAGTCTAGTGCAGGTTCGTTCCACAAAAGACCAGTTTCTTTATTATATAGTTCGACTCTTCACTGAAGATGAAAAGTAGAAATAAAATACAAACATTTATAATAATAATAATATTAAGATATTTTTATTTACGAAACGAGTGGCGAAGGCGACAAGTTGAAGTTGATTAGGGAACTGAAAGAAAAAAATCTGTCCGAGACAACTCAGACAAACTTTTCATATATTATGTACATTTAATTACTATTAGAAATTTCATCAAAATGATCATAATAATAACTTCTCCCGGGCGGGGAATCGAACCCGGGAAAGTAAAAAGGGCAAAGAGGCATCTGTCTCTTTCACGCTCCCTCTAAGAAGTGTGAAAGAGAATGAGAACGCATCGCTTTGGAGTGAGTCCCGAGACTCGAGCTATCATCCCCACTCCTATAACACGTGCACAACCATAACATCTTTACTTTTTCGTTCCAGCTTGGTGGAACTGGAACTAGTTTTGCAACTCGTTTTCGTTCCACGCGAAACGAATCTTTTACGTTCCCTCCGTGCCAGTTACAGTTACAGTTTCTTTATGATTTCTCGTTCCCGTTTCCTCTTTGATAGTTACGTTCCGTTTTAGTTTTGCCTGGCACTTGGAGAAACGAAAACTCGTTCCTCCAAGTTAGTTTTCGTTCCACGCAAAACGAGTTTTTTAAGTTCCCTTCAAGTTGGTTATTTAGTTTCATTGATGCTTGCTTTTGCTCGCTCTCGTTACAGTTGCCTCTTTAATCAGTTACGTTTCGTATTATTTTTTTCCATAATCACTTAAATATATATTTTTTTACAAAAATATAATTTTTAATTTGAATTGAATTAAGACAAAAATATTGTTAAATAAATAAAAATAGACATTTCGTGTAAAATAAAAATTTCAAAGTCGTTCCAAAAATAACGTAGTTCCATGAAATCTTGGAACGATTGGAACCGTTCCAACGCAGGAACTAGTTATTTTTATAGTTACGTTCCGTTCCTCCCATCCCTAATGCGAACCAACGTATCTTAAAAACTACTCGTTCGATTTTATTGAAATTTTGATTTCAATTTCCCATTGTTGGTCTCGTATATAAGTTCTATACCTTATGCGCCTATTTGTTTCTCTTCTACATGCGCACAAACATACATATATATCTTCAAAAGTACTTGTCTGATTTTTATGAAATATTGATGGTTCGTCCAAAAGTAGCCCACAGATAGCCCCTAGATAAAAAAGTTAATACAAAAAGTATTTTTAAGTAAATTTACCCTATTCTATAACCTACTTATTACGGTAAATCCTACCTGTAACAACTATTCCAATTAATTACAACAATAAATGGTTGTTGGTTTACAATTTAACAAAAAGTTTTTATTTTTCCTTCCAATTTATTAATTTATAATGAGGTAATATACCTTATTGCCACGACACAAAAAGTAGTAATTATTTAATTTAATTCATTATTTGTCCTTTCGTGCGATTCCTTTTAAAAGACAGAAGTTAATTTCACTAAACTTGCAGGGCTTCAACTGTTTAGTTTTAGTTAGACAGGAACAGTGCTTAGAATTTAAATTATTGTTGTTTTATTGTAACTCCAGTCTGGAGACGAAAGTAGGCCTGAGACAGTGTTTTAGGAATTTAAACAATTTATGTCTGTGTGAATTTAAACGTGTTCGCTCAATGTTGGGAGACATTCGGACTATTCCTAAACGCTTGTAGAATATTGAGCATTTTCCTCGCCCAATACTTCACCACTAAAAACATATACTTCGCTACTGAAAAAAACATTTAGTGAATACTTAATTCTAAAGCTTTAAAAAAACTATACTCTTTAATTTACTATTTTATTTATTTCCTTTGAATATGTAATGTTATGAGTGAAACAATAGTCTAAATTTACCCAATTCTATAACCTACTTATTACGGTAAATCCTACCTGTAACAACTATTCCAATTAATTACAACAATAAATGGTTGTTGGTTTACAATTTAACAAAAAGTTTTTATTTTTCCTTCCAATTTATTAATTTATAATGAGGTAATATACCTTATTGCCACGACATACGCGGTTGAAAGTTATTCATAATACGCGTCGAAGTAGTCACTCAAATCTGCGTAATTTAAAAATTAAACAAACATAAGTGCAATAAACCGTCCAATAAGGTTCTTAATATCCTTAGCATCCGTCCGTTGCAAGTACTAATCTATTTCATGATTTATCGAATCACCCGTCAGTGATTTCAAGTATCTCATTATCCTATACTATTTAAACTGATACATAAATATACAAACTGCAAAAGGGTAACCTTTTAAACGATATATAGGATAACCTTTTTTACTTGTTAGTCTTAAAAAGAAGGTAATGTTAATTTGTCCAATGTTGAGTCTATTGTACCGCAAACTTTCTCTTGAAAGTTAATCATGCTGTTCTGGATCTAAGCTTGTTTTCCTATCTTTCACCTGCAAACATTTCTCAAAGTGCATTTAGGCTCTCTATTGTCTGAGGTCTTTATATCGTGCTCAATATCCTTTTGTTCGACTGAATAGTACCATCTATTTGATGTCTGAAAACCCTGAAACCGATTTATCTTATTTAAGATTCGAAGAAGAGAAAACAAAAATTACCTCATTGCCAAATCTAGAAATATAGTGACCTCACAACTAAACTATTTCCAAGTGATTTATCTCAGGAAATAAAAAGAGTTGTTTCTCAAAGTAAGAAAGGTTTGTGGTTCGATCACGATACTAAGGGTAAAATGAAGTCTGTGAGTTGGAACTGAGAGGACAGAAAGCCGAGTCTCAAGTCGCTCGGGTCGATGCTAAACACAAGATAAGTTCGTGTTTCTCAGAGTTAGTCTGTAACTCAGCTCCAACTCTCTCAGTTAAACTCATCACTCATTAGTAACAATAACTAAACTTAATATACAACTCACTTCTACTTAACTCAAAACATTCTTAGTAGAAACAAACCAGCGTAGAAACTGGTGCACCAAGTACTTGATTTTAACAGAAAAATATTCCCGAGTTCTGCTCACTATTCTGTAACTTTAAATATTAGTAATTAATCATTAATAATTTCAAGCTTTTAACCTACATACAACTAGCTGAATACCCGTGCTTCGCTACGGGATGTTATATTTTCAATTTAATGGATTTATAAACTACCAGCAAGAAACATTTAAATTATTTTACAAAGCGAGAATATCTAGATTCTATCTCTCGAAACATCATATTTCTATATTTAAATTAAGTAATAATAATTTAAACCATAATTATCTTTTCATCGTGCTATATTTCACCCTACACCTTGGGCTTCTTCAGGCTCTACAAATTAACTACTTAAGAAAAATCAAAATTTTGCAAAATCCTTTATTAGCACCCGCCTATGATATGAACAGAGTATATCATTAAAATTTCAAGTCTCTCGGTCAAGCAGATTTTGCTGAGCGTTGATTCTATCTCAGTCAATCAGGACTTTGCCACTTATATTATAGATATATATAACTAGGTGTTTATAAATAATACTTACTTTAACAGCGTAGGGCCAACATGATCGCGATCAGTAATCTCCTTATGTTTACACGCATCACATCTGTGTTTAGAACTAAAAAATAGAGCCTAGCATCAACATTTTGTAACACTGTTTTTACTCTTAAGGCATCCAGATCAATTTAATCAGCTTTTCAATTTTAATAATAATAAACATTAAATATTTAGTAATTAATTAAACAGCTTGTTTTCCAGTGAAATCTGCATCTCGAAGGGCTTGAAGTCAGACGTTTCGCTTCCGCTACTGGAAGCATCTTCAGGTGTGTGGTGCTTATACATTTCTCATTTATATATATATATATTTAGTTGCTACACATCTAAGGCATTTTGATTAATTTAATCAGCTTTTTGATGTATAAATTTGTATAGGTTAATTATTCAAATTACTTGCTTTGCTTTAAAAAAAAAAATAAAATAAAAAAAAATAGTGCTACAGAACAACCTACGTTAATCTGCACACATTAATTTTGTATATTATATATTATTTTACATTTATTACTTACTTGCTGCGTACTCTTGGTTACGGTATTGGTTGTATCATATTCAATCTGTAGTTACAGGTGTCTTTCTTGTCCTTTCTATTCTATACCTATATTTCTACCCTTTTAGAAATGGACTTCCGTCATAAGAATCTTCTAGAAGTTGCAGGAGGTTTTTAAACCAAACCTTCTCTTTACTTTCCTAATTTTAAACCGCAAGTAGTTAATTTGATTAGGCATCATTTCCTCGTTCATCTTTGTATTTTATAACTTAGTAACTTTCATAATATGTATTGTAATTTTCAATCACTATTTTAATAAACTTACTCTGACGACATTACTTTAATGTAGATATTATTTGGAGACAACTAGTCTACTATATATACTATTTTTTAGACTAAAAGGGATAATAAAAGAGATTATATAAGCATTTTGAGCTAAGATCATGTTTGCGCAAACACTTTGACCGTGTATGGGGCTGTTTGATGTTTACGCAAACATGATGTTTGACGTGTATGGCCTAAGTTAATAGACATCACGGTCAAATATTTTGCGCAAACAACATTTTGCGCAAAATATTTGATCGTGATGGAGGCCTTTAGGCAAAAGGATATATCCATACTGTAAATTTATAGTGTGAATATCCTTTTGTTTGCAATTTACTAATCAACCCCTGCTACTAGAATATAACTAGAGGCAACCTATAAAAAAATGATGTTATTCCATTCGCTTAATTGATTATAGTTAAATGTGTTGTTATTTTATTATTCTTCTTTGTACACTAACTTCTTGTTTGAATATTTTTTTAAACATTTGAATATAGATTCCATTTTAATATAGACTTTTTTATATTTTATTATCAGTTTAAGGTTTATCTTTATCTTCCAAATCATAGCTGGCTTTTCACCAAACCGGCCAAACAGAAATACAAAAACTGTTTTTTTTTTAATCAAACCACAGTGCCGTATCGAGTGGTAAAACCAAATTGAAACTAGGTTTGTTTTAAGAATAATTTCAGTTTAATTGGTACACCTCTTTCGTTCTACCACAATTATTATATTATGTAGTTTTGCATAATATAATAATAAGATCTCAATTCTCCATCAACCATACGTCGAGATTTCTTAAATTAGCCATTGATTCTTTTGTATCGTAATTATTTTTTCTTCTTTTTTTAAATCTCATTAATAAAAATAAAATTGCCAAATATTGGTTCGTTAACCAACTAAATTGACACAGCCGTTTCAAGATGGCGATCATTTAAAATCTTTTTTAGCTGTAGAATTTGAACTCTTTTTTTATAACGACGTGAGCCTATCGCTTTTAAAATTCGCGTCTTAAAATTAAAGCCTCCAAAGTTTGTGCCTCTTTTGAAGCCAACAGCCAAGACTTGGTGAATTTTTGCTCCCTTTACGCTTTTAAATACTTCTTTTTACAACGATGTTCTTTTAGGTGTGAGTAAGGCTACTCATAAGAGTGAGTACTTAAGAGGGAAGAATCATTGATAAGAAATTTGCTTGGTTAATAACAGCACTAGTTCATAGACTGTCAGATTGACGTAGATTTGCTTTCTATGGTTTATAATAAGAATAGTTATTGCGATTTCTAATTGCGCATTACCTAAAAGATACTTGACGTTAGCTGCATATAATCAGTTCTGTTATATATGAGTCATATAAGTAGTGGTGTTCCACTTGTAGTCAGTCTCGCATATCAATTTTCCCAGTCTAGGCGTCAGTAACATGAGGTTTATGTGTCAGTTCATACTACCATTATTTTCTTACGTGTTATGATTTTTTAAAATAATCAATGACTTATTATCAGGCTCATCTTCTGGTAGTCACTTGAGCTGATTAGCTGTCCTTGTTTAGCATAATGTATGATTACCTGCATTATTTATGATTAATGATTATAAAGCTGATTAGCAATTCTAGCTGTAATGGTATTATTTTGTAATTAACTCATCTGAAAAATATGAACAATTCTACTATAATGGAAAATGAATTAATGGTTTGGTTTTGAATTTATGTGACAGCTTTTAAAAGTAAAGTTGAAGAACTCGAATCAATGAAAACTGAGAGAAATGCTTCAAATTCAGATTTATGATCTGAATTCAAGCACTGCAAATTCCCCCACCCCACGCTTCTAAAGGTAGATACGATAGCAGAGAACCCGTTAGGGGGTGCTCTTGCAATGTTTTGCCTTAGATGCATAAGGCCCCTGCACACTCGTGAAGTATCCTTGCCGATTATACTCGGCGAGAACACCCGAGGTGAAGTACTCGGCGAAACTACCTGAGGCGAAGTCAGTATTCGCATCCGTATCAACACTCTCGCCCTTCGTGGCGAGTACCTCATTGCCTTGACTCAATGACCCTCGTATTCTGCCTGTGAAGCGAAGTCGTGCGAGGGTAGTTGAGGACCACCGATGAATATCGAGCAACCTTTCCCCATTCTCGTTCCTCGCCGACTTCAGGCAACTTTGCGAGAGTCTGGAGGGGCCTATAAAAGTAAATGAAAGCGCTGTGGATGGAACCAGCTATTTTGTGTCGCCCTCGATTCATTCAAGCCGAGCAGACGGGCTGGAGCCTATTGCCCCACGATCACGTTGGCTCCCTGTAGCGCCCAAATTTATAGTTGCAATTTATTCCTCGATTTTTCATTGTAATCGGCATAGTAGTTTAGGCTCCACATGGCCGCCCAAACTACAACAGATTTGTGTAGATATGGATTTACAATGTCATTTCGATTTTACCATCATTCGGATTTAAATACGTTTTATTTGGACCGAACTCCACGTGAAATTGTGATTACTATAGCCGCGGCTTTTTTTTAACTATCTCTGATTGATTTTATCGGACGATTATATTTTTAAACTTTATTTATGCTTTTGCTTTCTACGTGATGTTGGTTCGAGTATTTTTTTTGTCACATCAATTTCGACCTCCTTTACTTAAAAAGTAGGTTCGAACCATCATCTAGTTTGTGTAATTTCTTTAAATATGCCCATAAACGCTCTCATGTCTAATAATAATCATATATTAATTTTAAGGGAGAACCTCCTTACATTGGTAAGACGCGTTTATGGTCGAAGCTCTCATGATGATGAGATCTAAAGCTTTGTCCAGACTGCCGAACCGAACAGTGCAAACGAGCCGAGCATTGGTCTCTGCGCATGCCCAGTATAAAACGCGCAGGCGCACTTTGTACTGAGCATGTGCAGAGACCAATGCTTGGCTCGTTTGCTCTGTTCGGTTCGGCAGTCTAGACAAGGCTTAATAGTTTATCGACCAACACTACTCATGTGTGAACGGGTTGGTTGCCTGGTATCATCGTTGTTGGATTTATGCAAGGCTACCAGGGTTTGTTTATAGGACTCTCTTCTTGGACTATGTCTTCGAGCGTAATAGCCCCTCGTATTTAAATAGAATAAAATACATTTGCCAAGACGTGGGTACCTTTACAGGTACCAAATATATGACGCTAACGATAAGTGGGGAGGGAGCGCAGAGCGCACCAGTCTAGGAGGGGCAGACACTCTGGCGGCTCTGTTGATGCCAATATCGCTCCCCTTATATTATGACGTACGATCATCTTATGTTATACGATAATCTCTTTTAGCTCTAACGGCATTACAATAGTACATTACGCGTTTAGTGCGAAAAGTAGTATTTTGCATATGAGTGTGGAGTTTGCACCCGAGCGAGAGCGAGGGTATTAAGTATTAAAACCGCACACGAGCAAGGCAAAATGCAGTTTCGCACGAGTTGCGTACCGTGCTTTATCTGCGATTTTATGATTTTAATAATATATATGGAAAAAAATTATTTAATAAACTTTCTCGATGTAAGTTTGTATTTCTCTTTTGATAAAAATGACATTAATTCGTTAGTTGTGTTTTGTGCCGAATTAATTATTTCTGGAGGTGTATTATTCTCCTCATTTTCGTCATAATGACATAAATTAATCATTGTTTTTCACTACAAACTCGATATTAACAGTTACTTTTTACTTTAATTAAACAAACAGCAAATTGGTTTAGTTAAATGTAAAAGAACTCGCTAATCGTACGTTAAGGTGAAGAATTCTTCTTTTTTACCGCACTAGGGCGGAAAAAAGAGTAATTATGAAACGCGCATGTGCAATGAATATACAAGTGCGTAAAGAATAATTTTCTACGCTTCTATACAGAGATACAATGTTTTTATATTGTGTATAAATCGTAGATAAACTTATTTTTTTAGCCTTCTTCACTATTTTTTAATATTTTTTTTCTGATCTATAGCGTTTTTAAGCTAAATCTGCACCCCCACGCTTTTAAGGTCCTTCTGTATATAATCTAGAACGTTCTTTGAGTCGTGTTCCTTAGAATTTTAACTTCAAACATAAAACTATTAATGTATTATGTCCTGACATTTCTAGTTCACAAATCGCTTCACGTTAGATATATGTGAAAGTTAAAAAGGGTCAAAGGATTGTGTTACGATCCGTTACGCCGCCATGCTGTCTGGATTAGCAAGGAAAACCTGCGATGCTATTTTATAGCATGTAGCACTTACCTGGTTAACTCCTAAGCCGGACACACTGTGACCTGTAAAGTATGAAATAAGTATAAATCCCTATTTTATAAATACCCTTCAGATTTCAGAACTTGGTAATCCTTAGTAGGAATGCAACCTTCAACCGTTTCAAAACTATCTCCTTCACTGTTGTAAAAATAACCTTTACAAAACATTTGACAAACACAACATTTTTACCTTAGTAAGGTAACATAAATTTTGAAATTTTGATTTATTAGTTGATAGTTTTCGTTCTTTGCACTTTTTGGGTAAAACAGATGCATCGTTTTATTCTTATATTTGATAAATGCCAAGTTATTACTATGATTTCTAGGTTAGTTTAATAAAAGTCAAATTAAATTATAGGTAAACTGTGAAATATTCCGGAGATTAAAATTTTATATGTAAAATCCGAGTTTTAGAGAAGATACTATTTCATAAATTAATTTAGAGTTTTTCAATTAGGGAAACTAAGTATTGTCGAAGTAAAACTAAAACTGAAAACTTAGAACCTAGTGAAGACAAAACTGAAGATAAATCGGACGGTATAACACACTTTCAGTTCAGACAAACGTACGGATTTTTACGCAGTTATTTACGACATATAACTGCACAGATAAATTGGGTATAATAGCGGACAAATAGCGTCCTTAACAGTGTAGATGAAAAATATAAATATAAAATATAACGGCGGTAGGTTTATAATAAACCTACAGGTTCGCGTGCGCAATGCACACATACTTTAAACGCTCGTATTATTTAATTTTCGTCGAACGTTATAATTTGGCTAAATTTTTGGATTAATCCAGAGAACATGAAACAAGTTTTAGGATTTATAGTTCATTTGACGTTGTGTTATGAAAATGCATATTCTCTACCGGTTGTATTGTTCTTACACGTTTTTTTTTAACAAGGCGTTCATGCTTCCGCGGATTAGCTCTTCATGTTAGTATTTTTTAGAAATTAAATTATTATTTGGTTATTAAATTATTCATGTTCTAAACGTTTAATTATTGTTATGTAAACAGAGGTTTTTATTCTTCTTATAACAGTGCAAAGAGGTTATCACAATTACATAAAAAAAAGATTAAATGAAGAAATAACTTAACTTATTCCAATCTATAGTTCCTGAAAAAATAATAAAGATTAATATATCTTATACATTATTATTTAAATACTCGATTATTTATTATTTATATTATATTTTATTAATTTTAGATTAGGTATTTATTTTTTTAGTGTTGGTACTCGTGATTAAGACTAGTTCTAAAACTACGTAGAAATTTAGTTTCAGTTCGGCCATGTTAATTTTTATTTCGCGACTTCATCGAAATTAATTTCCGTTGAATCTTGTAATAAATTCACTTCTTAATTAAAATTAAAGTATTAAACTCGTGAATTAAGATTTAGTTATTGTATTCTGTGTTTTTTTTTTTTTTTTTTTTATCAATTTTGATTTTTCTTTGAAAGGCAACAGCAAGATGCAAAACACAAGGTTATTTATTTCCATGATTCTTTGTTTTTTCTCGTGCTTATCTTCCTTAATATATGTTAAACGAATGTTATTTAGTATATTATTGACGATATTATATTTTTCATTTGATTTAATGATTATCAATAAAAGCATTTGAAGAATAAAAAGAAATATGAAGAACATGGCAGATTGAAACGACATAGCAGAGTAAAGAGGTATTTTGAATCTATCTAGTATTTTTGGTTTAACTAAAACATTTATATTAACATTAATAAACAATTTATTAATATAAAAATAACAATAGGGATCTTTATTTTACTCTAAATAAAATACAACGTATGGTAGTTGCGTAGCATTCATTAAATTTGTTCAATAATAAAGAGTATTTCTATTTTTAATGTTGGTAAAGGATTAAAGGTCTAGACTTTGTAACCTTCCTGTAACCTTTCTACTCATTTATCTTCCTTCTCACTTATTTCCGGTTTAATTCTTCACTCTATTTACGTTTTCTGAGAACTTTTTTTATTTTTACTTTAGCTTCCAATGTAACAGAACAACTCTATTGTTAAGATAATATCATAATTAACAGTGTGTTAAGCAGATATAATAGCTGCTATACTTACAGTGTTGTTTTTGATTTGTTTGGAATTATCCTCCTCAATAATCCTTATAATATAAGGGTTAAAAACCTTTTTTCTTACTTCGTAGGATTCACATTTGCATTTGGCATAAAGATTCCTTTTTTTTAGCTCTCTTTCCTAATTTCACTGTCTTTAGGATTCGAATTTCGGAATCGGAATTTCAATCTCAGTTCTAATTTTTTAATTTGTTATCACTAAAACCCCTCCGCACACGGAGCAACTCAAAACAAACTCAACTGGAAACTCCAGTCATTTTTAAGTTGACAGAAAGCAAACCCAGTTTGTAACGAATTGCTCCGTGTGTGGTGTCACGTTCAATTACATACGTTAAAACTTATAGCCAACTGGTTGGTGATTTGAGTTCGTAATCAGTTTGTTTTGAGTTGCTCCGTGTGCGGAGGGCCTAATAGCTACAGCAAAGTTGGATCAAGCAGAGTTAATTTTGGATACCTACAACTTGGCTAGCCAATATGCGAAGCAAACAACAACGCCACTACGTTAGTTATACTGAAGGCATTCAGTAACATTTGTTTGCATATTAGGTCCGACCTTCTAGATGTCACCATCTCGAGCTCTCATTGGCTGTCCTTCCACCCCAGGCTTTCGATTTTTCCATGCTGTCAATAATTAACTGTCTTTTTAATATGACTATAATATTACTTTTCTTTTCTTTTTGTTTATAATTTATCATCGCTATCTTCCTGCTTTACTCAAATATAGATAGTTAATCATCACCAATGATAGTTAATATAGATAGTTAAAATATATCCCATATTTTTGTTTGTATTTAAAATCTAATGATTTTATGGGATCACAATATTTTCTCTTTTTGTCACTCGGTAAGAAAGTCAAAAGAACCCAATATAGTGTTCATGTTTATTTATAAGAGTATAAGCGTGTATTTATACGTGTGGAGTGTATGAGTTCACTTCATATAGCTATATTTAATAGAGTAGGTTCAGGTGCCAAAATTCGACCTCACAAGTTTAGAATTTTAGTCGATGAGTCAAACCAAAGCATACTTTTTGGTGGGGCAGGTAAGTCGTTAAAAAAGAAATTAATTATCAACTAATTATTTTAAGTGTAAACAATACACAATGAACAATGTATTGAAATATATGTCATTAATTAGTGATTTTTTATTTTAACGATGTTTAATTAAAATGGTTTCTGCCCGAAGTTTCACGTCCAGAGTTGTGAGCTTCTGCTGGGAATTGGTGACTACGTTTATGTCCCGACGTTTCACGTCCAGAGTTGTGAGCTTCTGCTGGGAATTGGTGACTACGTTTATGTCCCGACGTTTCACGTGCAGAGTTGTGAGCTTCTGCTGGGAATTGGTGACTACGTTTATGTCCCGACGTTTCACGTGCAGAGTTGTGAGCTTCTGCAGGGCATTGGTGACTACGTTTATGTAGTCTCTTCTGCAGGGAATTGGTGACAGCGTTTATGTCCCGACGTTTCACGTCCAGTGTTGTGAGCCTCTGCAGGGAATTGGTGACTGCGTTTATGTCTCGACGTTTCACGTCCAGAGTTGTGAGCTTCTGCAGGGAATTGGTGACTGCGTTTATGTCCCGACGTTTCACGTCCAGAGTTGTGAGCTTCTGCTGGGAATTGGTGACTACGTTTATGTCCCGACGTTTCACGTGCAGAGTTGTGAGCTTCTGCAGGGCATTGGTGACTACGTTTATGTAGTCTCTTCTGCAGGGAATTGGTGACAGCGTTTATGTCCCGACGTTTCACGTCCAGTGTTGTGAGCCTCTGCANAAAAAAAAAAAAAAAAAAAAAAAAAAAAAAAAAAAAAAAAAAAAAAAAATCTAAACGGTGTCAAATATTTCACTTAAGGTGACAATTTATAAATGTCTCTTTTTTTTGTAACAAGGGAGAGATTCACTTCTTAAGGGCGTGTAAAGGATACCTTGCGGTAACTTACTTTCTACCTGTTTTTGTCGCAAAAATATTCACACTTTGAGCTTGCAAAAATAAAAATTATTTATGTCCTTGTACACAGACACCCTTCAATTCTTCTTACTCATATTCGTGAACTACTACTATAACTTGTACAACCTATTTTTTTTTTTTTTTTAAAAAATATTTTAAAAGTTCAAAAATGAAATATTTTTCACACTTAGCTGTTTCAGGTAAGAAAATACAAGTTGAAGTAAGTTAAGGTAATAATGTAAGTTGAATCGGCCAAACGGTACCAAGCAGTCTAACAGTTAAGGACTTAGCTAGAGATTATCGTAGTCTAAAGTTAATCTACTTATAACACCCTCTCTTATCTTCAATGTACTTTTTTTACTTAGTGTTAATACCCTTTTCATGGAAAAATTGGCTGGAATAATATTTTTTTCCTAGGAAAATAGATTATTATTTCTTATTGTAAAAAAATAGTTAAGTTTATCACATATACGAGTAATAGGCGGTTCCTTCTAAGTCCCACTTTGGTCTGATTCAAAAGATTTAGTTTTTACTTTATTTTATAAATGTGTGAAATTGAATTTATTTTAAATGTTACATAAGATTGTTCAGAGATTATTTAAATCATAATCGATAATTATATTGTGTTCAATTGACGTAAATTATAACAAAGATCCTATAATTACAGTTTAATCAACGTAACTGATAACTCTGAACCTATAACTACTCTTTAATCGACGTAAAGGATAACACTGAACCTATAACTACTCTTTAATCGACGTAAATAAAGGATAACACTGAACCTATAACTACTCTTTAATCGACGTAAAGGATAACACTGAACCTATAACTACTCTTTAATCGACGTAAATAAAGGATAACACTGAACCTATAACTACACTTTAATCGACGTAAAGGATAACATTAAACCTATAAATACTCTTTTTATCGACGTAAAGGATAACACTGAACCTAAAAATACTCTTTAATCGACGTAAAGGATAACTCTGAACCTATAAACTGCACTTTGTAACCCATTAGTAAAGTTTAATCAACGTAAAGGAAAGCACAGATCCTATAAAAGTATACACAGTTTAATGCTTTAAAGGTCGAAAATAATGAATCTGTCTAGGGCGAATAATGATATGAATAGATGAGAATACTATCTGAGATATTTCCTTGCAGTAGTGTTGACGACAAAGCATTATCTATCCATCAAACCTAGACACTCTAGGCAGGGGTCACTAATTAATTTTCTTGAAGGGCCACATTAGAAAATCGAGAACCTTTCGTGGGCCATTTATATTTCAATGCACGTGATCTAAGATAATATTTCTGGAAAGGAAGTTAAATTGAAATCAATAATCCAAAACCTGGTATGTATAATCTAAAAAATCTAGAATAATATAGGGTTAGGTGTTAGGTATGCCGTCAAATTGGGAAAGTAGCTTGCTTGCCAAAAGAGGGTATTTGCCTGTAACTGGGCATGCCATGGATTTTTATTAAGTTTTTATCTGCTTGCTTGCCAGCTACAGGCATGTCATCTAACATATCCACGTGCAAGTAGCTGGCATGTTTCTGTTCAAGCTACAGGCATGTGTATCTCCGCCTTTAGAGAGAAAAATTACGTCTTGCTCTCCATCAAATGCTTGAACTTTAGACTCTGATTAGTGTGCATGCTATCATCATTATCATTTGAAATGTTTGGTGAGCCGGGATCCGAATGTGTTCTTGATATAATTAATCTTCGAAACAGCACACTCAGACATATGTGGAGCCAACCATAGTGCACATCCCTACCAATACGCAAATGGAATCCAGTATGCAGCAAAGGACGCTTTGATAAATTATTAAGAGTTCCGATAACAGACAATTAAAGTTGCACTTATTAATTTGTAAATTTAGTTATTAATACCTAAATCAGTAGACAAATCGAAATCTAAGGTTTTATTTGTGTTGTTTTTCTCCCTTCAAGAGGAAAAATCTTGTACGTATCACGGGAGCAAAAAGTCATAGTACCCTCGCTATAATTAACTCCCTCACCTACGGCTCGGGATTTAGACAGTATGGTTCTATGGTAACCATTACACAGTATGGTTCTATATTTGGAACCAGTATGGTTCCAATAGTACAGTATGGTTTCATAGACAGTATTGTTCTATGGTAACCAAAACGCTCAGGGTGTAATGACTTTGTTTCCTCCCTTGGTGCGTGAATCACTTATCATTACCTCTTAGAATAAAATAGTAGACAAACACGATGACAATTCAGATATATATATATTGCACCATTCGTCTCTGATTCCCTCCCTAAAATGTAGTATACAATCGCTAACTTTAGTTATCAAGCCCTCTTCTAAATGGGTGCTGTTTTGTATTTAAGCATCTTTTACAATACGTTTATTGGAGAAATAGAAGTGCTCACAATCGCTCAGAATTTTTATATTGGAACGAAGTTCCTTATGGCACGCTCTGGAGCCCGGGAGTGAATCCGAAAAAAACTACCAAAATCACTGTCACAAAATTAACCGATGACCATAACTTGAGTAAAAGATCACCGAGTTAGTTGAAATTTGGTACACATTTTCATTTGATTAATGTCCAGGCTGAGTTCGTTGAACAACGTTATCCGCCTAAGCGTTCACTCGCAACGCTCGTGTAAACGTAAGCTTCAAAAATGTTGAGACGGGAAAAAATTTAATTAAGGAAGCCTGTTCCTTGACTTGTTTTGTTTATTTTTGTTATTTGTCAAAATGTCACTACTGATATGTTTATTCTCCGGGTTGCTATTGTGACATACAGTGAACATGGATAATAATTAAATCTGGTTATGCATATATGATAATTAACGGGTCTTCTGCGCGGAAAAATGTATGTATTCAAAATACCATTAATATTATACTTCTCAGCATATTAATCCCTCAACCGGTCTGAATTTCATTATTTTATTTAGGGTTTAATGTAATTTACAATGTTCGGACTATTTAAACTAGTAATAGTGTTTATTTTATAAAAAAAAAAACACTAACTTTTCCTGTTTACCTTCACAATGAATAAATAAGTAGAATTCTGCTATTTTTTTCACAAATCCTTGGAACCAATTTAAATGATGTTGGCTATTTTTAAAAATGAT
The DNA here is from genome assembly GCA_001010745.2 of Gerris buenoi. Lineage (NCBI taxonomy): Eukaryota > Metazoa > Arthropoda > Insecta > Hemiptera > Gerridae > Gerris > Gerris buenoi. The sequence continues at coordinate 510,956 of KZ651150.1, read as the reverse complement.
TAATTTTTTTACTGAACATTTTACTTGTCACGAACACTTGGGATTCTTCCCACAATCGAATTATACTGGGTATTATTCTGAAGGAAACAGAATACACATGGAATACAGAAGAACTCGCGGATTTATTTTGCAATTTTTATATCGTTTCTAATTTGAAGTATCATGCTGATATATATCTTTTTATGTATTCCTTCTATTCCCTTTGTATTTTTTTCTTCTGTTTCCGCTTGCATGTCAAAGAGATTTCTTATTGCAGTGAAATTAACCAGATTAGAAACCTCTCATAAAAAGTGTTAATTTATCTAAAGTTATTTATAAAGATTAATAAAACGCAAAACAAAAGTAGGGAAGCCCCTAAAAAACTAGCGGTCGAAATTTATGGGAATTGCTTCATGTTGAGTATTAGTTGAATGAGCAAGACGCCCTTAGTACAAATATGTATTTGGTTTTGTTTTATTCCTATGTCGCATATTTAGAGATAAATAAATATTCCCCTAAATTCTTGAAAATGAACTAGTTATCTTGGAAACGAATTTCGGTGTAATTTCACTGCATTTTAGCGAATTTTCGAAGAAAATTAAGCTATTGCAATGGCTCCAAAAAGAAAAAAATTGCTTGCATACGAGTCTGCAAGACAGAGAGACATTTTTATGCAACGCTTTTTGATGTCGTTTTTTGGTAATGCTTGTGTAACGCTTTTTCGTGTCGTTTTTTGGTAAAGCCTATTGAGTTTATGTGCCAAAGTATAGACATGAAAATGTAAAAAAAAATTAACCGTGCAGATTCTTGCGTTTGTAAATTAGGAATTTAATCGAACATATGTTGAGTACGATCAAAGAAAGTATATACTTTTCTTCTTTTCCATTTTATTAAGAAGTAATCTTTTAGCTTCCTCACCCATATTTTTATAATAAATGCAAAAAACTATAGTACTTACAACAAAAATAAAATATAAAGCAAAAAATAAATTTGTTGAATAAATTTTAAAAAATTAATTAGTTTATTAGGAATAAAATTCTAAGAGTTATGGCGTTTGTTCGATGCAAATCAGCCGACCTCAGCCGACTACTAAGCGGCGATGTAAACGAGTGCAGTTAGCTCCTATCTTTTTCTATTCTCCTTGTACAGTGTACAGCGTTTTAGACTCGCTTGGGAGGGGACGCCCTATACTAGCGCGGTAGTAGAGTAGGGAGAAACTATCCCTACCAAGAATGGGCAGACTCAAAAACCTCCTATACATTCCTAACACCTAGATCCTATATCTTCCACATTCGGGTAACATAACGCTTTTCGAGGTATGTATCACAGCCTAAACATAAAAATGTCAAAACAATTGACAATTTTGATAACATCAGGTCAAAAATCAAACAATATTAATAACAATTCAATATTTTAGTATCTTTTGCCACTGGGAAGCAGCACTTGCTTCTCCAAAGTTAGAGCAACTGTTTGATGCAAGAGTTTTCTACTTATAATCCTTCCAGGCCCTTTCAGCTTTTTTTTGTTAAAAAGTAATATATTATACTATGAGTATATTCTCTTCAAAATCTTGATAAAAAGAATCAATTTATTCATGATTCACTTACTTATTAGGTGGTAGGCGCTTCGAAATATAAATCTTACCCTTGGTCTACCAAGGGTAAGAACAAAAGGAAATTTTAACTTCCAATCCTCCCCGGCTATTCCCCGGCTACCTGCTCATTAAATAAAACAAAAAGGCTAGTTATAGGTTAAATGTGTGTTACCTTCATTTGCTGCAGAATTTTATGAAGATATAAATTAAATGCGGGATGTAAAAAGCTATATATAAATCTTTTCATATCTTAATACGAAGGCTTTCGTGGTTAATTTGAAACTGAAGTTCTAGGTCTTCCGTCTTCCGCCTATTACGCAGTAACTATCGAAAGGCATACCTAGATAGAACTGTATAATGAACCTTCTGTTATTTACATATTTACATTATATATTTTCATAAAAACCTATAAAACACGTATTTTTACTATATTCTTGACTGTTTTTTCTTTTATACATAAAGTATGCTTTTTATAGAATAGATACATCACTGGTTTTCTTTTTTCTTCTTTTTAAACGTCTCGGTGCTACATTGAGTGACACCATTCCAGAGAATACAAAATAAAAAAAAAGGAATAGATTTATTAATAGATAAGTTAATAGCAATAAATAACAGAAGAATGGTTTGAGATAAAAGAAAATAATGAGGGAATCTATCATTAACGGAGAAGTCAAATAATAATTTATGGTATTGGCTCTTCATTAATTCCATTATCACGAGAGAGACCACTCGACGAGAGACAATAGCGATGTTACCTCGTAACACTTTGACTCGTCACTTGACATTGTGATAACTCACTTAGTAAATTTTTTTATTTGTGCAGTGTCATCTCCGTAACTCTCTCTTGCTTTACCCTCTCATTAACCTTGTAGAAAAATATGATTGAACTTTTAAAAAACACTTGTAAAAACCATACACTTAATAGGAGAAAATAGTATTTTTAAAAGCCATTATTACATGCGTATGTCACTAAAGATAAAAGTGTGGGGTGCTATTAACAAATGACATAACCTATTGATAACGCCGCGTGCTTTTATCTTTATACATGCGTTTGCCACTAAAGATAAAAGCGTGGGGTGATATTAACAAATGACTTGTCCTATTGATAGCACCACATGCTTTTATCTTTGTATATGCGTTGGTCACTAAAGATAAAAGTGTGGGGTGCTACTAAAAAATGACATAACCTATTGATAACGCCGCACGCTTTTATCTTTGTATATGCGTATGTCACTAAAGATAAAAGCGTGGGGATGCTATTAACAAATGGCGTAACTTATTGATAACGCCACATGATTTTATCTTTTATATGTGTATGTCACTAAAGATTAAAGCGTGGGGATGCTATTAACAAATGGCGTAACCTATTGATAACGCACAATGCTTTTATCTTCAATGACATGCGCGTTTACTGTGATCGCTCATTGTACTGTGGCTAAAATCAGTCAGATACAACTCGTACTATACATTTTCTCTGGCATGACTACATAATTACTTGGCTAAGTGTTTGCAATTTAGTTGTTGTTAGTTGTTTCAAAGTTTCGAGTTTTCATTTAATTATTATTATAAATGTTTCAAAATGTTGCAGTACAGTTCTCCCTAAGTGGCCGGGGATTGAACCCGGCAACTCAACCTTTGCTATTTTTCTCAGAATCTACATTTTTCCCTTGAAAACGACTTTTATGATTAGATTCGTATTTAAATGGACCACGTTTTAGAATTTTTTAATCAACATTATCGGAACTGTTATTTCACGTATTTATTTTACCTCCTCCACCACCTGAAAATTTCCGCCTAAAGTTTTTATTTTTATTACGGTTTTTGCTTCCAAGCGTACCGAAGGTATGTGATCGTTCTGAACAAAACATTTTTAGGTCTCCGATTTCAAAAATTCCAAAACAGAAATCTGTTTTAGACGTCAGGGAACATTTTTGATTCCGTGTTTAGACTGTCGTCTGTCGAAGTGACAACCTTCTGCGCCTATTTGTTTCTCTTCCATACATGCACACAAACATGTACATTTTTCCACAACTTATTACCAAAAGCACTTACCTGCGTTTTATAAAATTTGGACGGTTTGTCAAATGTAGCCTGCAGATGGCCCAAGATTTAATTTCAATCGTCTGCGCTCCTTAAATTTTATTTATTTAATTTATGTAATAAATAGAAATAAAAAAATTGGACAGTTTTAAAAACTGAATAAAGAATAAAGTAAATTAGATAATAGGTTTGAAAATAATAAAATCATTAGATTTTACGAAATAGATCGCGAGGGAGCTATGTGCCACACTAATTGGTAGAGTACATTTAGAAAGCTTTATTTTCCTAGAAGCGACTCCAGCGATAGACGGTGGGCGACTATTCAAGAAAATTCAGAAGAACCCCCAGTGATTGTCGCTGGAGTAGCGTTTTGGAAAACTTATCTTTACGAGTGTTGGCGGTTGGCGCCCCCAAATTTTATTTCTTCGAAATCGGTCCAATGCCAGTGGTTTGCTCCACAGACTGACAGTGGTTTTAAAAACCACTCTATTTTGAAGGAGACCTTAAATGTTATAAATGCATCAAAATCTTAAATCGAATTTTCCTGTCATCACAATACTTTCTCTGTATACATAACGTACATGAGAAAGTAGCAGAAATCACGATTTGTTGTCATTGAATACATCTGCTTAAGTACATTATACGAGGAATATATAAGTGGCGCCTCTATAATGAATATATAATGATATATATCTTCCCTTTCGAAAATTTATCATTGATTAAATTATCACTAAATTATTCCAGTATTCAATCTGACACCTTTACAATATCGGAAAAAAAAACAATTGATCATTTATAATCATTAAAAAATAAAAAAAACAAAAAAACAATATAACATTACAATGGATCCAAAAAAAAATAAAAAAAAAAAATAAATAAATAACGCGATAAATCTCAGCATATATATTTTTTTTCATTTTTTTATTATGCAGGATTGATATAATCGACTGAAGTAATCTGGCGCCAAGAGACCTCGGCGTTTCTTTAATCTCGGCTTCATGTGTTTTTTTATGCGGAGTACTTAAAAAATACAAGACCTGACGCCCCCGACTAAATATAGCAATGACTTGATCATGAATTTATAAAAATTTATAAGTATAAACAACTTTTGAGCAGTTTATCAAAAAATCATGTAAATTTTTGTATTGAATCGTGCTTGAAAAAAAAATTACCCTTATTATCTCCCATTAGACTATGTTTATTTATAAAAATTCATTTTTTCTTCTTTTCTAAACATATATGTATGTATTGATTACAGTTAATTATAACTAATCAAGCCTTATTGTGGTTATTTTTATTCGTAATTTTGTATTTTTTTTTTTTTACAATTTCACATTATTTATAATTATTATTATCGGTTGAGATTAAAAGATTAAGGATATATATATATTTTTTTTTTTTTCATAAAAATAAATTATCTTATAATTTATTGTTTTTACTTAATGAGGCTAATAAATTGTTGTTTTTATATTTATAGCCTTTTAAATTAATGTTTAATAATTGTATTTATTTTATTTTTTTCCAATATTTACTATAGTTTATTATATAGGGATAATGTATTGTGAAGGCGCGTAAATTCGATTTTTTAATGTTTTATTTGATGAATTTACATTTTTTAAGTCCCATGAGGTCTAAAAAGTAGTTTACTAAAAATGTCTTCATATTATCATAGAAACACGCTGGTTTTATTTTTCCCTTTCTCTTTTGTCTTTCTTTTATTTATTTATTTTTTTAAAATTGTATACTATTTATTTTGTTAAACTGATAAGAATATTTTTCCATTAATTAAAGTATACATTTAGTAAAATTTAAGTAAGAGAGTAAAAGAGCGCAGACGGTTGAAATTAATTTGGGGACTAAATTTCATTAAAAAAATACATGTGGTGTCGCAGGACATCCGGTGGGAACAAAGTCCAGGCTAGGTGCATACATACAATTTTTAATCGCTCGACTATTTAGTTGAATGTCAAAAAGCTATTGGATCTTATGGGAGAGCGCATACTATCGACACCACGATACTTGCTCGATTAAACAAACATAAAACTTCATCGATCGTCTTTTGACTATTTAGTTGAACAACTATCGTCGACACGCTATATACATTGCCATGTATTGGAATGCGCATACACTCAACTAAACAGTCGATCAGCTACCCTTCAAAATGAGTTTTTCTTTACCTTAAAGTAACACTTAATCTTTTTTCTGGCGATATAGAGTGCCTCCGTGATGTGTCACGATGTTAAAATATTAAATATATGGACCAATCAGTTTAATTATTTCATTAAAACTCTGTTCGCTCATACTATAAAACGTAAAAAAGGTTTCTGGATATTCCTTCAGAATAGAATGTAATGTATGATATTTTCCATATTAATCTGTCGCTTATTACTGGGTGTACATAGTATCGTCTTTTCCTTTGTTTTTCTTTGTGAAAACGCAAGCGAGTTCTTTTCTTTTTATAATTTTGTACGGCTTAGCTCACGAATGGTAGAAGATCTCAATGCCAACTGATTGTATGCGCACCCCCAACAACTAAACAGTTTAATCGAGGAGAAATTGAAGAGTTTATCCGATTTCGACTCAATAGTTTAGTCGTGGTAAAATCGAGTGTATGCGCCCGGCCTTTTACATTTGTCATTAAATATAAATTATAAAATCACACTGCTAAGTGCGTATACATTGGTAACTACTTATGCATGGTGGAGTTAGAAAAGAGACAAAATTAAAAGTAACGAACTGTTTACTTTTGAATTTTGAAAGCAAAATTAAAAGAAAATCATTATTTGTATAATTAAAGCAAGCGTCTTGCTATAAATATATATTGAATATAAGAAAAAAGTTGATCATGATGAGTTTATAGTGAAAGAGTATGTTTGTTAAAGGAGTTTGGATTGAAATAGGACTGTTTTCTACCAACCCGGCAAATTAATTTAAAATATATCTCTTCCCTACTCTACAGCTTCTGCTTGTATCAGGGTGAAATTTTGCATTTTTATATTTTATTTATTTAAAAAACAAAGTGTCATTTTTGACATATGTAACAAAAATAATCAAAATAAGTCAAGTAACAGGCTTCCTTAATAACACTTTTTCCCTTCTTTTGAAGCTTATGTTTACGCGAGCGCCGCGCGTGAACGCTTGGGCGGATAATGTTTTCCGACGAACTCAGCCTGGGCACTGGTAAAATGAACATGTGTACCAAATTTCATCTAACTCGGTGATCTTTTACTCAAGTTATCGTCATCTGTAGATTTCATGACGGATTTTGCGTGACGGTGATTCCATGACGGTGATTTTGTGACGGTGATTTTGGTCGTTTCTTTTCGGATTCACTCCCGGGCTCCAGAACGTGCCATAAGGAACTTCGTTCCAAAAATAAGATGAGTACTTTTGAGGCTTTTGTTTGGGTGTATGTGGAAAAGAAAGAAATGACTGCAGAAGTTTGAAGCTTATATGGGACAAACAATGGGCTAATTATGACCTACCATCTAAATTTTATTAAAATCGGATGAGTTGTTTTTAAGATATGGTGGTTTTCAAACATTTAGCCAAAAACAGACAAACATGGAACCAAAAATTTTCCCTGATGTCTGAAACGTATTTCTGTCCTGGAATTTTTTAAATCGACGACATTCAATTTTTTTTTTGTTCTTTAGAACAATCACATAGCTTCCGTTACCTTCGGCAAGCTCGGAAGCAAAATGCACCTTGACAGACATTAATATTATTTTAGAAATCAAGAAGTGGCGCGTTTCAAAGAAGTGGCGATAATTATAGTGTGGGGAAATGGTTTCAAATACGAATAGGTCTGCCATCTTGAATTAAAATGGCCGATTGAAAAACATAGAGAAGCGAAAGTCATCTGTCGTCTCTAGTCTGAGTAGACGTGTGGAGACTAAACTACAGAGCCGATTAATTAAATTTGGTGATATCATAGTAATGAATGATACCTTATCGGAGGCGCTACCCCTAATAACTCTGAGAAAGTGAAAGCAAAATTATTATTTACATATTATCACCATCAGCCTAGGTCATTACAGGACGGGGTTTATTATTACGGTCACATTATATCTATTCGATGAAATCATCAGTATAAAACTGATGTCTTTGTGTGAAAAAAATGTCTCACCTCTCTGGGATTCGAAAGTTTTAAATAAAAAATTCGGAACTTTAGTCCATTTACATACAAATTAAAGAACGTAAATTTGTTTCCCCCGTGAAGAATTTACTTTCCAAGGTAGGTATTGATTGAAAATTGATGTGTGGTTTAGCTGAAAATCAAAAACGAAATTTAAACAACCTTCTTTTGACCACTTTTTAATTAAGATTAATTAAATAATTTTTGATATTATTGAATTCAGTATCACTTTGTATATGAGATGAGAATTTACGTTTGAGTTTGCTGGACCAATTTTTAAATTAGTGCTATTGAACATACTTAATCAACATAGAGCATATAAACCATTTTTTCATACACTTATATTTAAAACTTTTTCTGATCAAAATTTAAGATAATTAGTTGAAATTATTGTCAATCTATATGTTTAGTGATTATTATTATTAAAGAAGACGAAATTCCCTTATTATTAAATTAAAAATAATATGACTATCTAGACTCTAGACAGATTATCTTAAAAATACATCCACATATACAAACAACCTTGTTAAAGTGATTTTTAAGTATCAATGTTCTGGTATGATTTAAGTATCTGTGTCTACCTCAATGTGAGACAGAAACCCTCATTTTGTATTCATGATTGATCCTTACATTGTTATTCCACCAAGTTCCACTACTTTACCACCCACTAATGGCGTCATGCCAACACTTATACACACCATTACTCATCTGGTAACTAATTTTAAACGCCATTTTATGTCAATCGTTGAACTAATTGTCGCTGTTGATTTTCTTTTTGCTGGAGACTTTTATAGGTGGTGACATAGTGATACCTTCTAACCCTCAAATATAATGTTTATAAGGTATAATAGTTGAAGAATAAAAACATCTCTATTCTCCTTAATAGTGCCCCACCCACAGTCGTTTTTTCCCGTCACACTTTCCTTTTTCTTGATCGTGAAGGAAAGCACGGCATGATTGATAATAATGTTCATAACCATCCACACAACACTTTCCTGCAATCTTTCATGTGAGACGATCCTCTCATTTCATCATGCAGGCTTGTCGTGTGACTACAATCCCTTCGTTTGATGCCATAAACACAATGAAAGGAATATCTCTATTCCATCCACATGAAACACATCAGTTGACAAGAATGTAGAGGATGGCACGACGGCAGTATCTTGCAAGATCATAATCCTTTTGAACCCCATAAACTAACACTCTTTCTTGACGGAATCGGCTTTCCTTGCGGAAAGAATGGCAGTGGACTTTTATCTACTTGCATGCCAGCTACAGACATGCCATTTAACATATCGATGTGCAAGTAGCTGATATGTTTTTGTTCAAGCTGCAGGCATGTGTATCTCCGCCTTTAATTTTAACCCTTTGCATTTTGTATCTTCCATGAGTTAATGAGAAATAGATGGTACGTGAAATACCATATTGTGTATTTTTTGTACATGTCCAATTTTATGAGATTTAGTTGGCATGGCTAATTTAGTCGCCCCATATTAACCTTTGTCTCAATCTAATTGGATTCCTCGTTACAATTTAGTTAAAAGGTATTGCAATGTTACAATTATTAAGGAAATTACCTTAATTTTGATCATTAAGTGTTAGTTCACTCTGGGTGATTACCAATACCAATACAATCGTAGACATAAAAGAAACAATTTATTTCTATTTTAAATGTTTTATTGTTTTTTTTATTCCTCCTCCTTGGGTCTTCTACGCAGTTGGTGCAACCTATTTTTTCAAATGACCCAATCAGGGTTTAGTTATTTAGGGTAACGGAGTGGATTTGGAAAAGAAATCAAACTCAGTAGATTTACGAGCGGCATCGAAGGCAATCTGGCCGACAAGGAGTCAAGCATTCACGTCACACTTTGGAACAACATGTCTAAATTTAGTTGTAAAAAAAAGAAGGTGGCGTCTTTGGAATGCTTTAAAAAAAATCCCAAGAGAAGTCAACAAGAGTTGAGGGGCTGGCATCGAAATATTAAGGCGCCACCCCAGCCACTCTGCGATCATTACCGCGCCGCATTCTTCAGACAACAATCTCTTACGAGAACAGATCCGTTCCAACAAATACACAAGTATTTGTATACCGTGTGACTCTGCGACTCTATCGCAATGTTGCATCTTGAGAGAACATAAAATTTATGTACCGTCTAAAGTTTCTCTTTAATTAAAAATTCTTTTTTAAAACCAAAAATCTTATCACAGGAAAAAATAGCCTGCCAATTAGTGTGGCTACATTGCTTCCTTGCGCCCTATGTCGAATACTTTCTTGAATTTATGCTTTTACATCCCCTTATTGCCAAAACTTATTTGTTCCCTCCACCCTTTTTAAATCTGTTAAAAATTGGTTTTTGATTCTATGAAATTTTAGCAAGATTGATTGAGTGGAGATGATAGAAATTATTATACCATCTCATCATCTGTGGCTGCATTCGACTAACTATACAAATTTCTTAAAAATCACTTTTAAATAATGTGCACTTTTATATATACATGTGCACTTATAGGATATATAGGTGTAAAACAACAGTGGGCTTGTGAAAAAGGAAGCAATGCGCTGGAGTTTAGAACTTGCATGGGACCAAAAATAGACTAATTATGAATCTACCACCCAAATTTCATTTTAAATTGGACAAGTATTTTTGAAGATATGTTTGTTCGCAAAATTGCCGGGAAGATAGACAGACAGACATGATACACTCCCGCACCATCTTTATATTTCTCTGTTTCGATTACCTCTAATTTATACTGATGATTAATTATTCATTAATCACCTTCGTTAATCATCATCTCATATGTAATCATGATCTTTAATCATCATCATTATGTTTTAAAATCATCATAAATTAATTATATTTAAACATCGTCATTAATGATGCACTGTTTTTTGCAATTGATTAAATGAGAGCTCTCTTGTAGTTATTCATTAATACAGTTGTTTGTTTGTGTCAACATGAATAGGCTTCCTAATTTAACTATGGAGGAAGCGACTAAAGCCATAGTGGTGGGTTAAGAAAGGCTTTTCTCAAAAGGCTGGTTGTCGAAAAGGAGTGCATCTCACTAAAATCAGCTGAGCTTTTCGGTGGTTCCAGGAGCGTGAATATGATCGACAGAGGCGAAATAGGTCCGCCTTTCTTTTTATTGAATAACACAACTACAAATTTCTATTGTAATAAGTGATATGGATAATACATTGGTTATGTGGCGGGAAAGACATGAAGAAGAAGTAGTCCAGTGACTACACTTCCTTAACAGTAAATATTGTAAGATAATTATGATACAAAATAATTAGTAATTAGTAATGATAAATAATGATGATGTGGATTAAAATTAATTAGTCTAGTCATTTTAAAAGTTTAACATAATACATGGGAAAGCGATATTTTAAGATAAGAGATCTCTAGGCCATCTCCTCTTCAAACGTCTTGGTGGGTTGCTAGGGATAAATTGAGAGGACAGGAGTTGAACAAGAGGATTAGGATGGTGGGATATGGATTCATGGAATTTTCTATATCGGGATAGGGTTAGATCACGGACAAAGGGCACATTTAAATCTTCATGGAGAGTTAGGTTAGACACATAGAAAGGAGAATTGGTTATTTTTCTAAGGATTTTTGACTGCAGGATTTGGAGACGACGGGAGTTTGAAGGCTTGGTGCTGCCCCACACTTCCAGACCGTAGGTCCAAGCTGGTTTTAGAATTACATTATAAATACGGAGCTTGTTGTTAAGAGAAATCTTAGACCTACGATCAAGAAGACCGAGCAGTAACTTGTATCGTCGTGTGACGTCAGTACGTTTCGTTTTTGTGTGTAGTTGCCATGTTAATCGTCGGTCAAGGATAAGGCCAAGGTATCGGACGGAGTCGGACTGAGGAATGGGAACTTGATTAAGGGTGACTGGAGGACAGGTGTTATGACGAAGAGCAAAGGTGACGTGCACACTTTTCTGTTCGTTTATTTTTATCCTCCATTTCCTTAACCAAGGTTCGAGAAGTAATAAATGACTTTGGGTATTATCAGAGGCAAGGAGGTGGTTCTCTTGGACTGAAAGGATTGCCTTATCATCTGCGAAGGTGGCTAGGAATGTTAAGGGATGCTGGGGAATATCATGAGTATAAAGGGAATAGAGAAGAGGTCCTAGGATACTGCCCTGAGGTACTCCAGCACTCACAGGGCATATAACGGAATAGGAGGATCCAAGACTTACACGAAAAAATCTGTCAGTGAGATAGGACTTGAGGATAAGGTAATAGGTGAATGGAAGGATGCCCTTGAGCTTCCAAAGTAAGCCAGAATGCCACACTCTGTCAAAAGCTTGTGACTCATCTAAGAAGACAGCTGAACAGTACTTTTTATTCTCAAGGGAGGATGCAATGACATCGACAATGCGATGGCATTGTTGGATAGTGGAATGATGTGAACGGAAACCAAATTGGTGGTCTGGAAGGAAATTTGTGAGGATTGGAATAAGTCTGCGAAGAAGGAGTTTTTCTAGGATTTTACCCATTACTGGGAGCAGGCTAATAGGTCTATAGGAGGAAGGAAGGTGACTAGGTTTAGAAGGTTTGGGTATCATTACTATGGTGGCGAATTTCCACTGTGTAGGGAAGTGTGTTGTTCTTAGGACGGAATTAAAAATTTGGGTGAGAAATAGGATGCCCTTTTTAGGAAGGTGTTTCAGGATTTGGGATGTGATGAGGTCGTAGCCAGGAGATTTTCCGGATTGAAGTTGTTTGATTGTGAAAATTACATCTGAGGGATTAAAGGCTTTTGGAGGGGGAGATAACTGGAGAGGGGAATGTAGGTCGCTGATTATTTGATTAGTATGGTCTGGGTCTATTATATCAGGATGGGGGGAAAACATTGTGGTGAGGTGCTGAGCAAAGACTTCCGCTTTCTCAGTTTCCGACTTTGCCCAAGAATTGTTAGGATTTAGGAGTGGGGAAGGAGTAGATTTATAGGAGAGGAGTCGTCGGGTCGCGTTCCATAAAGATTTGTCTCTGTCCGTGATGTTTAATGTGAATTCTGCAAATTTATCGTCATTGTATCGTTTCAGTAAGTTAGTTAGTCGTCTACGAAGAGTATTGTAAGCAGGTCCGCCTGAAATGAAAACAATAGAAAAAAGATCCTAATTGAACGACTTTTGTGTAAGCATAAAGATATAAAACTGGTGCGTTAATTTTGACGGGGAGTGTATTTCTCGGACGAATTTCTACCTTGGAATTTTCAGAATGAACATTACTAAAGTTAATAGAAGAATTGTATTCGTTCAGAAGAGCGAAATATTTTTATTTTTCCTTTTTCAAAAAATCTAAGACTTGATGTCACAGATAATTTTTGGTCCTGTGTCTTACTGATGCCTGTCGGTTTTTCCATCTTTTTTTGTAAACTAATATATCTTATAAAATACTCTTCCTTCTATATAGTCGGATTGTCGAGTAGTGTCCCGCGAAGGTAAAGACTCGCCTCAAAATCATTTGTTTTTGCTATGCTAAGGCAGCCAGTTTTTCTAAATATAAATATAATTTATGATATTGTTTTATCATTTTTACCCATAACGACCCCTAACAGAAGAAATAGGTGTCAGATCATAATTAGACTAATGTTGGTCCTATGAAAGATTAAACCTTTTGCGCCTCACCTTATTGGCCTCTCTTCCACTTAAGTCATGTTCTTAAGTCAAGTTCTTAAGTCAAGAAATTGGCTTTCTTAATATTGTCGCCAACAATATCTTTATATTCCCTCTAAATACTTGTATCTGTACACAATTTGTGCTAGTGAGAAACACCAAGGGATGTGCCACGACAGCACATAAGAACTGTTCCAACATCAGACATTACGTCAAACAGATGTTGGCTCGGCATTACGCAGTGTCCTGGATTGTTTCGTCGCGTCCAACATGTCTTAATGCCTGCCTAATCTGTTTGACGCAATGTCTGATGTTGGAACAGTTCCTATGTGTCACGAGCGTGTGTCTCTCACTAACACAAATTGTGTACCTTATTGCAGTGAGCAAAAAACCGGTACTGCATTGCTGATGTGTTTTGCCAGCCTAGCTAGAATGGCGGTGTGAGAGCACGCTCGTCTCTGACAAGCCCTATATATCTGATCTTGTTGATCTGGTATAGGTCCAAAGTTAGGTGGGCATCTTCGGGCCCCTGATGAGTCGGACGCCACGAAACGATGCAGGACATGGCGTAATGTCTGATATTGGAACAGTTCCTATGTGTCACGCTAGCATGGCACATCCCTTGGTGTCTCTCACTAACACAATTATTTGTGTACCTTATTGCAGTGTGCAAAAAACGGTACTACATTGCTGATGTGTATCTTTATGTATTATCTTTATCCCGAATATCTGCATTTAGAAACAGTGAAACAATACGCAGTTTGTCTTGNACTGTGCGGCACTGGTATATTTGGCTTTATCTCTTTCTCTGTCAGGTAGATTGCTTCCTTTGCAGCCCTACTAGGCGTTCTCATAATTTATGTTTTGTTCTTTAGAAGTTAAATGCGATTTTTTTTTGTTTAATTTTTTCTCTTACATTAAATTTACAATTTTCCAATTAGCTTGCTTTTCTTGATGTATGTGATTACCATTCACCTTTTAAAGTATTTTCAGCTGTGATCAGAGCTTTTTACATTAGTTTTTATTTTACCTTCTTTTAGCTGATAGATGCTTAGCTGTGTAAACATAGTTTAGGTAGGCGGTATGTTCAGGACAACCTGAACTCCTTTTCTTAATTNTATCCCCACCCTTTAACCTTCTATTTAAAAAATTAAAAATCCGAAGAAAAGAAAAAAAAATTAACGTTTAAATTTATTTAGATTAATTAACATTTTTAAAAAGGTTCCCGACATGAAAATAACTGGTCACTTTATTTATATTTTAAAGAACCAAACCATCGAGTTAATTCGTTTTTTTTTTGTTTTTTTTTTACAAAAATGCCGCAGCGTCAAAAACAATTAATTTGATCATCTATTTCTAGAGCTTTTTTTTATATATTTTTCTCGTAAACTCGTTGTAGATTTATTTAGAAAACAATTAACGTTGTCAGCTGATAATTTGCCTCTTGGAGCCCGCTCTGTCTTTAGTTTAATCGCAGACTTGTTAAAATCTCCCGAGATTTTAATTAAAGAATTAATTTTTCATTTAAACCTTTTTTTGTGTTTTTTTTTTTTGACGATTTAAAACTTTTTCGTGTTAAAAGGACAGTTAATTATTCTTCTTCTTTACTTCTTTTATTTATTTATTTATTTATTTTTTTTTTTTTGTTAAAAGCGAAATTATCGAATTACAAATATTCTCCACAACGTAGTTAATCTAGGCTTATCACGTCATCTGGATAAGAAGACGAGTAAAGAGGCTTGGTACTAATAACCTATTTATAGCTGATCCGCTTTAACAACAACAACAACAACAACAACAACAATAATAATAATAATAAATGAATAAATTTATATTGTGAATGAGATAAAAAAAAAAAACAGGATGATTCTTTGAATCATAATAATGATCAAATTATGTAAGAGGGTGAAAAAATAAATAAAAAGTAATAATAGAACAGAAATAAGAGAGGGAAAATAAACGGTTTAAAAGGCAAAAGAAAAAATGTTTTCCTTTAAGTGGCAACTCTAAATGAATAAGAATGTATATTATATTTGAGCTCAATTACTTGAAAAACTATCTAAAAATATATATTTCAAGTATGCCTCCCCTCGTTGAGAAAAAACTTCCCTAAGGCAACCACTGATGTTATAATTAAATTCCACAGATAAACAATAGACAATTAAAAAATAATAAGAAAAATTCCTATAAAGGTAAAATATAAACGAATAGAAGGTGATTAAAACGGAAATTTTTATTAAAACAACATTTTTATAATATTTAATTTTTTTTAAGAAATAAAAAATGATAAAGTTACATAGGTCTAGCCTGTTATTACTGTAGATAACCAGTTTAAACAAATCCTTAATGAAAATTCGTTATAAAAGAAAAGAAATAAGAGAAGAAATAGTGTAGGAAAATGAAAAGATGAAATACAGAGGACAATATAATAAAAAAANCGAAGAAAAGAAAAAAAAATTAACGTTTAAATTTATTTAGATTAATTAACATTTTTAAAAAGGTTCCCGACATGAAAATAACTGGTCACTTTATTTATATTTTAAAGAACCAAACCATCGAGTTAATTCGTTTTTTTTTTTTTTTTTTTTCACAAAAATGCCGCAGCGTCAAAAACAATTAATTTGATCATCTATTTCTAGAGCTTTTTTTTATATATTTTTCTCGTAAACTCGTTGTAGATTTATTTAGAAAACAATTAACGTTGTCAGCTGATAATTTGCCTCTTGGAGCCCGCTCTGTCTTTAGTTTAATCGCAGACTTGTTAAAATCTCCCGAGATTTTAATTAAAGAATTAATTTTTCATTTAAAGATTTTTTTTTTTTTCGTTTTTTTGACGATTTAAAACTTTTTCGTGTTAAAAGGACAGTTAATTATTCCTCTTCTTTACTTCTTTTATTTATTTATTTTTTTTTTTTTGTTAAAATCGTCTATTTTAATTTTTATATCTTAATCTTCAGTAGCAATTTTATTTTATGGGATAATTTGGTGGTTTCTTTATGTACATATTATGTATTTAATACTTGTATATTCTTATTATTATGTATTTAGAGTTCATATGGTTGTTAATTACTTATCGGATATCTTATAATTTTTAATTCTATATATTATCATATTGTATTTTTTCTTCATTTGATCCCTTATAATTTTTTTTAGATTTTAATTTTCTCGTAGATCTTAAGGGATGAAGAAAAACAAAACAATATTTTCTTCTCAATTCCTAAATTGACTTTATTTCGCCTATACCTGGCCATCTTCAGGCCTAAAATAACTTAAAAAATATTATAACAATTGTTGTTATTTGATCTTAAAATATTTTCATATTTTATATAATTTTGTTAACATTTAAAATTCAAAACAATCTTAAATATCAGACTTATCAGAATTACATATTTAACATTATTTCTGAAGTAAAATCTGAATCACTAATGGAGTAACTGTCACACACACACACGCATAATATAATAAGGTGAGTTTATAGTGTCCACAGTAAAGGAATTAAAAAAAATCCTTTTAGAATATATTTATGTTAGCAGTCTCTCTAATGACTGAAATGTTCTTATCCAAAAATGTTTCAACGATTTGGAATTAATAAATTCATAAGTATTAGACAATTTAAAATCCAATAAAACCTTAAACCCTTAACTTTTACCTAAAACATAATGATTCAGGAAGAAAGGAAATCGGGGGAAAATCTCTAACAACAATCTAATGTGTACCAATCTTTCTCTTTAATGTATGAAAAAAGTTTTGTTAATGTTACAAATAATTCTTCAACAAAACTTAAAAATTGTTATAGGTCAAAGGTACCCATTTAAAGATATCTCGGCCTCTAAAAGCTCTTACTAAACTAGACAATTAGAAATGGGGCAAGTACCAAAAGTCTGCCCAAAGTGATCATTGTGCTCTTCGAAATTTTAAATTTGGAAAAAAAACTCTAAGAGATACCTTTTTAATGTATGTACATTGGATAAATACATTGGGAGGGAAAAATAAAATCTATCTATATTATTTAAAAAGTTTTGTAAACAAACAAGTTCAGAGAGAGTGATATATAATTAACTGTTTGTAAGAGTGCGATAGAGATATGAGGGGTCAGGGGGACGTTCTCGGTGGGAGAAAGGGGAGGTTCTCATAGTAAATTCCGCTCAAGAATGACACGGGGAACTGTCATTCCCGAGGNTGAAAATAAATAACTGTAGTTAGGAGAGCACACTCCGGGAATGTGGCCTCCACTGACACGTTCCCGGAACGTGGTACGTTGTCAACGTGTTAAGTGGAAAAAAAAAAAAAAATAATAATAATAATAGAAAAAACTAATGATATAATTTTACCGGTACATTAATCCTGAATAATAGCTTCTATTAGATTCGCTTCATTTACATTAAAAACCTGCGGGCTTTTTCTTAACGACACGAGCGCGCTCGCGGGAAAATTCGAATGTATCAAACACAAAAAAAGAAATGCAATGAAATATCAAATGCACAAACACTTAAAAGAATTCTCTAAATAAAGCACAACTTTACAAATTGAACACTTACAAACATATATATATATTTTGCCTAGACTATCATTTAATGAATATTATTTAGTAATATAATTTTAAATTACAATTTTACATTTAAAAAAAAAAGATTAATAACGATTAAAAAATTAAAAAAAAATTGTTATTGAATTATTAAGTGCTAAACATGCATGAATTTTATTAATTTTTTTGTTGTGTCCTGCAAACATGCATGAATTTTATTTTTTTTATTCATTAACATAAAATAATTACCATTTTTTTTAATCCTTTAATGGATACATTAGTCATTTATTATCTAATGTAGGACAAATGTTAAAATTAGTTTGTTTGCATTTTATATTTTTCCATTATAATTTGTTACAATATACAAAAATATTATTAATTGTTTTATTATTCCATTATTATTGATTATTTAATTAGGGTTTATATAGTTAAAGGATATTAATTTATTTTTTTACATGCTTTTATTTGAAATTACTTGCACAAAATTTATAATTAATTTTAAACCTACTTTCTTACTACTTAGACTAATATATATTTCCGATGACATAGCAAGTTTATAAAACAACAGCTAGGCTTATTAAAGTTTCTACCAACAACTTATATTTATTAACATAAAAATTGTTTTAAATATATATCTGCCAATTAGTATGGCAGATAGATTCTTCGCATCCTATTACGTGTTTATTGATGTTATGATGTTACAACCCCAATATTATTTAATTTATTTTTTATTTAATTTAGTTTGCTAATTTATTTATTTAATACTTCCCCCTTCTTATTCAAAATCTTTTAAAATTTTTTTGAAACGAAGAAAAGTATTAAATTAGCAAATATTTAATGTGCGCAGTTAAAATTAATATGCGACAATATGGGTCTACTTTTGACAAACTATTCAAATGTCTTAATAATTACAAGATAAAAAGAACTTTTTATATACTAGGTTTTTTAATTCATTTAATTTATTTCTTTGTTTACTTGGTTTACTTATTCTTTTTCGCTGTCATTCAATGTTTACCTCTTTAATAAAAAATCTTAAATTTGAAATCTGTCAAAATGAATGATTGTAAATATTTGGGATATGACAAAACAAATGAAATAACTTGCGGATTTTTTCCGGACTAACTTTCCATGCAGCAAATTTGCTGAAAACGAATTAAATTTTGCTGTAAAATGACTAAAAGCATTAAAATAATGCATTGTCATCGTGTTCTGGGCTGTTCTGAAAGATTCAAATGTCTATCTACTCGGGATGTTAGTTAAAATTCGATCGAGCGAAGCGAGTAGGGGGCGAAGCCCCCTAGTAAATATTAAATATCTTTTGGCTTAGATCTTAGATGATAATCACTTACCTAAAAAAAATTATTTTGTCCTACGTTACCTTACCCTAATTCAATGAACTTATTTAATATTTATTTTGGTCGAATTTTCTCTCGCCTATATTTCTTTTCAATAAAAATGACAATTATTCGCCGCTATGAACAATCTATCGAGCCGAGATAATTTCGAGTTTGGAAGCATTTTAAACTGGTCTCGCTATTAATTTAGTTACACGTTACACGTGTTAGTTCTGCTTAATGTAAACTTCAGCTGAATTAATAGCATTCTAATCCTGCTTAACTTTTTAAGTTGTAGTTTTTTAAGTAAATTGCTAAATAGATAAAAAAATTGCTTAATAGATAAACCTGGGTAATTAACATTTTATAGTTTTTTAATTTTAAGTATAATTTTTTTTTTTTGTTTAATGTAAAATAGATAAATTATACATAAATATAAACTAATGTAAAAAGTTGTTTTTCTTACATTTGTTTCACTCGATAAAACCAGGTAAACATGTAGTTTTTTTTTCCTCAAATAGTCATTTTTTGTTATAAAAAATAAATTGAATGTAATTTGTCTGTATCTTTTGTGTTAGACGTTAAAACATTGGTAACTAGTAANATGTTGTAATAAGCGCTTTTAGAAGAATTACAAATAGGCGCGTTAGGTTGAAACTTATATGAGGCTATCAATAGGAGTTACCGTTAAAATCGGACGATTTTTTTTTTTTTTTGGTTGAGATTGTTGTTAGGAAAAATAGACTGCCAATTGGTGCGGCACATAGCTTCCTCGCATTCTACCCACGTACTTTATTGATTATTTTATTGTCTAATCGGTTTAATTGTTTCCCCCGTTTTCAATCTGTCAAAATTGTTTTGATTTTTTACACGAATTTAAGTATCAATTAAGCAAAAGTTAAAGAGCGCATATGGTTCAAATTAATCTGGGGCTTTCTGCGGGCTACTATCCATAAACTATAAAAGTTTCATTCAAATCTGATTAGTACTTTTGAAGCTGTAGGTTATAAATAAATGTATGTTTGTGCGCGTGTGGAAGAGACACAAATAAGCGCAGAAGGTTGAAACTTATAGGGGACCAACAATGGGCTAATTATGTCCTACCACCCAAATTTCATAAAAATTAGACGCGTAGTTTTTAAGATATGGTGGTTCGCAAAAATAGAAGGACAGACCGATCGACAGACAGACAGACAGACATGGAACCAAAAATGATCCCTGATGTGAAACGGATTTCTGTCTTGGAAGTTTTGAAATGAAAGACCTAAATATTTTTCGTTCTTCAGAACGATCACATAGCTTCCGTTACCTTCGGTAAGCTCGGGAGCAAAATTTATCGATAGACAGTCACAGAACCATAAATGTTCCCTGAAGTTACGGATTTCTGAGGCATACATATTTTTAGTTTTTCAGAAATATCGCACAGCGTCCGTCACCTAATAATTTTGGATTTTAAATTGGCTGTCATTATTTGTATAGTGTTCTTTTACTATATTTGTGTTACAACGGGATTAAAAGTAACCAAGAAACGCTGATCTTAGATTTATTTAGGTGTAATATAACTACATATTCACATACTGTTTTGTGTTTTGTGTAAAGTTTGTTCTTTAAAGAACAATATTTATTATTATATACATACTCTAACTTCTTTATCTTCTTTGTTTTATTCTTTTTTCTTCTGTATAAAAAGTTTTTTTGGCTTCTTATCGGGGTTTCGTTGATCTTCGAGGATGATCTACGAACCCTTAATGTCGTGGGTGATGTGTCTGTCTGTCGTCGTACTTGATTTATTTCGCCCGAATCATTTACGCTGGAGATATGAAATTTGAAATATTGGTGTAACTTTTTGATCTACAAACAGGAAATATATTGAGTAGTTAATCATTTAATATGCGCATGCGTACGCAAAAGTGTGCGACATTTTTAAATCTTAAAAGCCACTGAAGAGTAGATTCCAAACCTATTTAATATTTTATAGCTATTATGCTTTTTACCGCAAATGTTGAGTTTTTAGCGCAAACATTTCGCCCAAACAAAGTCCCCCCCCCTCAACCATCCTATGAAATAATTAAAAATTATGAAATAATTTATTCTAATACCTTATGGTGGGGCGATGAAAAGAACGGGAAGGAATTTTTGAATTTTTGGGGAGCATGCAAACAACGGACAGTACTAACTTTTTGAAATAATTCATGCCATGGTAAGGCGTTGAATATTGCCAGAAAAAAATTAAATTTTTGTTTGTTCCATCAGGGATATCTGATCTACTCTCCTTTCTCTACACTATTTTTTTGTGATGTTCGGTCTATTCATTTGTTTTATTTTATTTTTTTTTTTTACATTCATAATAAACTGTTTTTTTCAGAATATATCTACGTATATAACTAATTACCTATTAAACCTTAAATGTACTTGGATGCAAGTTCTTCCCTGTGATTTTTTAAAATTATACATTCAAATGAACGAATAAAGAATTAAAATGTATACTAATATAAATTAAATAATTCGAAACACTGTAACAGTAGAGACTATAAAAACTATCATTCGACGCCAGCTTCCCGATTTAATTATTCTCTTTTTAAAAAAAAATAATATATATTCTCCTCTATTTAATAATAATACATATAATATATTATTATTATTTATTATTTTGTATAACAGCAATCCATAGTTTACACGAGAAGCCAAATATTTCTAAGGTAAAATAAATGAATAAAATATTTTTTATGATAAAATTAATATTTATAAAATGTGCAAATATAAATAATAACTTATACTTATATCCTTGACCTGTTTATTTTGGCCGGAAAAAATCGCTCTACATATTAAAAGATTATTCTGGTAACCGGATTAACTTAAGACTAATTTTATTCCGGAAAATACGGATAAATTAACAGGATCTTTTAAGTGTAGGAAAATCCAACAGTTGTTTTTTATAAGGTCAGAGAAGATTTGGCGCAAATTTGCGGTTAAGCCCAGTATGGAATTAGGTCCACCTGATTCGTCCTTCAAACCTGACAGGATGAACTCTCTCAGCCAGATTTAGTCAGATAGTGGTGTTAAATGAAATTCTAATCCGAGACCTGGGGTTATACGCTTCAGGGGTTTTTACAATGATCATTCCATGCAAACCTGTATTGTGCCTTTTTTATTGAATCCCCCTTTTTCTGATTTTTATCACACAAACTATAAATTTACTTAATCTAGATGTTTCATGTGTTTGTTATAAATTATCTGGTATAATTAACATTATAATAAGTTAAAATAGAAAATACAGTTCGTAGTTCGTGAATGTTGGATTTATTTATTTTATTTTTTTTTTAAATAAAATAAACAAGAAAAAATTAAGGGATGATGAGTAAGCCTCGGATATTTAAAGATTATCCCTCCATCTAAAAAATAAAACACTATAGTAGTTGTGCGATCTCACTTCAGAAATGAACACTCATAATGACCACATATATTTAGTTAAGTAAATTGGGCACTTCTTTAGATTGTTACCCCCCTTATAGAAATAGAAGTGTGATATTCCTTTGGCCCAATGTAAATTGGACTAAACATCTCTTTGTCTTAATAGTTATTTAATCAGTCATTTATATTCTTTAGAAAAACAAAGGGGAGAACAATCTAAAGAAGTATAGTAAAGTGGATGTTCTCTTAGTATATTATATATATAAGATGATCACTAATCATCTGTTTAATGTTTTCGTTCCTTTTTTTTAGCTATAGTGCTTTAATCTTTCCTCCCATTTTTTCAAATCAATTTTAACTTTCTTTTATCCGTTTTACTGTAGTTAAATATCTTCATATCAGATGTGAATAATAATATCTCTGCCCCTAAATTTAGATTAAAGATTTTACTGAACATATATGTCAAATGATATCGAAATTGGTTCAGTTTAAGATCCATGTGCCTACAAAGACTTTTTAATATCTATATTTT
Source organism: Gerris buenoi (assembly GCA_001010745.2). Taxonomy (NCBI): domain Eukaryota; kingdom Metazoa; phylum Arthropoda; class Insecta; order Hemiptera; family Gerridae; genus Gerris; species Gerris buenoi. The sequence continues at coordinate 487,769 of KZ651150.1, read as the reverse complement.
TTTTTTAGATATTTAAATTAAATCTAACGATATGAGTCGTTTCCCCATAAAAAATTCTAGTTACTGTAATAGGGATGAAAATAAATTTGATTTTTATTAATTTCTTCCCGTTTTTCGGGGTAAATAATTACTCATTTTTAATTTATTAAAAGGTTATAATTTCATCCCTAATTTTGGGACATCTTCAAACCTGTAATTATATTTAGCAATTATAACATATATCTTTTTAAATATATAAATTCCTACTCAATTTATCAGCGTGGATATTATATTTAGGAATACATGAACTTGGTTAAAATAAAATTACAATTAAAAATAAGATATTCTATTATTGATATTACAAATCTTTATCGATTACTCTTTTAATAACTTCACTAATTTTTATTATGTATACAATTTTTAAATCTTTTAATTATATTACATTGTTAATATTAATGTTCAGTCGATTGAAAATATTTACATCTTCTTTTTCCGCAGTTTTCTTATGTAGCTTTATTTTTGTTTTCTGCTTATTTTTTTATTGCTATTATTTATTTTTGTTTTTATTATTGCTATTCTTTATTTTTGTCTCCTTATGTTTGTTTTCTTATGTATAGCTTTATTTTTGTTTTCTGATTATTTTTCTTATTGATATTCCTTACTTTTTTTCTGCCTATGGTAGTTTTCTTATGTAGCTCGTTTTTTTGTTGAAAAACAAAAACTAAACAACTACTTTTTGAAAACTTTTTAATTATATCGAAAAATAAATCAAATAAATAATTTTCTTTGGAAATTAAATAGGTACATAACACAAATTCCTATATGAGAAAGTATTCAATTTATCGTACCGATTTTATTAATCTTTGGAAGTGTTAGGCCGTGATAACGTAGAGTTTTTGCTGGTTTAGTATAACGTTACGCCTTAAAAACTGGATCATTCTAGTTTTTAATAGAAATGCAACGTTCATTTTTTATTTTTGATAAAAACTAAATTATTTTTTGTTTTATGATTTTTTATCTTGGTTTGTTTGTAACTTCTTTATAATTAGTACTTAGTGTGTGTTTCTGTGAAATACTTATAAAATTTTATTTTTAAGTTGAAAGATTTTATTTTAGAAAGTTCGCGTATATAGTTAGTTTCCTTTAAAGGATCAGATGGTTGGTTTTAAAAGTCCATAAAAAAAACAAACGACAGGACTTGTGCAATGTAAAGATGAGAAAGGACATATTAAAGTTTAAATACTGTTAGGTATATTATAACTCGAGAGCTCACCAGTTCAATTGCCTTAAACACATAATATTTGTTAAATTAGCTGCTATTTTAAAAAAATAATTATGTTGCTTTTATGGGATTTTCACATAGTGAAACCTAAATTGGGAAGCAATCGTTGGAAAGATCCTATTTAAAAATTTCGAAATGTTTTTTGTTGTTAAGCAATCGACATTGAGTTATCTTTTCTCTAATACGAGTAGTTTTCTGGCGTTTATAACAAACATTTAAACGTAATATGGATCCATTTGTGGACTAACATAATATGGAGCCATTTGTGGACTAACATAATATGGAACCATTTGTGGACTAACATAATATGGAGCCATTTGTGGACTAGCATAAAATGGAGCCATTTGTGGACTAACTTTACCATCTAAATCCTATAAGCACTTGAAAGAGATGAATCAATGGACGTAGAGGGTTGAAATTAAGGAACTTTTTTAGATGGTTACTCTCCCCTATATTGTTTTAGAATATAATAACTTTAACTATTAAGACACAGGGATGTTTAGTCCAATGTACAATGGGAGAAAGGTATATCACCCTTCTTTTTTTATCGGGGAGTAACTGTCTAAATAAGAACATTCCGTACACAGTTTTGGATTGTTCCTTCTCCCCCTTCCTGTTTGCTATTTTGGGAGCAACAATCAAGAGAAGTTCTAAACTTAATATAGGATCGTTTTTTGTTTTTTTTTTCAGAATGTATCATAATGTTTCTGTTAATTTAAAAATGGTCAATACTTTAATTCTTAAATTCAAGACTTAAAATTAAATAATTAAATTTAAATAATAAAATTTAAAAATTTATATCATCAAATTCTTATTAAAGGTAGAATATAGAGAATGACGGATTCTCTTTATTTGCTATTTCTCTTTCTTTATTCTCTAACTTTGATATTCTTTTTTTTTCTATAGCCCAGCAGTTACCTTAATATTTTCAGACTAATCTAAGAATTAGTTGTTGGCAATTTTTTCCTTGATTTTTGAAATACATTAAGGTCGAGGAACATTTTAAATTTGGAGAATCTAATTTCAGACAAATTGGTTCTTTCATTTTTTTTTTTTAGAATTACAATAAACTGTTGTAAACATCAAATTTAATTTTGGCCATCAACTGAACATCTTAATAATTAAAAAAACGTATATTTTTAGTATGATTCGTCTGGTTGGTTTTTTTGGAACTAGACGTGTTCATTTTTTCAAGAGATTATGTTGTTCATAATAATTGTAAAAACAGCCACCTTCGGAAAGTTAGGAATTTATATTTAAAATGCTCACAGGGCAATATGAAAAATGGGGTACTGATTGGGCTGTTATAGAGAAAAAAAGAAAAAAAAATATAGCAGAAATGATTTAAATTATTTTTGAATTAAAATGTAAAATACAATTATATCTTTTCAATAGAGGCCACTGTGAAAAGAAATTCTCGAGAAAATGGGAAATTAAGTCATTAATCTTCATTAAACATAAGAAACGGAGGAAATAATTTATCTGAGAATCGGTCGTTTCTACCCAGGTCTTGTGCGAATTATTTAAGATTTTATGAAGAAAACTCGGTATTATTAAGACTTCTACTAATGACTTTTCTTAATTAACAAAAGTCAAAATTTAAATACTTAAATACGTGCCTTGAAAATTTCCATATTTATTAAAAGGTAAGATGGAAATGATAGGTAAAGAAGCACCCAGCTGACGGGAATTCAAGACAAGCTGTACTTTCCTCAAAATTAAATCATATTTAATTCTGGGTTTCCATCTGGTTATTTCCTTATCTTTATTATTGTTTTGATTTTTGTTATAAATATTTAGTATAAACTTGGTAAAATATAACTAAATAAATCAGTAAAAACCATAAGAGAATTGTAAGACGGTTTAATCCCTTGTATTTAGACCACTTATAGTCCCATATGAATTTCAATTGCGTGCACATGTTAAATATTGCTTAATTGATCATTTTATTAATGTAAAAATAATAGAGATTAAATAAATGAGACGGTAATAGACCCAAAAGCAAAATATCAAAGTACGCGATAGGAAGAATCTATAGGAAAGAATCTATGTACCGCAATTAGTAGACTATTTTACTATGTTTTTATTAGCTTGCTTTCTTGTTTGTTTGTCCAGTACAAATCTTGCAATCGATTTTTAACTAACTTCCCGAGTAGCTAGACGTTTGACACTTTTAGAGTAGCTCAGAACACGATGACAATGCATTATTTTAATACTTTTAGCCATCTTTCAGCAGAATTTAATTCGTTTTCAGCAAATTTTTTCCTATGGAAAGTTAGTTCGGGAAAAATCCGCAAGTTATTTTTATTTGTTTTGACATATCCCATACATTTATAATCTTCATTTTGACGGGTTTCAAATTTGTGATTTATGACAGAAAATTTAAAAACGTAGTACATAAAAAGTTATTTTTATCGCGAAATTATTTCAGTACTATTCTAAACCAGATATAAAATTAGTTAATAATTTATTTCTCAAATTTAATAATTTATTTATATATGGTCAGCTAAGTTCGTCTGCGGGACATAGCTTGGCAATAGGCATTTGAAAAAAAACAAACCGGTGCATGGAGAGCGGCCATATCCCGCCCTTTTTGGCGGACAATGTAATATACATGATCCTAAGTACAAACTTAGTTATTAGACCAATTATCAAGTTGATGGTAGTTTTTCCCTTGACAGGGAACACTTTGATTTCGAGTAATATTTGACTCACTAACCCATTAAGTGACAAACTACCATCAACTTGATTATTGGTTTACTAATTAAGTTCGTACTCAGGATCATAAAAATTATATTGTCCACCAAAAAGAGGCAGGACATGGCCGCTCTCCACCGGTTTGTTTTTTTCAAATGCCTATTACCAAACTATGTCCCGCCGACAAACTTTACCGACCAATATTCTTAAAAGGCTCCAAAACATTTACTTACACTCAAAATTGTAGCTTGATGTTAGTCAGACACTTTTACTTTTTTGCACTCTATCTCCTGGACTATTTTTGCTCTTTTGTTAAAAAAAAAAATTGTTCGGTTATTTTCTTCTCAATCTGAAGTTTTATTATTATATTCCCTCTATATTCTATCTTATACGTCTATCTTATATTCTATTTTCTATTCTTATCCAAACATTTAATTAACCGTTTAAGATTATTAAGAACAATCAAAGCAATGAGGAAAACACATTTTACAATAATTTTCTCTATTTTTCTTCTAAAAACCAGTATTATCTGGTTACTTATTTGGTTGAACTAGAATCAAGGAATTATATTTAATTTAAACTGGAGTTATTAATTAAAGTAATTAAATTAAATTCACACGTTTGAATGAAGAAGACACGCGATGACTTCGTTATTTTTAAATGTATATTCTCTGTGTACTTTATCTAGGCAAATAACAGCGACTAATTAAATTAAATTGCCATTAATTAAGCATTGCATGCTTCAATTTTTCTTTCACCGTTTAGTTAATTAATTAATGAATTATTTTTATCAATTATGTGGAATACCTCGTATTACTCATATTTTATTATATTTAATACATTTTTTTTGTTTTCGGTACATAATTCGATAGATATTAACTTTAATGATCAGTTAATTATTATTTGTTTATTAATATATTATACTTTATTTTATATA
>KZ651150.1:449337-474093 GCA_001010745.2 Gerris buenoi | reverse complement strand
AAAAAAAAAAAATATATAGTTATTAAAAAATTAAAATTACTCTGTAGACTTATTTTTTTCTGTTAGGCGTCAAGGATTACATTCTTATCCCTTTGCGAAAATGTTAAAAAAAAAAAAAAAAAATAGGAGCAAAGAGCATTCCTGATTTTTTTTTATGTTTAACAAAAAAAATTGTATTTTTTAGATTAAGAAAAAAAAGAGAAAATAATATTAATTTTTTATCATAAAAATTTAAATAAAATCATATGTCATAAACGCATTTGATAAATGTGTGAATATAGAAAATTAAGTATGATATTGCATTAGACATGCGTGAACGTGGAACATACTGCACCCAAAGTATTTTAAATGTATATTATAAATTTAAATTCGTTATTTATTAATTATTATAATTTATTACTGTCACAAACACACTTATACAATTTGTATGTGTGTGTTTATAATTCTATTAATAGAGGTAAATGGCGCCCCTTGTCCTCAATAAATATATTTAAATATATTCGTAAAAATTATTAAATTTTTTTTCCATAGCATGTGGTTTTTTTTAATCGTTTTGTGATTTAGAGGTTTTATCGCATAAAAATTTATTTAACTTATTTATTCGTATAAATATTTCACGTCGAAATTAATAAACGTCAAAACAAATTCCTCAAAAAACAATACTGTTCAATGAGAAAGCCGTGATTTTAGAGCTCTTAGAACCTTTGAAGAATTAACATTTTAAAATGTTTTTGAAACCTTCTAAGGGTCATTTATCTTTACAAATTTTAAGATACGAAAATATCTTTAATGTTTACGATCTTTAGGATACAAGAATATCTTGAGGTGACAAGATCTTGATACAGGAATATCTTTAATGGATACGATCTTTTAGTTACAGGAATATCTTTAATGGATAAGATCTTTTAGATACAGGGATATCTTTAATGGATAATATATTTTAGATACAGGGATATTTTTAATGAATAAACTCTTTTAGATACAGGAATATCTTTAATGGATAAGATCTCTTAGATGCAGAAATATCTTATAGATGGGCAAGATCTAGAAGATCTAGATTTATATAAATAAGCTATTTAAAGCCAACATTATCGTGCTAGAATAGACTATATATTCTTTTGAAGAATATCTTATATCCTTTTAGTTCTCTTCATCTAACTAAAACAATTAATTTTGGATATTGAATTATTGAATAGTTCTTGTAATAATAGAATACCCATAAAATAACTTAACTAACCCTAACTTAATAACCCTAAACCTATTAAATAGGTAGTGAAACCGATTTAATTGGTAGTGTAGTTCCAAAGTAAATTTATCTATGACTTCATATTAGTTATTCAGTAGAGAACAGTTAAAATTGTTCTATGCAATACATATTTTTAATTATGAAGTTGTTACATGTATAATAACAGAATAACACTTATTATAATACTTATTATTATTTATTATTCTATATCTATACATTTTTTTATCAGCTTTCTGCGCCTTACAAATTAACAATTTAAATATTAGTTATAAATCTTTACTATATCCTTTATGAAAGTTTATTTGTCAAGGAACTACAATAAATNATCAACCTAAAAACTGAAAGAGTTATGCATGTCAAAGACAAACTTCTTTACTTAAATCAACCTAAAAACTGAAAGAGTTATGCATGTCAAAGACAAACTTCTTTACTTAAATCAACCTAAAAACTGAAAGAGTTATGCATGTCAAAGACAAACTTCTTTACTTAAATCAACCTAAAAACTGAAAGAGTTATGCATGTCAAAGACAAACTTCTTTACTTAAATCAACCTAAAAACTGAAAGAGTTATGCATGTCAAAGACAAACTTCTTTACTTAAATCAACCTAAAAACTGAAAGAGTTATGCATGTCAAAGACAAACTTCTTTACTTAAATCAACCTAAAAACTGAAAGAGTTATGCATGTCAAAGACAAACTTCTTTACTTAAATCAACCTAAAAACTGAAAGAGTTATGCATGTCAAAGACAAACTTCTTTACTTAAATCAACCTAAAAACTGAAAGAGTTATGCATGTCAAAGACAAACTTCTTTACTTAAATCAACCTAAAAACTGAAAGAGTTATGCATGTCAAAGACAAACTTCTTTACTTAAATCAACCTAAAAACTGAAAGAGTTATGCATGTCAAAGACAAACTTCTTTACTTAAATCAACCTAAAAACTGAAAGAGTTATGCATGTCAAAGACAAACTTCTTTACTTAAATCAACCTAAAAACTGAAAGAGTTATGCATGTCAAAGACAAACTTCTTTACTTAAATCAACCTAAAAACTGAAAGAGTTATGCATGTCAAAGACAAACTTCTTTACTTAAATCAACCTAAAAACTGAAAGAGTTATGCATGTCAAAGACAAACTTCTTTACTTAAATCAACCTAAAAACTGAAAGAGTTATGCATGTCAAAGACAAACTTCTTTACTTAAATCAACCTAAAAACTGAAAGAGTTATGCATGTCAAAGACAAACTTCTTTACTTAAATCAACCTAAAAACTGAAAGAGTTATGCATGTCAAAGACAAACTTCTTTACTTAAATCAACCTAAAAACTGAAAGAGTTATGCATGTCAAAGACAAACTTCTTTACTTAAATCAACCTAAAAACTGAAAGAGTTATGCATGTCAAAGACAAACTTCTTTACTTAAATCAACCTAAAAACTGAAAGAGTTATGCATGTCAAAGACAAACTTCTTTACTTAAATCAACCTAAAAACTGAAAGAGTTATGCATGTCAAAGACAAACTTCTTTACTTAAATCAACCTAAAAACTGAAAGAGTTATGCATGTCAAAGACAAACTTCTTTACTTAAATCAACCTAAAAACTGCAAGAGTTATGCATGTCAAAGACAAACTTCTTTACTTAAATCAACCTAAAAACTGAAAGAGTTATGCATGTCAAAGACAAAGTTCTTTACTTAAATCAACCTAAAAACACCGAAAACATATTATAATCCCATTTAAATTTCGGTTTCGAATTATGCGGGTGAAAACATTATTATTCCTTTAATTAATAATAATTGCAAGATAAAAAGAACTTTTTACTACGTTTAATTGAAATTAAACGTTAAATTTTTTGTCATAAATCATAAATTTGAAACCTGTCAAAATAAAGATTGTAAATATGGAACATGCCAAAACAAATTAAATAACTTTTTTTTTCGAACTAACTTTCCATTAATCGAAACAAAATAAATTTTGCTGAAAGAAGGATAAAAGTATTCAAATAATGCATTGTCATCGTGTTCTGAGCTATTCTAAAAGTTTAAAATGTCTAGCTACTCGGGAAGTTAGTTAAAAATCAATAACAAGATTTGTACTGGACAAACAAACAAACAAGAAAGCAAGCTAATAAAAACGTAGTAAAAAGTAACTATTATTATGGGCTCTTTAGTAGGATATTTTATTCCTAGAAATTGGTTTTAAAATATATATCCACATACACATGTTATTAAAATCTAAAATCAGTCAAGTATGTATTGTAATGCTATAATTTTTTTTGTCAATACTTATAACATAAGGAAATTATATTTATATCGGTTTAATATTAAATTAAAACAAAAGGATTATTGAATTATTTTTCGTTTTATTAAGAAAAATATTATTATAATTATTACTTAAAATATATAATTCAATACAATAAAAAATAAATAAATACCATGATCTTATTGAATAAAATACGTTAAAAAACAGACTGCCAATTGGTGTGGCACATAACTTCCACGTATCATCACTTACTTCATTGATTTTATGCTTTTACAAGCCTTTTATTGTATAATTTATTTTTCCCCCCGTTTCTTTAAAATGTTAAAATTATTTTTGAGTTTTTTACATGATGAATTAAAGCATCAATTTAGCAAAAGTTAGGGAGCGCAGTCTCTAATCTTAATTTTTGTATTTTAAATTTACCAAGTTACTAGGAGTTACCGCACCACTTTCGAACATGAATATGAATACACCATTATCTTATCGAACATGTAATCGTGAGTAAAGAAACATTAAAAATGTCATTTTTATGAATGAACTTAATTAAATTTTTATGAATGTCGATTTTTATGAATGAACTTAATTAAATTTTTATGAATGAACTTAATTAAATTTTTATGAATGAACTTTCTTCTTATGAATGAAAATTCTCAACGTCACCTTAACGCTACATACCACGAAACTCCTTAAAAGCTTACATTGTAGAACATCGAATATAACTTATCTAGCTTGCAGTTTTTCAACAAAATTTCTAAATCCCTTTCTTATGATGTCTCAAATTAATGATTTTCCGGGCAGCACAACAGCTTGTAAGGACTGATTTTTGTACCAAGTTTTAACTTTCTAGCTTATAAACTGAAAGAGTTATGCATGTCAAAGACAAACTTCTTTACTTAAATCAACCTAAAAACTGAAAGAGTTATGCATGTCAAAGACAAACTTCTTTACTTAAATCAACCTAAAAACTGAAAGAGTTATGCATGTCAAAGACAAACTTCTTTACTTAAATCAACCTAAAAACTGAAAGAGTTATGCATGTCAAAGACAAACTTCTTTACTTAAATCAACCTAAAAACTGAAAGAGTTATGCATGTCAAAGACAAACTTCTTTACTTAAATCAACCTAAAAACTGAAAGAGTTATGCATGTCAAAGACAAACTTCTTTACTTAAATCAACCTAAAAACTGAAAGAGTTATGCATGTCAAAGACAAACTTCTTTACTTAAATCAACCTAAAAACTGAAAGAGTTATGCATGTCAAAGACAAACTTCTTTACTTAAATCAACCTAAAAACTGAAAGAGTTATGCATGTCAAAGACAAACTTCTTTACTTAAATCAACCTAAAAACTGAAAGAGTTATGCATGTCAAAGACAAACTTCTTTACTTAAATCAACCTAAAAACTGAAAGAGTTATGCATGTCAAAGACAAACTTCTTTACTTAAATCAACCTAAAAACTGAAAGAGTTATGCATGTCAAAGACAAACTTCTTTACTTAAATCAACCTAAAAACTGAAAGAGTTATGCATGTCAAAGANTTGTTTTTTTTTTTTTTTTAGAATGTACACTTGAGTTTTTCCTTTGGGTTTTTTTCTGTTAGTCAGAAAAGAATCTTCTCGTTAGCGATTGTAACCAAATTTAATTATCGTCAACACAAATTGTTGAGACTAATGTGTTTATTTATTTATTATTATTTTTTTTTTTTTTTTAAATTCATCTCACTATTAATTTTTTTTTAATTTCTTCTTTCTTTGGTCGCATTACAATGAAAGTGTTGTCGATTGTCTTTCTTTTTTTCACTTTTTTCTTTTTATTCTTTTAGTAGAAGGGTTATAGGTGGCGCCAGTGAAGAGTAGTGCTAGCGCCGGTGGCGCCAAGCCAAACTAAGATAAATATAGAGGGAAGGTTGTCCCAGACTTGGCCGGACACTGGATATACTAGTCGCTGGACCCACCTTCCTTCGTCTTTCATCTATCGTACCGCCTTCAATAAACAACGAGTTATCCATTTTTTTCGCACTTATATGCCTAGGTACTTTAAATCGGTTCGGATTTCTTATTAGCCTAACAAAAAAGAAAAAAAATCAGGTATAGATATCAGCAAAAACAAAACAAAACAAAAAAAATAATATAAATAAAAAATATATAGGTTATAAGAAAACAAAGTACCTCATATAGGAGCACAGAAAAAAAAAAAAACAATTAATGTAAATAAAAAAAATGTACCTCGTATAAGATCAAAATCTAAGTTATATAATAGTGACAATAACCTTTTTAATTGCTTCTTCATTACTGCTTAGAAATTAGTATTATGTAACAATTTAATAATTATATAAAAATATTTGGGCTGCCCACCATATTGGATTTAGAATGACTTCACTTAGCTAACTATGCATTGTCATCCAAACTAAACGTGTATGCAAAATTTCAATTCAATCGGTTGGTGATAACTGCTTTAAAATTCAGTTGCAAGATTTGACCCGAACATACATTCATACATACAAACATTGCAAGTTAAATAAAAGCTTTTAAATAGTTATTTATGTTATTTAAGTTGATTCTTGAGGCGAAGTCGAAGGAATCATGTCCCTAAATCCCGAGGCGAAGCCGAGAGAATTAGACTCACGAGGTACATACAATATTTTATCTCTAGTAGGAAGTACATACACATTTTCGTTCATTGCACAGTTTTTATTTATTATTTTAATAAATAAAAATAATTATTAACACTTTAAATAGCAGATATTAGAGATTTAGTATTAAAAACAAATAAGAATTGGAATTAAACTCAAATAGAAGGTTAATTAGATTCAGGTTATAAACATAGATACACATGGTCGTAAAAGCAGTGACGCCAACCTGATTTCAACATCTTCATTACATTAACCATTCATTTTCTACTATTTATAAAATAATTAAGTTGCNCTCCTGAGGCACTGCCGAAGGAGAAAACTTCATTACCTGATAAATTAGTTAGCTCCCGAGGCTTGCCGAGGGAGATAACTATTGTATTAGCTCTCGAGGCTTGCCGAGGGAGATAACTATTGTATTAGCTATCGAGGCTTGCCGAGGGAGATAATCCCGAGAGCAGAAATACTTCGATCCATGTTGCGTATTAAATTTTATCTACGACTAGTGCACCATGGGTAATAGCTATTAAGTTTGTAAATATAAAAGTTTTACCTACAAATTCACGCAATTTAAACACCTTAAACTGATATTTAGTTACTTGATATATTAAAATAACAATTCTTATACTCAATATAAACGTTTTTAATTTAATTACGTTTAGTTTGTTTTTAATTTAAAGACTTTGTATGATAACCTAAAGTAACCTTCCCGAAAAAAAAGTAAACAAAACAGCTAAAAAACAACATAATACTTAAATTTACCTAAAAAAATACCTTTTAAGTTGGTATAACAGTTTTTTTTTTACCTCCAAGGGAGGGAAGTAACACTTCCCTCCCTGTTTATTAGCAATGTAAAGTCTACTTACAGTGCAAGTCGTAGATAAAAATAATTTTCCTAAATGTCAGTAAATCCTTAATTTTTTTTTTCACTTTTGACTTATTCTCGTTAGCATTGGAATAAAGATTGGTATGATTTGAGACATCTTTATATTTTTTGGAATAAAAATATATATACCAATTTCATTATCGAAACGGGCTTTTAATTATTGTAAATAGTTTAGTTTGTTTCCTTTTGTATAATTCTTATTGATAATTATTGATAAGTAGGGTCTAAAGGAAAATAAAAAGCCCACTTTTGCGATATTTCGACCCCTCTTTAGGTCTTCAAGCTGAAAACCCACATTCATTATTAGTAACATAAATATGTTTGCTATGCTAGCTTATAATTATTTAATATGATTAGGATTATTATTATTATTATTTATTAGGTCAAAATACATAATCACAAAGTATTATACTATAGAGATACTAGAACTAGTTGTTGCCTTAGATACAATTTAAAATTAAAATTATAAGTATAAAAACAATTAGAAGAATAATGACTTTTGACTCTATTCCGGCTTGATGTCTTATTCTTACTGTCTTTCTAGAGGAAATCTTTTTTAGAATGTACACTTGAGTTTTTCCTTTGGGTTTTTTTCTGTTAGTCAGAAAAGAAACTTCTCATTAGCGATTGTAACCAAATTTAATTATCGTCAACACAAAAAATAGTAAAATATTTATATTTGAATATCTTCTTTTGCTCAGTTCTTGACAAAGAAAAAAATGTTTAAAACTAAATTCCTATTTTAAATGACAAGAGACTAAAACATTTCACTCATAGCATTTAGATTGAGATTAATATACTTTTAATATGCTTTTATAACAATTAATTAAATGATTAATAGAATTGGTTCCTGTTTTATACCTTGAAGACGGAATAGTTATTTACGCAACAAGGGAGAGAAGTATGTTTTCCGGCTCGAGGTTAAGCTAATGAAGTTTTCTCCTTCGGCGTTGCCTCGGGAGAAAACTTCATTAGCTCCCGAGGCCGTAAGGCCGAGGGAGATAACTGTAGTATTAGCTCTCGAGGCTTGCCGAGAGAGATAATCCCGAGAGTAGANGTTGAATAATAGAATCCGCCAGTTTATTTATGACATTTTATCGTGGGTGACGCTGTGTGTGTGTGTGTGTGTGTGTGTATTTTAAACAATTTATAAATAGGTTTGTTCCAACCACACTTCAAACTGGTCTGAAACTGTCTGACGCATGCGCATTGGACCACACTTGATGGTTTTTTGCTAATGCGCATGCGTCCTACAGTTTGAAGTGTGGTTGGAACAAACCTATTATTGTAACTATGTAATTGCATTTTTAATTTAAAAACTAATACTTGATGATGTTATTAATTTATACTGTTCTACCCTTGCACTAATGTTTACTGCGTTTTTATTAGCTTTCTTGTTTGTTTGTTTGTCCAGTACAAATATTGCAATCGATTTTTAACTAACTTCCCGAGTAGCTAGACATTTGAAGCTTTTAGAATAGCTCAGAACAAGATGCTAATGCAATATTTCAATACTTTTGGCCATCTTTCAGCAGAATTTAATCCGTTTTCAGCAAATTTTGCATATGGAAAGTTAGTTCTGAAAAAAATCCGCATTTTATTTTATTTGTTTTGACGTATTCATATTTACGATCTTCATTTTGACGGGTTTCAAATTTATGATTTCTTATTTATTCGAAAGAAAATTTAATAACGTAGTGTATAAAAAGTTCTTTATATCTTGTAATTTTATTTTATTATTTTGTTTTTGTTTCTTTATTTACTAATTCCGTTCTTGTGCATTTTCATTAACCAACTGATAACGTCTAATCAATCCGCTCAATTCCATCTGTCATAGATGTTAACTAGATACAATCAAGATTTTGAAAAAAGAAAAGAAAAGAAAATGAATTTTAAATGAGACTGTATGTTCTCGGAGACACGAGCTTAGTAACATTGTTAACTAATTCACTGATTAGCATGCCTAAAGATTTGCTTTAGCAACACAACACGTACATTAGTGAATAATTTCACCTTCTTATATTCAACAGCACTGAGATTGTCTTTGGCACTATGCACTCTATCATCATTCAATTACAACTGACTTGTTATTGTTTTTTTATGCCAATTGATATGAGTGGTAGCTAATAAAACAAAAAAAAGTCCAGTCATGCACTGAGCGTCATGAGCGTCATTTTATGAGCGAATTTTCAAAGATATCTGCGTATTATTGGCTTATGATAATATAGGAAATTTTTGTTTTAGAATTTGGATGGGTGAAAAAAATTGGTACACCAGGGGTACGGGGTACAAAAGTCAAAATAGTATTTAGCCTTCAAGACTTCAAGATACGTGTTGTTGGAAAGCTCTTTAAGAGTACAGTAATTTTTGTTATGTACACTTTTGTCATATTTTTATTTTTTTTAATATTTTTAAGCTATTTTTGACCCTAAATTGTCAAAATTTGACCCCTAAATGAACTCCAAAAAGTCTGGCCAACAAACTCATCCTTTCTTTTGATGCTTTTGACATTTTAAAATTTGTTTGGATTTTTCTATAGAAGAGTATCCTAGCGTGAGATATCGTCTGGAGTGACACATACATATATACATACGTAAAAAAGTGTTAAATTTCAGGAATTGATTAAAAATGGTTTATAAAAGATATCCGTGGAGAAAATTTTCAAAAATTTTGAAGCCATTGCAATAGCTTAATTTTTGTCGAAAATTCGCTAAAATAGGAAATGCTTTTTTTCTGCGTAGTATAAATTAGTTAGTGTTATCTATTTATTATTTGGATCCGTAGGCTAAATAAGATTGTCCTAAATTTCATATAGGTTTGTCAGTCAATTTGAAATGTTGCAGTTATTTTGTGTAAAAAGGTAAAAATCAATATGAGAAGTCCCAATTATGTATTTATCTCTTATAAAACTAAGGGTCAAGGGGTTAGTGGTACAGAATATGACCCTAGTGGTACCGTGTATGACCCTATGTGGCACTTCTTTAGATTGTTACTCCCGTTATAAAATAACAGATGGGAGTAACAATCGAAAGAAGATGTACGAAATGTTCTTCTTTAGACTGTTGCTCCGCTTATAAAACCAGAAGTTTAATATTTCTTTGTCCCAAAGTATACATTGGACCAAACATCCCTTTGTATCAATAATTATTACTAGGCAAAAGTCATTTATATTCTAAAAAGAAAACATAAGGGAGTTCCAATCTAAAGAAGTATATACCCTAAATATGACAAATAGTGGTACTGAAAATTACCGCTAGTAGTACTGAATATTACCATTAGTGGTACTGAAAATGACCACTAGAGTTTAAAAAACTGGCTTTATACAAGAAACTTAATTTGGTGATGTGACGTATTTCTTCATTCTTATTCCTTTTCTCACTATTCCTAATATTTTTCTTAAAATTTTCGTAGAATGAAATAATATCATTTTTTTTTAATACCTAATTGTTTGCTTTAGTATTAAATGTACCAAATATATTTCTTGAGAAATGTTTTAGTTAAATAAGTTGTCAGAAAAAATTATACTTGTCTAAGTGTAAAGGCGAGTGAATTAGAGTGGACAGACTGCGGTCTAGCCAGTGAGTGCGTCTAGGCTGACGGACTGACAGACTCCCGTGACGTCATGTCTACCCAGCCAGTGTTATCTGACCCCTACGGTTATATCACTGCTTCCCGCCTCCACTAACTTACTGACCGCAAAGTCCTCCAGTCTCTCCAAACCATCTCAAACCGATTTAACATTAGAGCAAATATCAGCCATTGGCTGATATATAGTCAACAATTGGCTGATATTTAGTCAACAATTGGCTGATATTTAGTCAACAATTGGCTGATATATAGTCAAAAATTGGCTGATATTTAGTCAACAATTGGCTGATATTTAGTCAACAATTGGCTGATATTTTTCAACAATTGGCTGATATTTACTCAACAATTGGCTGATAATTACTCTACAATTGGCTGATATTTACTCAATAATTGACTAATATTTACTCAACAATTGGCTGATATTTACTTAACAATTGTCTGATATTTTCTCAACCTTTTGCTGATATTTACTCAACCCTTGGTTAAAAAATGTCATTGAGTTAGGTTAAATTAAAGTTATCCTAACTTTTCCTACCTTTCTAAAAAAATTATTCATTTAAAAAGTCGACCAATTCTGATTTTTTTTTACTCTTTTGAATAATTCTGACATTAGTTTGAATTATTAACTTTGACAATAATTCTGGGTTACTTTTGTTTCGTTTTTTTAAAAGTAATACACTTAATATACCGATTCATAAGGATATGAATAATTCTGGATTTGTTATGTTTGTCTTTTTAAGAAGTGAGACTCTTGACTCTTAATAAACTGATTCAAAAGGGTATGAATAATTCTGGGATTGTTATGTTTGTATTTTTAAAAAAGTGAGACTCGTAATAATTTGATTCAAGGGGGTATGAATGATTCTGGGTTTGTTTTGTTTGTCTTTATGAAGTAGTATTAATATTATCCTAATTTGTAAAGATATAGACAAACCCTAATTATTGTGAATAAGTTTGTGTCCGTATTCTTTTACCCTTTACAAATAATATTCTTATTAATCTGACATTTTGAATAATTAGTTCACACCACTCAATATTATCAATATTATACATAATATAATATTATCAATATTATACAATATTAATAATATTATCAATATTATACTAAAAGTAAACTTATTATTTCACAATTATACCATAAAAAACTAAATATCTTCTGACGAAATCAATTAGAAAGAACCTATCATAAAAATTAGATATCATAATAGAAATTATTTTTATTTATTTGTATTATTTAATTGCATTGCATTAAATATCCGGCTGCATTACTTCATGCAGAAGTAATACAATGATATTTAAGATAAATCTATTTACAAAATAAACATATTAATAATTTCAACTCACAAGGCGCCACAATAACTATCATTTTATTAGTAATAATTTACACTCATTTATATTATACTTATAAATATGTATGTGTGTGTGTGTGCAAGCATATCATGATGAAATTAACTGTTATCTAATAAGTTATTTCGTGTGATATTATTGTTTATTTGTTGATGAGAGTAATTAAGAAGATATGAGAGGTAATTAAATAATTAGATAAACATTAATTATTTATTGTCTTTTGGTTAAAAACACTATGTAATTACATATTATAAACAAGGGAGTAATGAAGACATTGATTCATTAAGAAGTCATTTAGTTTATTATCTATTGATTTTTTTCTTAAATGCGTTTTCTTTTTGATTTACTTTCTCATTTGCGTAGCACATGAATGTAGAAATATGGGATTTGACTAAGATTTTGAAAATCGTGGAAGGTGAAAAACGTGTTATAAGATTTTGACTTAAAATCATAGATATTATCCTAATCTTTGATATTAACTATATACGTTGCTATCCCGCGCAATAAAATGTTTATGGTTTATCACAGTTGTAAGTTATTTAAATTTGGGCGGGAGGAGATTATCACTAATAAATAACCAATTCTAAAAAATTTTGGATTTGGGTACATAGATTTCTGTAATAAAAAAATTACGTTTGGGTTAACCAGCGACCCATCGAAAGTGTTTTAAAATAAATAGTAAAATTGTTTACAAACAAAACAGTTGCCGTTTACATAATAAGTACACTCACGCACACACACACACACACANTCACATTTTTTATTTGCTATTGGAAAATCTGTCGAAACGGATGGGTGATTTCATCTTTTCAATTTGCCCTCATTAATAATCAGTCTGTTGGCAGTTAATGACAAATCTCATTTTTCTCCGCAAAGTTCTTTTTAAATTAAAAAAAAGACGTCTGTCAATTTTAATTAAAAATGAAAGGATTTATAACTATTAATGTAAATCATTTTTGATTGTAATTCATAGACGAACATCATAGACGATCTCCTTTGGATTGTAAATCTCACACGTGATCTAGTTTTATGTGCGAATAACTCGCATCATTTTTGAGTAATTTTTTAAATAAAATTTCTTTAACAAATTTTGATAACGATGGAATTTCCATGATCATTCCCTGCAGATCTACATTGGTTGCTTATGACTCCCCTAATGAGGAACTCTTTGGAGAACCAAATCTCTAAAATGAGTTTAAATCATAGCTTCGGAATCTATACAATGTCAGGCGCGATCTTCTCTGGAAAATCTTAAGTTTAAATGATTTCAAAACGTTGGGATTCATACAATATCTGGTATGATCTTCACTGGGAGATCTTCAGTTTAAATGATTTCGAAACTTAGGGATTGATACAATATCTGTCACAGTCACAACCATCTCTGGAAGATCTTCAGCTTTTATTTAACTTAACTAGTTTTACATTTTTAATTACACGCTTTTATTTAACTTAACTTGTTTTACTTTTTTTATTACACGGTTTTTTTTTTTTTCTAGAATCGATGTCTATATAATTAATTTCTTTATTTAATATCTTAATAGCGAGTTTTTATTTCATTTTTGGTAACTTATAAGCTAATATAGTTATACATTTTTTGTTCTGTTTAAAAAAAAATTGTCATCTGGACACAGACATAAGTGGGGTGAACGAACTTTCCTTAGAAAGCCAGCGAGTGAAAAAATAAATTAAGAAAACTCAACACACCAATATGACCGAGATATATTTTAAGCATTCTATGGAACTACACTTTTATTTTACTTTTTTTTTTCATTTTTCTTATAATAGATTCATTTTTTTTATATAAATAGAAACGGACAAGGTAATATGGATTCGGAGAACTTAATAGAGAAGGAGGGGAGGAAGAAAATATTAATAAATAAATGTAAAAAAACGAAAAATATGAAAGAAAAAAAAAGTATAAAAAATTACCCGCATATTTTATCTCGTAGTCATTTCTAAGCTTCATTTTAAAGATACGATAAAAAATGTTTTAAAGATCCTAATGTGTTTTTATCGCGTATTTTAATGTTCTTTTTTCCTTTTAAATAGATTTGAAGGTTTTTTTTACCATGTTGTAGAAGTTTTGGAAACTTAATCATATTAATACACTTTTAAAATGTAACAAATTGATCATTTTTTACACGATTTTATCTAACTACGTTTTTTTTTTTGTGAGGTAAAAATTTTATATTGTTATTTGATAATTGTGTTAGTAATAATAATTTGTTGATTTGTTATCAACAGTGACTATGATTATAACAATTATTTATATTAATATTAAAAAAGTTACCAAATTTACTTAAATTTCATATGCTTTTACTTTTTTTTATTACACGCTTTTATTTAACTTAACTTGTTTTACTTTTTTTTTATTACACGCTTTTATTTAACTTAACTTGTTTTACTTTTTTTATTATATGCTTTTATTTAACTTAACTTGTTTTACTTTTTAGTATTACACGCTTTTATTTAACTTAACTAGTTTTACTTTTTTTATTACACGCTTTTATTTAACTTAACTTGTTTTACTTTTTTTTTTTTATTACACACTTTTATTTAATTTAACTTGTTTTACTTGTTTTTCTTTGTTTTTCTCCAAATATTTTTTAATCTAATTCTGACCCACTTCCCAACTACGTAGACTCTGTTTCAGACATTAGGGAACATTTTTGGTTTTGTATTTGTCTGTCGATCTGTCCATAATCTTTGTGAACCAACATATTTTGGAAACTACTTTTCCCATTTTAATGAGATTTAGATGGTTGGCCACAATTAGCCCTTTGTTGGTCCCTTTAAGTCTCAACAGTCTGTTCCCACTGTTTTATTTTTCTCATGGGCATAAACATACATTTGTTTTTACAATTATATCTTCAAAAATACGCATATGATTTATAAGAAATTTGGATGGTTTGTCAAAAGTATCCAGTAGCCATTATATAGCTCCTGATTAATTTCAACTGCTTGCGCTCATTAAATTTTGTTAAATTCATATTTTTATTCGTGTTATAAAAAATTAGATTTAAGAAAAGGGCGAAAAAAGTTAATAAATTAGAGAATAATAGGTTAGCAAAAACCACAAAAACATCAAATAATTACGTGATAGGATTCGAGTAAGCTATATACCACAATAAACCACCTTAATAATGTTTAACTTAAGACATTTCCAAAATGAATATTGATGAATTGATGAATTTGAAGAAATGACTAAATTGAAGGTTTATAATTTAACGAGATGTTATTTCAGCAAGGCTGTCTGCGTGGTGCCCACGTGGCCTCTGTACCTCTAATATAACGTTATCATACAAGGTTTTTATTCATAAGAGCCTTTTTATTTTTTTTAAACGTTTTTAAAAATCACACCATATAATCTTTAAATTTGAGCATTAATTGTCGTTTTTTTATTATTATTTCTTAGTAAGTGAGTATACTTATTACTTTTTTTTATTATGAATTTTTACCGGAGTGGTGTATATATTTATTCATTTTTATTTATCAATAAAAATACTATTAAGTCAGTCATATTTAAGTTGCAAGTTGTAGAGAAAAATAAAACTGTCAGAGTAAATCAAAATAGTTTATTATTAATAATAATAATAATAAAGTTAAAATTAAAGTCAAGCATGTCTAGAAACCATGGTACTCATTTATTTTTTTACCAACCCTAAATGGCACTTTTTTACTTTAGCACCCCCCTTGTTCTAAACAATAGTCTGCCTCATACAAGTCCCAAAGGTTTGTGTGTTTGTCTCCCCAAGACATTGAGACTCCTTGGACAGTTTTATTATGCTATTTTAAAATCAAGTCTTATAATGTGTAAAACTAATCCTAAAAGGACCTAGGATAATAAGTTCCAAATTTTTTCTTTGATTATATTTAATATTCCTTTGTCTTAATAGTTAATTAGACTAAGGGATATTATATCGCATTTATATTGGCAAGTATGATATCTCTTTGTGAGTAATTTAGAATAAGGAATATATACTACTCTGTATAAATTTCTTTGTCTGAATAACTTTTGGCTAAGGGGTATAAAAAAATTAACCCCTAAATTACTTTAAGGTTTGAATATTCCTTTGACTTAATAGTTAATTAAACTAAGTGATAGTGCCACCCAATAAGTGTATAATTCCTTCACTTCAGGGAAGAGAATGTCGATCAATGAGAATTATTTTCATACTGTTGTAGCTTAGTGGTAATAAACTTGAAGAGCAGTGTTCAAAACCCAGCTATGAAGTTTATTTTTTTCTAGAGCTAGAGAATAATGGATATTAGACTGATTGACGTCAATCAGTGGATTGATAAAAATCAAAGTTTTTTTTAACTCATCGCCTAATAGAGTTGTTCTCTTATCTTCATTTTCATGTTAAACATCTTAAGCAGTTTTAGACCGTAATCTCATTTGTTCTAAATTTGATAAAAAAAAAATCGCGTAATTGAGGAAAAAGAAGAACAAAAAAAAGAAGAAAAATGAAAGCGAACCAGAGAGGAATCTCTAGACAGGGGCCAATTCCGGAGCGCATTCTGCCGGCACCTTGACGAGGCAGCGACTCTCTGATGTGGAAAGCTATTCGGCGGTCCATTTCCCTGGCCGTATTCCAGGAGACAGAAACGCTCTTTGCGTCTCCAAAAACATCTTTAGTGTGTCGGGGGAGAGACATTTAAAGCTTTCCGAAAAACCTCCGGCCTCGAGACCAATCGAGTTTTCAATTTTTCACCTCCGTAAAAAAAAGATGAAGCAATCTACTTTTCTTTACAACAGACAACCTCCTTGAGAAGCTTCAATACAATGGAAGTTTGTAAATAAATACTCCCCCCCTATACGTAAACAATTTACTAAACAAATCTTCTGACGTTCGTCACATTGCAAACAGATTTCAAATTTTTTTCGTTTTTAAGTCAAACAAACAAGTCTATCTAGAAATTGCATCTTAATCAATCACATTTTTTATTTGCTATTGGAAAATCTGTCGAAACGGATGGGTGATTTCATCTTTTCAATTTGCCCTCATTAATAATCAGTCTGTTGGCAGTTAATGACAAATCTCATTTTTCTCCGCAAAGTTCTTTTTAAATTAAAAAAAAGACGTCTGTCAATTTTAATTAAAAATGAAAGGATTTATAACTATTAATGTAAATCATTTTTGATTGTAATTCATAGACGAACATCATAGACGATCTCCTTTGGATTGTAAATCTCACACGTGATCTAGTTTTATGTGCGAATAACTCGCATCATTTTTGAGTAATTTTTTAAATAAAATTTCTTTAACAAATTTTGATAACGATGGAATTTCCATGATCATTCCCTGCAGATCTACATTGGTTGCTTATGACTCCCCTAATGAGGAACTCTTTGGAGAACCAAATCTCTAAAATGAGTTTAAATCATAGCTTCGGAATCTATACAATGTCAGGCGCGATCTTCTCTGGAAAATCTTAAGTTTAAATGATTTCAAAACGTTGGGATTCATACAATATCTGGTATGATCTTCACTGGGAGATCTTCAGTTTAAATGATTTCGAAACTTAGGGATTGATACAATATCTGTCACAGTCACAACCATCTCTGGAAGATCTTCAGTTTAAATGATTTCGAAACGTCGGGATCAACACAACGTTTGGCGCGATCAAATCTAAAGGATCTTGAATTCAAAAGTATCTGGATGAAAGAAAGATCTCCTTCATAGCAGCTGGCTCTTTCATATTTTCCTGATATTTTAATCTTATCGTAATTTAAATGTATGTATAGTTTATCCGAACTATAATTAGTGTTTGATACTAGTTGGTTATGTTATATATCAACTATTTTCTTTGTTCTTTTCACTCGAGCGTTACATTTGACGCACTTAGTTACGAGTCTGTGAGAATTAGGTTAGCTATGCGGGGAAGATGTTTGTCGTCACTTCAATGAGAGTTTGAAGGAAGTGATGAGGTTGCAATGCGAGAATCTGTAGAGTGTTATGCGTCACTGATACGTCCCCCATATGGTCACACTCAGCTCGGCTTTATACGCATTCTAAGTCTGCCTTTTCGTTAATAAATGATTGTGAAATAAAATTTCATTTGAGAATACATTACGGAATAAATCATATGATATCATTTTAACTTCTTTGGGGGGAAACAATTTAGCTAAAATGTTATTGATTTTACAGAAACCAATGACTGAAGAAACCAATGATTTTAAATATAACCAAATTCATTTCTGGTTTGATGGTTGGTGCTCGAACGCCAGAGAAAGTGACAAACTTTTTTGGGCATATATAATTTGGTGTATAATATTTTACGATTAAAAACTTTTAACATTTATCTAAACTCACTAACTCTGTGTCGCAACAGTCTGTGAAGGGTCTAAGGCCTGCCAAAGGGCCTATAAATGGAAATCATGTATTGCTCCATCAGCTGTATAAACCATTCTATTAACTTTTATCTGATGATGACCAAAAATTGGATATAGGCAAGTAAGTAATGACTAATAGTAGTAGTCTAGTACTTCCAACTAGAACGGGTAGGATGAACCACTTGTTCGAACCTTGCAATTAGGCCATCACTTAGCAATTAGCACTCCACTGCTCACTTAGAGAAAAGTTTGTAAAACAAAACGTAAATAAAAGTAGTTTTTATGGATAGATGTCTTAATTTATTCTTTATTAACTGAATTTACTGCTCTCCTAGAAATGAGTTTGTAGAAACTTCCAGTTACAGTTAAAGATACATAAATCACGAACCGGATATCTACTTTTTTTAAAAAAAGAAAAGAAAATAATAAAAATAAAAAAAGAAGGTGGTGAGTGAAAAGAAGGAGTGGAAAAGCTCATGTGAAGAGTTTGCTTGTGTGGTGTGTGGAAACAATACAATGTTGTTGGGTGTGCCACAGGGAAGTGCTCTAGGTCCTGTTCTCTTCATCCTCTGTACATAACGAGCCGTGACTAAAGTAGTAATTAGGTATTGGTATTTTCTCTGAAGGAAATGACATTCAAAGCATTGTAGGGACTTTGCTTTAACTGTACTTTTAAAGTAACTTAACAGTGCTTGTCTTTCGCACCTTTACCCACTTAGAAATAGTTAAAAAAGTCTGACGCTTGTAGAATACTTAATCATACTTTGTCACCTCAACTGAAACTTTCCCATGTAATTTAATCACATCATTCAGTTTTCTTATTAAAAATGCGACTTGTCAGCCTAGTAACGAATCCTATTTTGCTCTACCTTAAAAACGATCTAAACTCTAAATAGATTTAAAATATTTCAGTTCAATGATGCAATAGTAGTTACAAATTAATCATGTAAAAAATTTATCTATTTGTCATTATAATCACTTCGTCATTTTTACTTTCTCATATGTGCTGTATGTATATACAGTAGTCACCGCTTAATGTGATCACGGTTAATGTTATCAACCGCTTAGTGTGATCAAAATAGCTTGGAACGGGCCCACCCAATACCAATGCATTAAAAAATATCCGTTTATTGTTATCAGTATTTCGTTTATTGTGATCAATAAACGAAAAGTCAAGTCGAAATCGTTGAATTTTTTTATATAATTTTCGGAGAAACGACTACAGCTGCGGCAAACCGAGAAGAGTTTCGTCTAAAGACCCAGGATTCTCNATCTTCAGTTTAAATGATTTCGAAACTTAGGGATTGATACAATATCTGTCACAGTCACAACCATCTCTGGAAGATCTTCAGTTTAAATGATTTCGAAACGTCGGGATCAACACAACGTTTGGCGCGATCAAATCTAAAGGATCTTGAATTCAAAAGTATCTGGATGAAAGAAAGATCTCCTTCATAGCAGCTGGCTCTTTCATATTTTCCTGATATTTTAATCTTATCGTAATTTAAATGTATGTATAGTTTATCCGAACTATAATTAGTGTTTGATACTAGTTGGTTATGTTATATATCAACTATTTTCTTTGTTCTTTTCACTCGAGCGTTACATTTGACGCACTTAGTTACGAGTCTGTGAGAATTAGGTTAGCTATGCGGGGAAGATGTTTGTCGTCACTTCAATGAGAGTTTGAAGGAAGTGATGAGGTTGCAATGCGAGAATCTGTAGAGTGTTATGCGTCACTGATACGTCCCCCATATGGTCACACTCAGCTCGGCTTTATACGCATTCTAAGTCTGCCTTTTCGTTAATAAATGATTGTGAAATAAAATTTCATTTGAGAATACATTACGGAATAAATCATATGATATCATTTTAACTTCTTTGGGGGGAAACAATTTAGCTAAAATGTTATTGATTTTACAGAAACCAATGACTGAAGAAACCAATGATTTTAAATATAACCAAATTCATTTCTGGTTTGATGGTTGGTGCTCGAACGCCAGAGAAAGTGACAAACTTTTTTGGGCATATATAATTTGGTGTATAATATTTTACGATTAAAAACTTTTAACATTTATCTAAACTCACTAACTCTGTGTCGCAACAGTCTGTGAAGGGTCTAAGGCCTGCCAAAGGGCCTATAAATGGAAATCATGTATTGCTCCATCAGCTGTATAAACCATTCTATTAACTTTTATCTGATGATGACCAAAAATTGGATATAGGCAAGTAAGTAATGACTAATAGTAGTAGTCTAGTACTTCCAACTAGAACGGGTAGGATGAACCACTTGTTCGAACCTTGCAATTAGGCCATCACTTAGCAATTAGCACTCCACTGCTCACTTAGAGAAAAGTTTGTAAAACAAAACGTAAATAAAAGTAGTTTTTATGGATAGATGTCTTAATTTATTCTTTATTAACTGAATTTACTGCTCTCCTAGAAATGAGTTTGTAGAAACTTCCAGTTACAGTTAAAGATACATAAATCACGAACCGGATATCTACTTTTTTTAAAAAAAGAAAAGAAAATAATAAAAATAAAAAAAGAAGGTGGTGAGTGAAAAGAAGGAGTGGAAAAGCTCATGTGAAGAGTTTGCTTGTGTGGTGTGTGGAAACAATACAATGTTGTTGGGTGTGCCACAGGGAAGTGCTCTAGGTCCTGTTCTCTTCATCCTCTGTACATAACGAGCCGTGACTAAAGTAGTAATTAGGTATTGGTATTTTCTCTGAAGGAAATGACATTCAAAGCATTGTAGGGACTTTGCTTTAACTGTACTTTTAAAGTAACTTAACAGTGCTTGTCTTTCGCACCTTTACCCACTTAGAAATAGTTAAAAAAGTCTGACGCTTGTAGAATACTTAATCATACTTTGTCACCTCAACTGAAACTTTCCCATGTAATTTAATCACATCATTCAGTTTTCTTATTAAAAATGCGACTTGTCAGCCTAGTAACGAATCCTATTTTGCTCTACCTTAAAAACGATCTAAACTCTAAATAGATTTAAAATATTTCAGTTCAATGATGCAATAGTAGTTACAAATTAATCATGTAAAAAATTTATCTATTTGTCATTATAATCACTTCGTCATTTTTACTTTCTCATATGTGCTGTATGTATATACAGTAGTCACCGCTTAATGTGATCACGGTTAATGTTATCAACCGCTTAGTGTGATCAAAATAGCTTGGAACGGGCCCACCCAATACCAATGCATTAAAAAATATCCGTTTATTGTTATCAGTATTTCGTTTATTGTGATCAATAAACGAAAAGTCAAGTCGAAATCGTTGAATTTTTTTATATAATTTTCGGGGAAACGACTACAGCTGCGGCAAACCGAGAAGAGTTTCGTCTAAAGACCCAGGATTCTCAGAAAGTATGCCTCACGCCACCTTTTCCTTCCTCTATATTACTTCATTAGATATAGAACATCTAAACAAAACATCCATTTCTCCCCTATTTCTACGACATTTCACTTAGACAGAGATCAGTTTTTTTTTTAATGTTTCTGTCTTTCAATCGTTTCTGAGAACTCTTTAGTCAAATTAACATTACATTTATACAAGTTCAAAGTCGATTAGTTTTGTTATAAAAACTGTTAAACAAAGAATAAGTGCGTCAAAACGTCGTGATCTCAGCTCGTAGGAGAATTTAGACTTATGTTAAGATCGTGCGGTTCTTTATTTTCGACCGAAATGAGCCAGTGGAAAGCCGCAATTAAATTGGAAACATTCTCAGCCATTGCTGGATAAACTTCTAAAACTATCGGATATCGGGATTGACTCAAAGAATGAGAACCAAATTCGCAAAAGAAAACGGAGAGAACAAGAAGAAGATGTTGAGCCTGCCTTAAAAGAATGGCTTCTGAGAAAAGAATGTGAGAAGAATGAAAGGAAAGAAATGTAAAATATGTTTAGTGTCATTTCAATTATTTGTTTATTTTCTCTGTGTACGTTATTAACAGTTTATTTTTTTAAAGTATTATTCCCTCCAGTAGTGCCTTTTGCTTATTATTATTTTTTTTTTTTCCCCCCCAATCGCTTTAGCGGGAATATCGTAATTTTCCGATGTTATCTATTGATATTTATATTTTGATCCAATAAAAACAATGAAAGCTTAACCAATGGGATTTTGCTTATTATTATCAGTCGGTTAATGTGATCACTAGGCCTTGGTCCCAAAGTGATCACATTAAGCGGCGACTACTGTATAGATATATTTACACTTTTTAAAGTCTCTTAAGTCCAAAAAAAGTGGATTCTAAAAATTGTCTGTCTGTCGTCTGTAGTCGATTTTGATTAAATTTGTCATTACAGGCTTAGAAGAATTATATCCCTAAGTTAAAACGAGAAAAATATGTTTGCTCAAAATTTGGTAGTGCAATCAATCTCCCTGAAAAGTTATGGGTAAGTTTATGATTTCTCCTATAATAGTTTCCATATCGTTTTTATTAAAAAAAACAACTCAATTAGTAAGGAATACACACTCTTTACGTTACTTTATGTATATATAATACATGAAACCTAAACCTAATTTCTTAAAATTTAGTAAAGAATATGAATATGGTTGAATTTTTAAATCCAATTTATAACTTTTTTGAAGAAAAATAATTTAAAACAGTGTATTAAGTCAATTATAAATATTTTTTTCCTTCAAAAGTTAAAATTTGTCCCATGTTGTCTTGGTTGATTTTTTAGATAATTTGACCTTTTTTGGTACAGGGTAAATTTTGAAAAATAAATAAAGTAATGCTATAAATTATTATTTAAGAACAAGCAGAAGATTTTTTCTTGGAAAAATATATATATTTTTTTATTTATATAATTTCACGTTTTGGCAACACGATTCGAGGAGAGCCAGTATATAGATAGTTTATACTTTGTGTTTATTTATCATTGAGTTATATGCGGCATTGATAGTTCTCCATGTCCTAAACATGTTACTTTCACTGATATTATGTCGTTAAATCCTAGTTATTGTATTATTTATTTACATTTGCGAAAACTTTTTTTCTTTAACTGTTTATTTTCGTCGAAAAATATACTTCTCTTCTCTATGTATTTTATATTTTCCGAGAAAAGAGATTTTCTCTGTTAGTGAGGAATATTGTGCAAGTTTTGGTTGCTAGTAGAGATATGTGTTTTTTGTTTCTTTGCTAATTTATTGTCACGCTAGACGACGCGACGTCTAGTTGGATGTTGATTTGTTGTCACGCTAGACGATGCGACGTCTAGTTGGATTTGAGACAATGTCTGAGGCCTAATGTAAGCCAAGTTGAGATATTTTCTACTCAAAGAGAAAAATACACTATTTCAAGAAATATTTACATTTTGGTTAACGTCTGAAAATTTACCACACCTCTTGATTTATTGGTGTATCTACTATTTATTTACTTTATTTATTATCTATGAAAACATAAGAATCGGAGTTTAATATTTTTATTTTCTCGTTTCACGTCGTTTTATGATGATTTAGCTAAAAAAAAAAGGAGAAAATCCTATCCAACTGTCTGTTCGTCTGTTTTAGTTCTGCTTTGATTTAATGAAATTTCGCTGGAAGGTATAGCGTTACCCAGCCCAAAAGGCATAAACTTTAGCAGATATTGATTTATGTTTCGAAAATGGCAATAATATAGAATACCGGAGAGTATAATATTATTTAATCACTGTTCAGTAAATTTGACCATTGTTGGTGTTTTTTTTACCTCATTTATTTTTTTATTATTTATTTATTTACCTCATTTTTTTTTTAAATTATTTATTTTGTTACCTCATGTTATATAAAATATCTATTAAAACTGGCCACTTTTTCGTGATAAATGTTTGATGCTTTTTAGCGTAACCTATTTTATAGATTACACACTCGGTTAGTAACTTCTTTCAAAAGATATTAGCGAACTAATATTCACCCTTCCACCCCCTCACTCTTTAATCCTATTTTACACAATTTATTTATTTTTTATCGCAATCAGATTCTTCTTTTTTTACACTTTGCCAAGAATGAATCAAAAATATAAAGAGGAGAACCAAGTTATAAAAACGACCAACATACCTATACTCTTCCATCATATTATATTCAAATTTTTTAAAAAGAAATAAGCTTTAAACTTGCAGATCAAGTTTTTTTTTTGTTTTGTTTCTCAACTTGCTGTTAAGAGACGGCGCCGGCGCCAATCTAAAAGCGCTTAATATAACCGATAATTGGAACGGAATTTTAAATCCGTTTAATTTTTTTTCTGAAAGAAATAAAAACCGTGGCGCTTCTTTTTGTGTTCTTTCTCTTTTATACCGTCTTCTTCCATTTAGATTTTTTTTTTTGCGCGCATGGCTTGACCTCTTACCAAAATCCCTTTCCTGGCGGTTTTTCTTTATCTTTAACGGTATATATATTTATTTACCTCATTTTTTTTTTAATTATTTATTTTGTTACCTCATCCTTAAAAACGATCT
>KZ651150.1:420853-440905 GCA_001010745.2 Gerris buenoi | reverse complement strand
TTTTTTTTTTTTTTTTACTAAAAAACAAAATGAATTTTAGAAAATCAATCAAGTGAATCAAAGCGAGACAAGTGGTACGTAAAGTAGCAGGTGTTGACCCTGGATGAATGAAGGATTTGACGCGGGCAAACAGGTCTGCTCCCCGTCAGGGAAGTAGTAAAGTCTAGCGCCAGAGAGTCGCGCCACCAAACAAAAAACCCCCAGCCAGGGCAGGTGGTGGGACAACCCGCGAACAATTTGTCTCCTTCCCCTCTCCTTTGCCTTGCCTGATTAATTTGATTTATACTATAACTGTCTTTTTATGTTTCAACTCGACTCGTTTCATATAGTCCGCACGCACACACACGAAAAAAAGCTATGGTGTTATATATATATATATATATATATATTGTATATTGTATGTTATTATTATTATTATTTTTAATTATCGGAAAGCTGAATCTAAAGATACGATGTAATTATGTTAAAAAAATCGGTCCCATAATCCTAAACAAAACTTCCTTACTACGCACTGTCCATACTTAACTTTAATTTGAGAATACTTTCATTGATTTGAGAATTATTGTCCATACTTGCTAGATTTGAGAATCACTGTCTATACTTGCTTTATTTGAGAATCACTTTCCATACTTGCTTTGATTTGAGAATCACTGTCCACACTTGCTTTAATTTGAGAATGCTTGCTTTTATTTGAGAATTATTGTCCATACTTGCTAGATTTGAGAATCACTTTCCATACTTGCTTTGATCTGAGAATACTTGCTTTGATTTGAGAATTATTATCCATACTTGCTAGATTTGAGAATCACTTTCAATATACTTGCTTTGATTTGAGAATCACTGTCTATACTTGCTTGAATTGAGGATCCTTGACCATACTTGCTAGATTTGAGAATCACTTAAATACTTGCTTTAATTTGAGAATACTTGCTTTGATTTGAGAATCACTGTCCATACTTGCTAGATTTAAGGATCAAATAAAGCAGATATTGATGGTAATTCTTCGTGTCATAACGTACTATAATATGCGGTAATCATCCTCAATAATTGAACTTTATTATAAAAAATATTGCAAACAGGTTATTGTTTACTTTTAGGTTTCTATTTCCAGAGGAGATTTTTATTGATTGCTCAAAAATGAAATTTTTCCTAGTCTAAAGAACTTCATCTCTTTGAACTTTATAAGGGAGATTTAAATATTTCATCATTTTAACGAGTATTTGATCATTTTTTTTATAAGTAGAGTGACAAGTTTTATGTAAATAAAATGTATGAAAAATATTTTTAATGAATGAATCATATGACTAAGGATAAAAAAAAATAAGCCTGAAAAGGCCCAAGGTGTTAGTAGTGCGAAATATATTTAAATTTCAGAGTAAAATAAGATGAAAATGTCAATATATTTACCAATGTCAATATATTTATCTAGTCAATATATTTATCTAGTCAATATATTTATCTAGTCAATAAACCCAGAAATCATATTGATAACAGTGTTTTTATTTAATTAGAATTGAAAACAAATGGTTTAAAAACTGTTTAAGAACTGACATGGTGTAATTCGTATTGAAATATACATCAATTCAGGATTTTTGAAAAAATCAAAAAATTAATTTTAGGTTTGATTTGTTTTTAAATGTTTCAAAGCTTTTGAAGTGTAGTGTCGCAAAATTAAAAGAAAAAAAGAATTTCTTATACATTTTACTTTGGGCTATAATATTTCTGAACGTATTAGCTTAATTAAAGTAATCGAAACTGACCCAGCAGTTTAGGCTCCATGCGTCTGCAAAACATCCATGATTTAAAAAAAACTAACTAAAAATCACTTTCTTGGACTACTCGTTCAAGTATTTTGTTAATTAAATGTTCTATGAACTTTTGTTTTTACATTATTTTGTTCTCCACCTTTAAGAATCGTATAATCAGATCCAACTCAAAAAATAACAATAAGTGAAAAGAAAAAAAAGCACTAAAGAACGATAAAGAATAGTAAATAAATACAGAAACAAGCTAGCAAAACAATTTTGACAAAAATGCGGAAGAATACAACTCTTTAGTTTACCATAAACTGTGGTTTCTTTTTAGGGTTTCGTTGGTAAAACCAAAAAAAAGAAACCCTTATAGTTTCGTTCCTGTGTCTGTCTGTCACTCTGTACGGTTCCAATAACTTTTGAACCAAAAGAGATAAAAGCGTGAAACTTACCAGTATTAAAGATCGTTTTGACGCGCACACAGGAAAAATATAGAGAACTCAAAATAATCAGCTGTTCAAATTCAAAATGGCGGATAATTCACATCGCGAGAAAAAAATATTTTTTTTAAATTTTGAGTGGGGTATCAAATGAAAGGTATTGAAGAGTAGATTACAAATATATATACCACTTAAGGTTATTGTTTCATTTTCGGCGCCATTTTGTTAAAAAACATCGAATTTTTTTGGGCCCCCCCCTTCTCACCCTTACTAATTTTGTGTCTCAATACCAACGAAACCCTTTATACGTGAGAATTCACGCCTTACCAATTTATTTTTTTATTCTGATCTTTGTTAAAAATGAAATAAACACAAATTAAAAATAACCGCGCCAATCTGTCCAGTGACAAATCTATTTTAAGGTGTACAAAGCCTAGTTTATACATTTGTTTGGAAGTATATATTACTATAATAAATAAATGGAATGAATATAACTAATAAAATTAATACTTCGATAAAAAAAATATTTTGAGATTTTACTTTAAAAATAAAATCTAAACGGGACAAATAATGCCAAGGTCTTTCTTATTCTTTACAGTTTTTAAATGATTTCATCAAAGCGGAAGCTATATAAGAGGAAAAAGAGAAGAAAAACAAACAAAAAATAAAGTAAATAACTTGAAAAAAAAACAACATGTAAATATATTACTATGTCGGTTATTTTTAGAAGGAATATTGTTGAAATTATTCATGCTGTATAAGATTTATATATGTATATAAAATAAATGGATATATAATTGAATAAACCTAAATGAAAATAAAAAATAAAATAAATAATAATAAAATAAATAATAATAAGATACTTTTATGTTTCATTTTTTGGTGTTTATACTCGATATTTGCTAATCATGCTAATATTCATCCAAAATTAGTCTTCAACTCTACAAGCTGCGTATTTTAACGCAAGAATTGTTTGGATACGATGAACTGGACGGGCACAATTGCCAAAAGAATTTTTTTTATAAAAAACACTAAAATTCCTATATTTTCCAAACAGCTTTTCTTCTTTTGTGTTCAAAAAGTATAGGTGCAATCTACTATATGGGACACATATATACCCCAAAGGAAAAGCCTACTTAAGTTATCGTCAACAGACCTATTTCGTGCTTAAGTGACTGGAGCTCTAAACGTTTGGGTTTGCGTTCTCATTTTTTCTGACAAAAGTTCTAAAAAAAATCCACAAACCGCATCTCAATACGACGTCTTGAAGCGATGTTTTAAAGTTTCGAACGAACGTAAGTACGTAGTACGTACATACATACATACTTACGCACAGACATATATGTATATGAAACGGATTTTAATGATATCCCCTGGTTCGTAATTCGTAACACCCCTCCTTCACAGAGATCTAGGAATAACGTTTTGAAGGGTATCACCATACTTCCATTTTCATGGAAGTAAAAATATAGTTAGTTTTTGCTAATTAATAGCTTCGAAAATATAATATAGGCAGTTAGAAGTACAATTAAGATCCGTAAAGACTTCTTATGTTGGAAGATGGAATGANTATATGTATAATACTTTTAAATGATTATGTTTCCTCAAGTAAGTAATAGTATTATAAGCTAGTAATAATTTATAACATAGTAATCGGATTATCACATTCATTATCATAGTTTACATGACAGAGAAGGTTATGTTGAAAATTTTAAAGCAGTGAGCGAGCATGCGCAGTCTATTTTCAAGTTTGTGTGAATTACAGGTTGAACTCTCCGATAAAATTTACACATAGTTATTTTAACATTTATTACGTATTATACTATTATTCCCCAGCCAGAATTTAATTAATATTTATTTTTAATAATTATAATAGAGCGCATATTTCTATTTAAAATTTTCTATTAAAAAATTGTAAGTGCATTAACAGCGAGGGAAATCGAGTGACACACAGATTTGCCAACCTCTGAGGGAAAAAATAAAGCCACTACATTTACCTTCTTATATGGTTATCCAGAGGGCAAATAACGAGCTCTCATTGGCTCCCCACCCCATTTGCTAGCTTTTCCCGCGCTGACATCGCACTAACTCATGTTTGGCGCAGACTGTAATTACATTTATGTAGAAAATAATTACGTATTAAAACAATAAAAAGAAGAAAACTAATAATGTCTCAGAAATATTATTTGCTATAATATAATAAAATAAATAAAAAAAAAACTAATAATTCTCACTTCAATTTTTTTAAAAAAATTTAAAAATAAAAGGGTAAACAAACTCAAGAGGTTTTTAGGTACTTATGAGATCTCAACAATACTTGATACAGGTAATAATTGATCACTTATATACCTGATATCTAGGTATATAAGTGATCAATTATTGAGGTTTTTAGGTACTTATGAGATCTCAACAATACTTGATACAGGTAATAATTGATCACTTATATACCTGATATCTAGGTACTGTGTAACTCTTTCAGCAACCCTGATTGAGATAGATTTCGTGACGATTTTATTTGATGTCTGTTTTATTATTATTATTACTGGTCTTATATTACTTTGCTTTGTAAGTTTCATCGCACACCTATTACCCCAATTTTGAACAACTTCCCGTCATTCAATCTTCTCTAAATTTTGCACATAGAATCAACGAAGATGAACAATACAGGAAAAAAAAATGAACATAAGACCAGTTTTCAAAAATGGAATTTTTATATTAATTATTTTATGTCTATAAACACTTGTTGTGCAAGCTTATTGTTTTTGTAACCAAACTTTATTGTAAAAGCTGTTATTCGATCTGCAGCTTGGTCCTTATATATATTATTTTGATTAAAACTTTTGTTTTAATCAATTTGTTTCTTATTGAGAAGCAAAACTTTTCCTATCATTCTCCGTTTTAATTTATAAGTACATATGTAAGAGTATGANTTTTTGATCCAGTGTTTTATTTGTTAGGTCTTTTTCAAAACGAATTTTAATCTTAAAATTCGTTTGGTTTGATTTTCCGCTGTTAACTGAAATTTAATAATTAATATTGTAAATAAGGGTTTCCCTTTAAAGTTTTAAGTTTAGAGTTTTCTTTTATTATTTGATTTTTCAACCAACCAAAATTACATTTTCCAAAGATTAAAACTGTTAAATGTAATATATTTTCTAAAATATTTTTTAAAATATATGTCTTATACTTTTAAAAACACCCTTGAATTAATATATGTTTAATTTTTTTGTGATTTTATATTTATTTTTTTAACAGTTTATGTTTAATTTTACAACAAACTCTCAAGGTCTAGTTTCGTGTAAATGATTAATTTAAAAAAAAAACTCATTAAAAATCCATATTCTCTATTAAAAGCATAACTTGAATATATAAATATAAAACGTAATGCGTATTAACTTGATATACTTGAGGTCTAACTATCTCGAAGATATATTATTTAAAAATATATTAAAGAGAAAATCGACATGGGGTGGTCTATAAATAGAAATTTAAATTCCCAAGTGGACTAGCCCGCCTGACGTCTGTCACGGTGCAGTTGGTAGACATGTTCCCAACCCATAATGCACTATAAACAATGCAGGTTTGCCTTTACCTCGAGCCGCTATACAGATCTAATTATAGATCTACAATATATCGGAACCATTCAACTATAAAAAGACAAGGGTTGCTCTCGGCGAATCTATTAAAGAAATATGTACGTATATACATAGTTTTATAAAAAGATCTTAAATTAGACAAGGATTTGTGGATCACGCGCTCTCGCCTGTTATTTTTTTTTTATTATTATTATTTACGCGTCGGAAGGCCACACCTTCGTCTAGCCATTTTTAATCGCGGGCGCCATTTTTGTATTTTATAATGACGGGGGTGACGCCGACAGATCACGTTATGACGTCGCGTGATATGACCGATATAAAGCGGGTTAGAACTGTTTTTCACCTGCCTACTTATAAAAAAAAATTCAACCTGTAGCGAAAACAATGGAACAATAAAAACAAAATTAAAATAACAAAAAAATCCTAACCTTTTTCTGCATTCCAATACTATAACCTATACATAATATCCTAGAATGAAATATAACCTTAACACTTGGTTCATAAACCAAATTTATTATTCATTCATTATAATTTATGTATTTATTATTTTTTCTTCATTTATATCCTACAAATTTAAGACACCATGTTTATATTATTTCCACGTAGAAGTGAAAATGAAGACATTTATTTCATAATGCCCTATTTGTACTTAATGTATTTTTTGATAAAAATAAGGTTAAATTCCTTTTCAAAAGCTGTGTGCACTTAATCAAAATATCAAGGCAGTATATTTCACTCAAGACACTTTTATATCTATCAAATATAAAAATAAAATAATTAAACAGTAATAAAAGATATGCTAGCTGCTAGAGTCTAGCAGCTAGACAGTAAATAGTTGTGGTTTACTTAAGTTATTTGAATTTACTTTATTTTGTAAACAAATACAGTTCATTATCGTTAGTTAAAACATTTTGTATTATATTCTAGAAATTATTATGTTATTATGTTTTCTGATTTATTTCAATTAAAATAATTAATGATTATTAAAATTGCGTGTGAATTTAAAATACAAAATATTTCATTTTATCGTAACTCAAAGACAACACTGTTTTAAGAGATTCTGATTCTAGTTTACATTAAAACGCTAATTTGGCAGCAAATGCTGTTGATTATTTCTAGTTTTTTTAGGTTAATTGTAAATTAAATTTAAATTTCTTATTAATAGCTGTGCTAATTAGTCTTTTTGTCACAAAGACCTTATAAAGAACAAAGACCAATACTTCTTTTATAGATTTATCTTCTTTTTGTTTCCTTCATGCCAATTTTAATTATAGATTTACATTGTAGGATTGTAGATATTATTAGTTAGGGTGTAGATTTATAAATAGGCGCGTAAATATCACGTGTTAAGTTTTATATTATCTGTTGTTACTTAATTTATCAATAAAAACGTTTTTTCATTTTGCAGTTGTACAACATTTTCTTCTTATTTTTAGTTAATAAATTTATCTTTTCTTAATAATTCTTCGTTATAAAATAATTGACTTGTACATTTATAGTCCCTTCAATATTTTATTAAAAAAATCAAACAAATTGATATTAATATTGTCTATAAATCCCTTAATAACTAACTTATTTAAATTTAATTGATTTATTTTTTAAACGAACTAGGGGCTCTGCCCCTCTACTCGCTTCACTTGTCCGCCCCTGGTATTGGCGGTTGCCCTCGACGAAGTCACTGCTTCGGAGACTATACGCTCCTCCCCAAATCTACGCCACATAGCAGTCCTATATGGAGGCTAAAGGGTAGATAATTTCATTGAGTGAATGAATTAAATAAAAGTATATATTTTTAAGTTTTTAGTAGTATTCATTCTAAGGAAAGTTTACATTTTAATTTAAATCAAATTATAATTATTATTAACAACGGGGGACAAACAGAGAAAAATAGACTCCAGCGCCGGGACTCGAACCACTGACCTCTCTATTAACTTTTTACGCAACAAAAATTGGTAAAATGTTGACCTGAGATTTTAATATTAACATTTTCATCAAATCGTTTTCCTTTATTTGTTGATAATTTTGATTTATCGGTTTTTAAATCGAAATTTAAAATTAAAATAGGTCAACGTGTAAATAATACTTGAAAAACTTGGATTATAATGCTTGAAATATTTCTGTAATTAAAATATTAATTGTTTCCACAATCCAAGCTTAAATTTTTAATTTTAGTACAGGAAAAATCTTTACGGTACAACTTGTACTAACCTTTCTGTTATATTATGAGTACATATTTTTTTGATCCAGTGTTTTATTTGTTAGGTCTTTTTCAAAACGAATTTTAATCTTAAAATTCGTTTGGTTTGATTTTCCGCTGTTAACTGAAATTTAATAATTAATATTGTAAATAAGGGTTTCCCTTTAAAGTTTTAAGTTTAGAGTTTTCTTTTATTATTTGATTTTTCAACCAACCAAAATTACATTTTCCAAAGATTAAAACTGTTAAATGTAATATATTTTCTAAAATATTTTTTAAAATATATGTCTTATACTTTTAAAAACACCCTTGAATTNTTTTTTTTACTAATAATAACTATTTGTTATTGTAACATTGTCCTGTAATGACCCATTGAGCTGTCGAACGGGACTAAAATCCAAAAAAAATAAATAAAAAAATAGAAAAAAAAATAAAAATAAAAATAACTATTTGTTAAAGAAATAGAGGTGAGGACACGAAAAACGCAATTTTCATGGACTCATGTCGCAAAGATGAATTGGATCAAAACTAACCAATGACGAACCCTTAAACTTCAAAATAATCTCCTTAAACTTGTATTTGAGGGATTATATTTTTGGGCCTCCCTATAATTTTTAATTTTCCTGGGTTTTACACTTAACATACCTATATTTTTATTTTTAGTTGGGAACTTCCGGAGATTAGGTGCGTAACAGAGTATAAGGGTCCTAGTATGATCCTAAAAATTGACTAAATAAAGAGTTAAAAAATCATTTAAAAAAAATTATATTTCTCGCATTTTCTCGGTAACACTGTCAATTATAATATTCTTTTGGCATTATAATTAAATCCGTTATTGTTGTTTTGATTTGTACTTGAGTTTTTATTGTTTACAGTTTTTTATATAAGTAGGTACAATATGTGTTTTATGTTAAATACATATGCTTATGAATAGATGACCTTGTTATTATAGCGTTACATAAGGATTAAACTTTTTACAATGCAGTATTAGCAATACGTGTTATAAAAAAAAGAAGAGATGAAGGTACATATTTAGAGTTCAAATAGAATCAGTGCAACGTCTCTTGGTTTTTCTATCAACATGATTGAGATCTTTCAGGTTGAATTGACAAGGCCTTGAGGTGAGGCGCTAAGTATCTCAAACCGGCCTGGATCTGGCT
Organism: Gerris buenoi; assembly: GCA_001010745.2. NCBI lineage: Eukaryota > Metazoa > Arthropoda > Insecta > Hemiptera > Gerridae > Gerris > Gerris buenoi. Next base: position 431,761 of record KZ651150.1, on the reverse strand, counting down.
TTGTATTGGAAACAGGAAGGCAGGCAGACTAGGGCGCCACCGGGCGCCACCAACACAACAAAAACTCCTCTTCAAACACCGACTGAACGAAAAAAAAAAAAAAAAAAAAAATTCGCGAGGTGGGAGAAAATTAAAAAAAAAAAACATTTCAATGACGAAAAACTAGAGGCAACTAAAAAAAAACGCGCTCAAGGATGTTCCGCAACGTTTAAGACACACAATAATAAAAAAAAAAAATCAATAGCACCAATTTAAAATAATTTTCAAACTGTTTAAATTGTTTTTTTTTTAAACTATTAAATTAATAAAATAATAACTAGAGTGCAGCACTGTTTTCAGTTGTTTTTTTTTGGTCCAGTATTAACAACATAGATAATATCGAAGCTTATTCTCTCCATCTCTATCTCTTATAAAATTTGTTTGTTTTTTTCTCTCATTTTTAAACACACTTTATAATTATTCTTATTGATTTTTGCATTATATTGTATATTAAAAATTAAAATTGCATTAATATCGATTGTTCATTAAAAAAATGAATATCTTGAATGATTTTTTTTTTCATTTTTGAGTGTGTAAAAATGCGTAAATTAAAAAAAATAACAAAACGTAAAAAAACAATGGTAATTTATTTCAAGGATTAATGATTATAATTTAATTAAATGGCATAATTATTCCGACAAAATTAAATCATCTATAGGGAAAAACAACTTTATTCTATAGGCTTTCTTAACTATAGTTGTTACTAAATCTCTACTTGTTACTACTCAGAAATATAAATCTCCACTTGTTACTACTCAGAAATCTAAATCTCTACTTGTTACTACTCAGATATCTAAATCTCTACTTGTTACTAGTCAGAAATCTAAATCTCTACTTGTTACTACTCAGAAATCTAAATATCAGCCCTTTTACAACTCTATTCGCGATAGCCCTTTTACAACTCTATTCGCGACAGCCCTTTTACAACTCTATTCGTGACAGCCCTTTTACAACTCTATTTGCGACAGCAACTTTTACTTCAGACGAAGCCAATTTAATTGGTGGATTTCCTAGTTCTGTTTGTTTAATAAGCTATTATCTTGTGCAAACATCTTCACTCGAACGGTACGTGGAGATTTTTATTATAATTTTTCATCATTTAAAGTGATACTAAAAGCACTCGAATGTTATCTAAATTGTAAATTATATGTAGGTACCAAATAAATGATGTTTCAGGCACGTCTATACCTCGAAGAGAGGTGGAATATAGCCATGTCGCTTAAACCTTAAAAAGTCATTTATACTTTAAATATGGAAATTTAATTAAAATGTATTTAATTAACTCATTTATTCAATGTTTAAGTTTTGGTAGTATTCATACTACGGAAAGTTTAAATTTTAATTTAAATCAAATTATAATTACTATTTACAACGGGAGATAGACAGAGAAAAATGGACTTCAGCGCCGGGATTCGAACCACATGCCTCCTTTATTTCCAGTAAAGACGCTCTAGCCATCTAAGCTACACTGAAGGATAATTTCCTCTGTCGATAACGATACCTAGTTTCAAATTAAGCTTTCAAATTTTCCCACAAGTCTAGAAGTCAACATTTCTGTCTGTCTTCCGTTGTAAATATTGTAATTATAATTTGATTTTAATTCATTTATTGTAAACAAAATGTTTATTTGTACATTATCCATTATTGATAGCCCTTCACGCTCCTCCCTTCCTATTTTATCCCTTTTCTTAATCAAACAATTATCTGTAGTTTATCTTAAAGCCACTTGGAGTATTCTCTAGAAGTATAGTTGCAAATTGCTTTTATCGGTGTACAATCCAATTTTATATTTACTTTTTATTATTTTTAAATTAGTACATAATTTCTTTTTATAATTCAGTTAATGTTTAATGCAAAAGAAAGTTCATTAACCTAACTCTTCAACAAATAATTTTCTTGTCATAATATTTGATTTTTATTTGTGGCATTTAATTTAGGAAGAAAGGGGTTTAAGCTTTATGGCGTTGTTGTGTTTTTTTTAGAAGATAACCAATTTAAATAGTGCGTGGGTAATTATACTTTTTCTTTGAGTTGGATGCACATTTTTCTTGATTCGTAAATATAATTTTTATTCATTATTATAAGCTGATTTTTTCTTAGTTAGTTAAAAAATCGATTGCAAGATTTGTACTGGACAAACTAGAAAGCAAGCTAATTAAAACGTAGTAAAATTGATTTAGCGAGGATGGTTCAGAAGCAAAAATCAACTTTGTTAAATTTACAGACATTTCGGGAAAAAATCATTTTCTTCAAATGGTCATCTTTCCGGAAACACGAGTAAATCCACTGTTTTGAGTTTTCTTTTTGGCTGTACAAAATTTTGATTTAATTCTCTGTCATTAGCTTTAATAATTATTATATAAAGGAATCAGAAAATATAAAAATAAATTCAGACAAAGATATATTAACTTCGGATATTTGAACTTCCATTATGCTCTGCCAATTTTAACAATTTTTCTCTATCTGAAGCATTAGATTAGTTCCAATTAATAACGAAATGTTTCCTACTTTCTTGAGGACTGTATTTTTATTTTATTTTATATCTCTAATTTAATTTAAAAATTGATTTGAAAGCATGATACATTTTTCTTACATTTAATAATTATTATTGTTAACATTTATTATTAAATGTTATTATTATTTAACAGGTTTATATTATTAGCTATCTACAATGCTGTTATCTATCATAGATAGATCCATTTCTTACTAATCATATAAACATGTACACTTATTAAACATATTACATTAATTTACATGTGAAATCGGCCTAAGCCGTGGAAAAAATATAACTTAATAATAATAACTGTTAATAATTATTAACAGGTGTTTATTATCGAGAGTCTACAATATTGTTGTTAAATAACATAACTGTTAATAATTATTAACATAACAAGTGTTTATTATTGAGAGTCTAGAGTCTACAATATTGTTGTTAAATAACATAACTGTTAATAATTATTAACAGGTGTTTATTATTGAGAGTCTATAATATTGTTGTTAAATAACATAACTATTAATAATTATTAATAGGTGTTTATTATTAAGAGTCTACAATATTGTTATTTCTTAACATAACTATTAACAGGTATGTTTATACACTTATTAGGTGTCTACAATTATGTTTAACTTACATTATTATAGACATTTTTACTTTTTTTACAATTTTTTTTATAGTTCGACACTAACAAAAAATTTTCGAATTAATACGAATCTAAAAATAAAGAGTGATTTAAATGAATCATAATGTCTTTAGTTTTTTTTTGTTTTTTTTGTAAGTTGTATTATCAAGCCGTCGCGTCGCCGGCGGGACGTCTCGGCTCCTAATAATCTCAGCTCAGAAATTAACTCTTTATTTTTTTTTCTTAATCTCCATGGCCTTACCATTTATTCGATGTTAATTTGTGTCCTTTTTATCTTCAATTTTTTTTTGTTCCTTGTTGTTTCTAGTCTTAATCTATTTGTCATTTAGTTTTTTTTATTATTTATTTGGATCACATCGGTTTAAATTAAACATTTTCTATTCCCACCGTTATTTACGATCAAGATATATAAAAAAAATGGGAGAGAGAGAAAAAAACCAACCTTCAGAAGCAATTGTTTTAAAACACATACAAAGCAACAAAAAACAAAAAAATAAGAACACAATGATTGACGGTGACAAATAAATGAAGAATTACTTTGTCCTTTTTAGTTTATATTATAGGAATAATTCAACAGATGTCGCACTTCGTTATTTATTATACTTAATTCGTTTTCATTTCTTTAACTTATTAAATGTCATGTCAAACATCTGAGTAAATGCTTCTAATAGCCAGAGCAAAATGATAAGAAAGGTGCATTGCGATGTCTAATATTTATCTGATAATAGTTTTTAGTTGGGCAGGAATTATTCATTTGGGGGTGTTTATTGTTAAAAAGGTGCATTAAGGTGATTATTATGGTTAAAGATATTTATTGTAGAAGGATAGAAAGGTTGGGTATTAATTGGAGGTGATTTACAGTGTTAATAGATCTTTGGGAAACGTTAATTACAAGAAGGTGCATTAAGTTGTTTAATATAGTAGATGGCAAATGTTGAATTAAAGAAGGTGCATTAAGATGTTTAATATAGCAAATGGCAAATGTTGAATTAAAGAAGGTGCATTAAGATGTTTAATATAGTAGATGGCAAATGTTGAATTAAAGAAGGTGCATTAAGATGTTTAATATAGTAGATGGCAAATGTTGAATATAAGAAGGTGCATTAAGATGTTTAATATAGCAGATGACAAATCAGATAAGTAGTTTTAAAGCTATAGGTGTAAATAAATGTATGTTTGTGCGCATGTGGAATAGAAAACAAATAGGCGCGGAAGGTTAAAAGTTATATGGGACCAACAATGGGCTAATGATGACCTACCATAAAAATTTCATTAATATGGGACCAGTAGTTTTTAAGATAATATGATGGTTTCCAAAAATTGAACGACAGACCAACAGAAAGACACGGAACCAAAAATGTTCCCTGATGTCTAAAATGAATTTCTGTCTTGGAATTTTTGAAATCGGAGATCTATAAATTTTTCGTTCTTCGGATTCATCACATAGCTTCTTTTGCCTTCGGTAAGCTCGGAAGTAATTTTTGGTTTATAAGTGCATTAATATGTTGATAATTCTTCAAATACACAAGTATATCATTCTATCTTCTTATAAATTACTAATTATATACAAAAATAGTTCCTTTGTAAATTTTAATAAAAAAAAAAATAAAAAAAATTGCAAACTAAAAAGAAAACTTGTAAATTACAAAACACGCGATTAATTAGCAATAAAGAAGAAAACAAACTATATAAATCATATTAAAATGTTTAGTTAGTTCTTGAAATATTAAAAGAAATGAATAATGTCCGTTTCATTTCTAATTGTATTGTTAGATTCCGACTGTCAAAGTGTATTATTTATTTCCAGTTTCATTTTCGCTTATGTTTTTTATATTTTTGTTTTGAGCCTCCTTCTTTCTCTCAGTTGGATTTCGTATCCTCCGCGCATGAAGACTGTAATGAGAGATGAGTAATTAGCTTCATGTCGGTTTTTATTATTTCTTTTTTTCTTTCCTTTGACCAAACACATCTTAATTACAGCGTACCGAAAAAAAGAAGTAGTAAATGATGTCATATTTTTTTCGTTTGTATTCTTCTCTTTGTACCGAACGACCTCTTAGACTTTGAACCCTGTTCATATTGAAATTTATCTGATTCGTAATTTTTTTTTACCCCCACTCTTATCTATCAGTTTTGATAAAAAAAAAAGAGGGAAAAGTATTTATGCATCAACCGAAATAAACAAAGCATAAATTTTAATTCTCTTTTAATTCGTCGGTTAAATAGACAGTTATGCATTTTTATTTTTTTCTGGCGTTATAAATCAGTATGTTTTTCTAATACGTCATTTTGAAGATTTTTTATCTTTTATTTTTGATATTAAGTAGAACTTTTATTTCTNTAATATAGCAAATGGCAAATGTTGAATTAAAGAAGGTGCATTAAGATGTTTAATATAGTAGATGGCAAATGTTGAATTAAAGAAGGTGCATTAAGATGTTTAATATAGTAGATGGCAAATGTTGAATATAAGAAGGTGCATTAAGATGTTTAATATAGCAGATGACAAATCAGATAAGTAGTTTTAAAGCTATAGGTGTAAATAAATGTATGTTTGTGCGCATGTGGAATAGAAAACAAATAGGCGCGGAAGGTTAAAAGTTATATGGGACCAACAATGGGCTAATGATGACCTACCATAAAAATTTCATTAATATGGGACCAGTAGTTTTTAAGATAATATGATGGTTTCCAAAAATTGAACGACAGACCAACAGAAAGACACGGAACCAAAAATGTTCCCTGATGTCTAAAATGAATTTCTGTCTTGGAATTTTTGAAATCGGAGATCTATAAATTTTTCGTTCTTCGGATTCATCACATAGCTTCTTTTGCCTTCGGTAAGCTCGGAAGTAATTTTTGGTTTATAAGTGCATTAATATGTTGATAATTCTTCAAATACACAAGTATATCATTCTATCTTCTTATAAATTACTAATTATATACAAAAATAGTTCCTTTGTAAATTTTAATAAAAAAAAAAATAAAAAAAATTGCAAACTAAAAAGAAAACTTGTAAATTACAAAACACGCGATTAATTAGCAATAAAGAAGAAAACAAACTATATAAATCATATTAAAATGTTTAGTTAGTTCTTGAAATATTAAAAGAAATGAATAATGTCCGTTTCATTTCTAATTGTATTGTTAGATTCCGACTGTCAAAGTGTATTATTTATTTCCAGTTTCATTTTCGCTTATGTTTTTTATATTTTTGTTTTGAGCCTCCTTCTTTCTCTCAGTTGGATTTCGTATCCTCCGCGCATGAAGACTGTAATGAGAGATGAGTAATTAGCTTCATGTCGGTTTTTATTATTTCTTTTTTTCTTTCCTTTGACCAAACACATCTTAATTACAGCGTACCGAAAAAAAGAAGTAGTAAATGATGTCATATTTTTTTCGTTTGTATTCTTCTCTTTGTACCGAACGACCTCTTAGACTTTGAACCCTGTTCATATTGAAATTTATCTGATTCGTAATTTTTTTTTACCCCCACTCTTATCTATCAGTTTTGATAAAAAAAAAAGAGGGAAAAGTATTTATGCATCAACCGAAATAAACAAAGCATAAATTTCAATTCTCTTTTAATTCGTCGGTTAAATAGACAGTTATGCATTTTTATTTTTTTCTGGCGTTATAAATCAGTATGTTTTTCTAATACGTCATTTTGAAGNTGGGATCCAAATTAGGGTATCATTAGAGGTTTGTGGGGAGATTTTTTTTTTTTAAATAATCCAAGTGATTCAGGCAGTTTTAGGGGTTTGCAGTAGTTTGCACCATGGGCCTTCGGGGAGATGGGCATCTCTGGTTTAGGAGACAACATGCCAGAACCTAGTCCGTTTTCTTCTTGGGTTGCAGTAATTATGACCATAATTTTGAGCTCCTTTTGCCCCTGGTCCATCTCCCCCGCATCTTGTCTCCATTTTTTTGATGATCAAATCGTTTAAGTTGTTGCCAATTTTGCTTACTGTTGTAGTTTTTCTAGCCACCTTTCATATCATATTTCCAAGACTTGGATTCTCTTCCCACTTTTCTTTTATCATTGACAAAGATTCGCAACCATAAATCATTGTTGGCACGTCATCACTTAACGTCGAAAGCTGTAAATTCGGTCTTCTTCGCTGACTTAAGCTTTGTTTGATTCCCTTTATTTATCGCATGGGATAATTTTTAGTTAATAGAGAACCTTATTTTAAGATATAAAATTCAAATTTATCCCTGTAAACATTAAATTTTATAGATCGAGAATAAACTGTGGATCAATTTGAGTAACTAATATCTTAAATTTACTTACTTGACTTCCTAACATGATCGAAACCACAATTTTATCCTATATTTCAACAATTCATTTATTTCATATACAATCATCACGATGCTGTATGAATTCATTCTCTACTAAGAAATGAATAAAAAGACAAAAGAAAAACCTAACAGAAATGAACATTATACAAAATAATAATTTGATACAATGTCTGATGAGTTCATAAGGTCAATTGAGAACGGAGGATTAATTACAAGACTTGCAATAGTAGTTAGTAGTTAGATCGAAACGCTCAAGTACGTTTATTTATCTTTGTGACCATTGTGATTATCTTGTCTTTCGTGAGTTAGAATCATTGTACGGTCGCTCCACGAGAAGACGGGCCAAAGAGTTTTTCTTCTTTATTATCCCCCATTTAGTTCTCTCGTCTGTTTTCTTTACTAGAGTGCTCTGCTGCAGTTTCCAAACGAGTTATTATTTAATTCTTTCTCCTACTTTTTTTTTTGTTACACTCTTGTTTTATAATTAAAACAAAAACATTAATTGCGTGCAGACAAATTAGTCTGCTCGCAATTATTGTTTTTTGTTTTTATTGTACAATACTAATTATCTTCTTGTTAAGAGAGAACGAAAAAGAAATAAAATAAAATCCATCTTGGACATTTTTCTAAGCTACGACGTTGATTTTTTTTAACAAAAAAAAAAAAAAAAAAAAAAAAAAAAAAAAAAAAAAAAAAAAAAAAAAAAAAAAAAAAAAAAAAAAAAAAAAAAAAATACCTGATGTTTTAAGATCTTACATTTTTGTCCCTCTCAAAATTTTTTTTCTCTCTTTCTCTCTATGTTATAAGAATTAGTAACTTTACTGTGATAACATTTTATCATTTTTTATTACTACGTTTTTATTAGCTTGCTTTCTTGTTTGTTTGTTTGTTAGTCCTGTACAAATCTTGCAATCGATTTTTAACTAACTTCCCGAGTGGCTAGACATTTAAAACTTTTAGAGTAGCTAAAAGTACTAATACTTTTGGCCATCTTTCAATTTAATTTAGTTTTTTTCAGCAATTTTCTGTATGGAAAGTTAGTTCGGAAAAAATCCACAAGCTATTTTATTTGTTTTGACATGTCCCATGTTTACAATCTTCATTTTGACAGGTTTAAAATGTATGATTTATGACAGAAAATTTAAAAACGTAGTATATAAAAAGTTTTTTTTTATCGTGCAATTATTGGTGCTAAAGATGTCTTACGTTATAATTTTTTTCTTTTATTTCAGATTCAGAAGAAACGAAGAGTGGTTGGTAAAGTTCATTGTCGCAACATCAAACATGAGTGTCCGAAGCCAAGCTGCGACGAGCCAGTTCTCTATCCTGGAAGATGCTGCAAAATTTGTCCACAGGATTTAACAAGTAAGTGATCATAAATATTAAAAAAAATAGTTAATGCCGTTTGATGTAGATCGCGCTGAGGTTCAGCGCCACCGTGATCGTAAAGGGAGATGTCACTTCTGTGAGATTAAGAAGGTTGAGATAACAGGTTCAATCCCACTCCTTGGCACTTTGATTTACATGGCTCGCTTATTGATGTTATTGCTTTCGCTTCTCTCGATCCTATTAATTGATATTTTTATTTTAATCTGAAGTATGTATTAATATACTTTACATATCTTAATTTGTATTTTTGGGATGGAAAATAGCTCATTTTGATACTTTAAAAAAAAAAAAAATGCTTTTTTCGACGTGTTTTTTCCTTTGCTCTCTTACTATAGTCTTGAGGTATTGAATTCCAGATGGTTTTATTATTTAACTGATTTATTGAAATGTAGCAGTTGACGCCAGTCTAGTGTACATGTGACACAGGGTTATAGACGTAGGTCATACAGACATACAACTAAGCAATAAAACTAACTAACACACGTGTTGGTCATAAAAATAAAGTCACAACACATCTTTTCACCAGTATGCAGTGTTGTAGTACACTTTACAGAAAAAGAAATAAAAACAGCTGGGCATAGCACATTTAAAATTTTTTAAAATGTGGCAAATGATTTGAAATGATGCGGTAGGATTTCTTCTTATACAGGGCGAAGGAAAAACGCACAAAAAGTACAATAACTAAAAAAAAAAATATAAATATAGGTATTGCCTTTTACTTAAAGAATTCAGCTAGTTTTTATTATTAGATCAAAATTGGTTCTTTGGTCGCAAGTTTTATTTTAAGTTAGAATTTATTATAAATTTCACATTTCACAAATCAGTTTTGTCATCATTGATGAATACCATTCAATTTAATTTATTAAAAATAAAAAAAATTAACATTATTAAAAGTAAATATTGCATTGAGTGTTAGAGATGAAGCAACCTTTCTGATAACAAGGTTGTTACAGATAGATAAAAAGGTTGTTACAGATAGATAACAAGGTTGTCACAGATAGATAACAAAACCAACTTGTTACTGGTTGAGATTTGTAATGCGGCGTCTGTCTGTCCGTATTCTCTCTCACCTCATTATTAGGTGTTTAAATCATTTTCTTGTTATCTATTATGTCATTACTTTCTCTTAATGATAACACAGAGGTCGAATAAATAAATAGAATAAATAATTACTTATAAAACATTAATTTTCAAGGTGATATTATTTGAAGAAATATTTTGTGACAAAATTAATTGTTTTTAGAGAAATTTGTCGGAACTTACTCACAGTGAATAAAATTTACTCATAGTGAATAGAATTTACTTATTGTCAATAGAATTTATTCTTAATAAATAGAACTTACTCATAGTTAATATAACTTACTCACAGTGAATAAGATTTACTTATAGTCAATAGAATTTACTCATAGACAGTAGAACTTACTCATAGTGAAAAGAACTTATTCATAGTGAATGAAACTCGTAAGTTCAATTCCTCGCTTTAGAGGAATTATTTTTATGGCAAATTTTGATCAAATGTTCTATAATAATTTAAAGTAATCTCGTAAGCCAGAAACAAGTAACAAGTGGAAGATAACTGACCAAATAATTATGTACTTGCAATGTAGTTGTATTGGAAAGATTATTTTAAATTTTTATATGAATATAAATAATAATCGTTGTACAAACCTTTAACTCCTTAAGAAAAAGATGAAAGGAACTAAAAACTAAAAATAAATATAATTTTTTTTTTATAAGAGTTAGTCAAAAGGTCTTAAGGTAAGATAGGAAAAACTAGACGGCTCTCCCCATATATTCTATCTGTCCAAAACAACTAATATAGACAAAGAGACCATCACAGATAGACAGACACCCCGCTGTTTATATATAAACTAACAAAACAAACGTACACATCTGATTAATAAAATTAGTACCTGTGACTAATTCTCTAACTATGTACACCTCGTAGCTCTATTATTGTATATCTCTATGCCCAACACACTCATACATACATGTACACACACATACATACATATATATATATATATATATATATATA
>KZ651150.1:405769-420756 GCA_001010745.2 Gerris buenoi | reverse complement strand
GACAATCTCAGTTTGGTGAATCTATGTGACATTATAGTTTATTATATATATATATATATATATATAACAAACATTTACTTGAATATCCATTTGGTTGAATGTGTGAGGTCTAGTAATAAAATTATTTAATTAGTCTCTTTGGTTTGACCCTAGATATAATTTTGTTTCTTTACCGCATCTTCGTCTGATAGTTTTATTTTAATATTTCTTATTTTTTTACTACTTATTTCTCTTTTTTCTTTTTTTTTAAATAAAAAAAAAACTATATGATTTAAAAATATGATGGTTGTCAGTTAAATTTGAAACCCTGATCTTTATAATTTTAAGTTGACTTTCTCATAAAATGTATACAAAAAAATAAATTTCTTTTATTTTTTTTTAATTTAAAAAATCGACAATCAACTCAAACTTTGAAATTTTAAAAAAAAATCCACTTCAATACTAAATTTACTTTATAAGTTGCTATGCTTTTAAAAATTACTTTTCCGAAGTTTTATTTTTTTTAACTTAGTATTGCGCTACAGGCTGGTAGGGCTTTTGCTTACCACGATTTGTCTTCAATCATTTTTTCCCCTTAGCTCTTTTAAGGTTATTTTTTTTAAATGTGTCTGTCTGTGTTTCTTAATTTGTCATGTCTGTCTGTATTGTACATCTGTTTTAAACTTCTGTTCTCGTAAATCCTTTTTTTATATTTCTTTTGTTTAAGAGCTCAGAATTATATATATGTATATATACATATATTATTTGGCATTACCAATCTTACATCTTTTTTTTAAATGTTTTAGTTAGATATATATTTTATTCTTTGTTATTTTTTCGATGATTTATTTCGACCATTAATTTTTTTATATGATTACTTTATAATTATTATCTCATTCATTTTATTTATGTACTATATAAAAAGCAATTATATTCTCAGAAGTGAGATAAATTAAGATATATAGTTGTATTAATTATATATATATAATATATAAAAGTAAGGAAAATATTTACTAATCCAAGCTGAAATTACAGAGAGACTTTTATTGTATTTTATTTTCTTTATTTTATTTCTGTACTATAAAGCAATTATCCACAGAAGAGAGATAAATTAAGATGTATAAAAGTATAGCCATAAATTTATATTTATTAAATTAACGAAAACCTTTAATAATTGACACTTAAAAGTTATATTGTATTTTTTCAACTTAAAATATTTAAAAAAACGTTACGCTCTATAATGTCCTAATGTCGTAAGAGTTTTTAAACTGTCATTTTTATTCTTATTTACCCTTCTCTCTTCTCTCTATCTTATTTTCAAGGTCTATTTGACTGAAAAAAAAGGTTAATATGAAAAATAAACAAACTCAAACGTGTTAAATAAAGAGGGTCAAGTTAAAAGTCTATAAGGTTAAAATTAGTGAAAAATATTGGTCATCAGTTGGTATCACTGATTTAAGACAATAGGTTTGATCCAACCACACTTCAAACTATTTTGAATCTGTCCGACGCATGCGCATAAGCAATAAGAGTTCAATTTTGGCCCGATGCGCATGCGTCGGACAATTTCAAACTAGTGTGAAGTGTTGTTAGAACAAACCTAATAAATAGTTAAAACCAGTCAGCAATAGCTCTATTACGATTTCCTAAACTAGTTAGGTATAATGTCGTTAGATAGCACTACAGTCAAATTATAATTTAATCTATTTATAGACCTACTTGTATGACTTATATTAATCAAGTTTATACTTTTGTTTCCGAACTTGTCGAAGGTTAAGAAACCATTGAGATCATTCTGAAAAACGGTTTTTTTATTGCCTCGTATTAATTTCAATCGTCTGCGCAAATTCTGGTATTGCTGAATTGCTTATTTTATTTGTTATAAATGGGTTATAAAAGCAAGATATCATGTAAGTTCGTTATAGGATGCGATGAAGCTATGTGCCGTTACATTAATTGGTAGACTATTTCAGTTTTTATTCACAATAAATCAATTATGTTTCAATTAAATTTCTATAGCTTAGGTTGAAGCTATGGGACCAACAGTGCGCTAATTATGACCTACCATCCAAATTTTACACAAACAAAAGGTTCGCAAAGGTTTTTAATGATCGAATAACAGGCAGATAAGAAACCAATAATGTTCCCTGATGTCCTAGAATTTTTTTTGATCGCAGCCAAAAAAGTTCGTTCTTTAGAACGAACATAATGCTTTCTTTACCTTAAGTAAACTCGGAAGTAAATAGAGTGAATTACATTATCTAACTAGTTAGAGATACATTCGGAAGATAGCGCCACCGTCAGATTATAATCTGATCTAATTATAGAGCGATATTATTTATAAATTTAGTGAAGTAGATAAATCCAAAGGTGTTATTAATGTTAAGAAATAATAATGATAATATAATCAAAAACACAATTTGAAAATTAAGCGAGTTACATTATTGAAACTAGTTGGGATATAATATGTCATAGTCATAAGATAGCGTTACTGTAAAATTTTAAACTAATTATAGTCCTATTTTATATATTATACAGATATAGTAATTGATTTGATCCTTTAATTTCTTTAATTAACAGCCACTGCTCAAAAAATTAACTGCGTTAGCTTCAACAACTAAACTTGTTGAGGATATTTGCCAAGAGATAGTGCTACTGTCAAATTATAATCTAATCTAATTATAGATCTATAATTCTGGTTGAAGAAATCAAGTTTTTTGTTCATTGGAGTTTTATTCGCTCTAAAACTAAAAGCAATGTGACATATTGAACTCTGCCTTTCCTCACGCTTTATTCATTCAGTAAATTTACATAATTTATTGTTTAAGTTATTTTATTAGATATTTCTCCTTGCTTTAAAGTTCGCATACGTCGTGTTTTTTTTTTGTTTTTTTTTTACTGTTAATTGTGAACGGTTACGATTTATTGTTTTTTATATTTCTCTTTTGAATTTGTCGTTATAGAAGTTTCTATTGTTAGAATACTGTTAGAAAGTTAGTTTAATTGTTCGTTGTAGAGGTACTAACTAGAAACATATATCTTTATCTACTCTATAATGTCATTACTTACTATTTTTTCTCTCTCTTTTAAAAGAATAACGTAAAAGATGATTACGGAATGGAAAAGTCTTATTTAACGAGCATGGTGGATTAAAAAGAGGTCTGTATTGCTTAAGTCTTGTACGAGCATGAGGTCATGGTAAAGAGCGTACCTTGGTTTATGAGGGGCGCAGTGTCGCGACGTCGCGGCGCGACTATGTGGCGCGGCTTACTGGTACCACCCTCTCTCGGATTCCCGCAGCAGGCCTCTTCGTTTTCATAACCCAGACTCACGTCTCTTTAATACATGCTAATCCTACCAGACAACACAATAATGCAATTGATCTGTTCTGCGTTTTCATTCATTTGTTGTATCGTTTTAAGTCTCTACACAATCAAGAATGTGTAGATGAAAAGAATTTTAAAAAATCACAATCAAACGATTTTAATAAATTACACGGTAAATGAGATTAAGATATCCAAGATATTTGAATATTCGTGCCAAGAAAAAACTACTATTAAAATAAAAAAAAAATTGCTGATCTAAACAGAGATTCATATGAATAGTTAAGAATTCCTTAGTTTATCTATACAAGAATTATTTATGATTTAAATCCAAAGAGAACTTTGCTACAATAGTACAACCATCCAATTTTTTTACAAAAATAATCTAAACAAAGATCTAAAATAAATTTCATAGCAAGGTTAAGTAACCAAAATTGTTTGGGTTTATGTCAAACTAATTCTAGACTAATTAAATGATGTAAATGAGGTAGAGAAATTTAAAGTTAAGTACTTACGAAAAGAAATAACAATTATAATATAAACAAAGACACATCTTACAAATAGAGTTGCATTATCAAAACTATTTAAACATAAATGTCAAGAGATAGAAATTATAATCTAATTATACAGACCTTTATTATGTATTAAATAATGTAAAGTTAGGGATTTATATAAAAGAATCTAAACAAAGACTTATATACGTAATAATCTAAACAAAGACGCACATAATATATAGAGCGAGTTAAAGTACCCAAAATAGTTAGGGTTCATGCCAAGAGATTTTACTACTGTCAAATTAAAATTCTAATCTTATTACATAATACATAATATCTTCTAGTTATGTTAAAATGAAATAACCCAAAGATCGCAGAAAAAAATCATATTAAGTGCAGAATGATAAATATTTATGAAGATCAGTAAAGCCACTGTGAAACAACTAATTCTCTTAATAGTCATATTAACATTATAATCTAAACAAAGACGTAAATAGCTAAATTTGTGATTTCTTTTAATGTTGTTTTCGGGACAGCGCCACCTTACTATTACTCACAGCCTTTTAGATTATTAATAATCTGTCTACTTAAATAAGAAATATGTAGGGATAATGCTAGAGCAAAAGGTATTAAAAATATTAATCTAAATCAAGATTTAGCAACAATGTCAAATCATATTTATAGCCACATCAACGACGAATAAACTAGAAATAGACTTACGGATCTTTTTAAGATCCCAATATAAAGTTCTAGCTTTAACATTATTTTTATAAATACAAAAAATAAGTAGGTAGAAGACACTTTTTCAGTTTAGACATATCGATCGTAACTTAGAACGTAAAAGTACATATTTCTATTCCGTCTCGTATTATTTCTGTTTGTTAAAGTACGAGTTGAAGCCCTACTAAGTATTTTTAAGTCGAAATAAGTTAAACCTGTAAATGTACGTTTCTCGGGTGCTTTGTTTCGTAACAAGATTATTTTATATTTATGAAGACGGATTTTGACTTTAAGTTTCAAACTTTAGTCATTCAAAAAAACAAAACATAATAATGTTAAAACTTAAACAAATAGCCACCAGGGTCGCGGCCTTGTTAAGGCGATTCCGGCTTATCATGTATTTAAAAAATATTTAAAAATAATCAGTTAAAACGTATAAGGATGTAATTTTTCAAAACTATAATATGCTAAGCTGTTATGCATATATGTCGTGCAAAGTTAGTCTATTTTCTTTCTTTTTACTAATAATTGTTAATAAATTATTTACCTATATATTTTTTCTACATAATGTTATATATAATTAATCTATATTAATTTTGAGTCTATTATTAGTTTGTTTAACTGTGTAGAAAATAATCGTATTTCACTTAAATTCAAATTTATAATCTAGTATCTTAGACTAGGAGTAAATATATATTATATATATATTATTTTAAAACTAACATTATAATTATACTTTTACTGAAATAACAGTAAAACAGATTATCTTACTTCTTTGAGAATCGAAGTCAGGATATTTATAAGTTTACAATAATAATAAACAAATTACAAATATTTTTAAGTACATAGATAAGGATTGGTAATTTTTAGACTTTTATTTTTGGTACAATAACGTTAAAAAATAATGTCACCTCTTTGAAATTTGAATAAACGCTGAAAATTAATATTCAAAATTATACTTGTTTATGTGTGGAATAATATTTCATATCATATGCAATTTCTCTCATTTTATGAAGAACCTTTTGTTTAAAAATAAATTAATAACAATTTAATGACAAAAATAAATAAATAAAATAGGGTTATAATACTAAAACTGGCGCCACTAACTCCCATTTGTCAGTATTAATTTTTTTTTTATTTCAATCAAGAATCCTCCAGTGTTCCTAAAATTATGCCAAACCAATTCCAAAGTGGGCCGCTAGTCAATACTTACTCTCATGAATTCACCTATTCGTAAGAATTGATTTTTGACTAATTTTGCTTATCTCCANATATATATATATATATTTATTAAAAATTGTAATTATATATGATATATTATAGCATACTTTCACCTGTCATTTTCAGATGCTTGACCTATGCATACACACTTATATATTAGTACAATCACGACTATTTTAAGTGTGTGTGTCCATTATTAAT
Organism: Gerris buenoi; assembly: GCA_001010745.2. Lineage (NCBI taxonomy): Eukaryota > Metazoa > Arthropoda > Insecta > Hemiptera > Gerridae > Gerris > Gerris buenoi. The sequence continues at coordinate 414,818 of KZ651150.1, read as the reverse complement.
ATGTGTACACGCACATACTTTTATAATGCGTACAAAACCTTATAATTCGAGGTTATAGGACATTTTGTACAAAAATATATTCAGTAAATTTGATACCAAACTTTCTATACTAAATATTCCTATCTTGAAGGTACAAATTGAACCCATTCTGAATCTAATTCAGTTATTATGTTATAAGTATATTTTTCATCAAAATTTAGACAGGGAAATTGCTAATATATGGCTAAATATGTAAGCATTTATATACACTTACAAAATAGTAGTAATTAAATCAAAATCTTCGGTAGGACGCTGTAACAGATTTTGTGAATCCTGACATCTTAAACCTATTACAGGGATTAAGGGATTGCTCATAATGAGTCATTTGCAACTAACTCTCATCATGAGTAACTCCCTTGAGAATGATCCCTGTAATGAGTTTGAAATGTTGGGATTTACAAAATCTTTTACGTGGTGTCCTCCGCAAGATATTCATTTATTTAGACTTATGCTGCGGAAAACCTACTTTGAAGATTTATATATTTAGTTTAAGCATGCATTTGGAAATAGAAAACAAAATTTCTTCTTAAAATACAATTATTCTAATTATATTTCTCTGAGATTTATTATTAATGATACTTAAAACTTTTTTGTCACTTTAAATAGGACATTTGTTTTAATCTCTTCTTTCAGAATATTGATTAACTAGACCATTTAATTGCCCTTAATTATAATGTATATTTTAAGTAATAAAGGAACCATAAATTTACAAAATAACCATGAATGTACTAATAATCCATTAAAGAAAAGTTGATTCCAGAATAAAACTAAAATAAAATACAAATGCAAACAACTTTTTGTTTAATTTTAAAAATACTTAGACATATGACCATGTTTATCATTTATTTTGTTCTGTCTAGATGACCACGATTTCCCGGAAGTTATCATCTCCAAATCAGTTGCCCTCTCGGAAGAACCAAGTTCCGATTTTGCTAGCGACTACAGTTATCCGGAAGGTAACAACAAATAAACAAACAAACAAAAATAAAACAACAAAAATATTACACAAATATTAATTTTTTGAAACAAAAATCGTATTTTAATTTTTTTTTAAAACATTATTTCCTTAAAAACCCCTTGCCCTACAAGGTGGTGCACAAAGCATGAGCAAATTTCTGTAGAATTAGTTTTTTTGGAAACATGGGTTTATTTGTATATAGTGTATAAATACATTTATAAATTTATATATTTATGTAAAAAAATATACTTATATATTTCTTAATATATTATTAATATTATATTTTCTTAAACTTATTTTTTAATTATCATCATATCCTTTTTTACAATTTACTCTATTTTTCTTTATTATAAAGAATTATTACTTTCCTGCATCTCTTTCTTGCCATAAATTTTTACAACTCATGTATATAAATATATTTTCATTAAATTATTACAGTAAATGCATGCATGCAATAATGGAATTATTATTATTTTAATAATTAATAGAAAATTCGGGTTTTCTAGAAAAATAAAATATCTTAAAAATATTTACATTATTTACACCAATAATAATTTAAATATTTTGTACATTAAACATGAGCACATTTGCATATTTACCATAAATGTACAAAGACAATATTCACACAACAATGTACACACAAATGTACACACAATTTACCTGGTTTGTTACCTCCCCCTCTCCTCTTATGTTTGTGGTCTCAAAAGAAATAAAAGAAAATGTTTGGATTTTTCTTGCATCTCATGGTTTTCCCCCTGTATTCTCCCTTCATTATTTTTCTTCTTCTTCTTAAGTTGTCTTTTTATTATTTTGTTTATAATTTTTTTTTTATTATTTATTATTATTATTTTTATTTATTTTTTTCCAAATGCATGTATGAAAATGAAAAAAACAACATTTATTCTCAAAATATAATGGATCAGATTATTATAGTACAAAAGCTAAGATTAAATACAAAATTACGTAGGTCATTGACAAGAATTAGTTTGCATTTTATTATTGTTTTTGTCTTTTTTTTCATAGAATAGCATGACATTTTTTCTCCATCCTTTGTACTTTGTTGGGAATGTTTTGAAATATTTATTACACTGTCTTTATTTGTTTGTTTACTCTTTTCTTAAATTTATAAATTAAGAAAGTATTTTATTAATTAATTTTTATTTTATTAATTATTACAGATCCAGAATTTGCACAGGATGTTGCTCCACCTCCGGCGCCTGAGGAAGAAGAGAAAAATTTAAAATGTGAGTTATTTGTTTAATTTTCTTTCCCTCCGTTTGGTATAAAGGTTCTATTTAGTTGTTAAAAAGTTGGATTTATAATACCATTTATTCTCTTCATTTTTAATGCCAGCTGAACGAATAAATAATAAATTTAATTATGCACTTAATTTCAATTATGCACTTTTAATTCAATTGAGTCTTAAGGCTCTATACATGCGATTTGTTGTACAACCAATTTAAACAACTGATCATCAATTAAAAAAAGTTTTGAAGACGTTAGTTTCTATCTTTGAAATGTATGGATAAAAGAACCTTAATTAACTAGTGCTAGTAGGGGCACCATCGCAGCAACACCATCTTTGCACCGATGGTGCTGCCCCATATCAGAAAAGTGGTACTAAGAGTAAACACCAACTGCTATTATTACCGGCTTTACAGATACTCAGGGTTCCTCTTTTCCCTGGTGCCTCATAAGGAGGAGGTTCTTCTCCTCTCTAACCTTAGCAACGCTTATACATAAAGGAAGTTGATTATATATCTTCCTATTCATATCACTGGTATTACTCAACAATAGTATATGTATAATATATAAATCATAAATATAAATAAAGATCTACAATATTTTCTTAAGACAGTTGTAAACTAATGTTGGTTTCAATATCCTTCACAGTAACTCTTACATCATTTCAGTAAAATCATACTGCATCAAATAACATCATTGCATCAGCGTGCTTGTTTTAACTTTGGATTTACATGTTATCAGATTTTGCTGCTTTACTAACTGGAAGAACGACGAAAGAAATGGAAGGTGGCCCTCCTGGCCCAAGACCTGATTTTGTCGCTACAGGAAGATTTGCTTTCCACAGAAGATCCCTTTACTTCTCCTTCTACTCTTCATCGAGACCTAGAGGTATCCAGTTCTTGGATCTCAAAGGAAACATTCTAGAAGAACAGGTAACTTAGTAGAAGTATTAATTGATTTTTGCTTCCGAGCTTACCAAAGGTAATGGAAGCTATTTTTAAGCAAACCTAAATCCAAGCAAGTTAAGTTATCTAAGTGATTGATATTGGTATATAATTACGTAAGCAGCCCCTACACGATCAAGCCGCTTGATCATAACAGCGGGTCAAGCAATGGTGTCAAGAATGATTGATAGTCTAGGGACCAGTTTGATGCTTGAGTCAAGCCTTGACGGAGATTGATGGGAAGTTTGAATGAGTCAAGCTGCTTGACGAAGCGCTTGATAGTCTAGAGCAATTTTAATAAAGCATTCCGTCAATCACCTGCTTGACGCCCCTAATTCTTATTCGAAACCTTGGTATCTACATAATACTGATTCACTACAGTCCAGGAAGAGCAGTTCACTTGTCGAAAACTCCACTACAAATGAGTGTTGATGAAAATATTGATGGGATGCTTGATGCGCCCCAAGGCGACTTGAAGGTCGTGTCAATCAGCTTGACACGATGTTTTGATCAAGCACCTTGATCGTGTAGGGGCTGCTTTAGTTACCACCTATTTTTTTAACCATTTGAAATAAATTCCTTTGTCTACATAACTATTTAAGAGACATTTAGTTCAATGAGTTTTGGGACAAATTTACATCATACTTCTGTATGTAAAGGTGGCTTTATCACTTGATTAACTAGGTCTGATTAAAACATCTGATTAACTATGAGGACATGAGAATATTTATACTTTAAAGCAATTTGGGGTGGGTAACCAAGTAAAAAAATTGATGGCCCAAAAAGATGCGAGTCAATAATAGGAATGAAGAACCCCTGGTTATTGATGGTCAGGTGTTAAAAGAGGTTGACTCCTGCTTCTTAGGGATTAGGGAGTATGGTTTTCAGAGGAGGCGGTGCTTAGAAGGGTATCAACTCCAAGATCCGCAAAGCTTAAGCAGCATTCTCCCATTTATGGCCCATGTGGTATTCTTACTAAATATGGAATACAACCTAACTAAAAATTTTGCTCATACTTACTGATAAAAGTAATTTCTTTGTTGTAACTCAATGCTTTGAGCATCACTTGCCATTCTGAATCCTTAATCAATGTCTTAATTTGTTTTAGGTTTTGTCTGAATGGAGTGTTTATCAAAATGCCACTGGTAAAGTTTGTGGAGTATGGCGAAGAATCCCTCGAGAGTATAGACGTCTTATCAGAGAGGAAAAACTAGTGGTTTCTTTACTGTGGGAACGTGCTGATCTTGCTGTATCTGGACAACTTTATAGGTATAGTAGTATGATATTAATGTTTACGATGTATTATTTTTTGTAGTAACTTAAGAGGAAGTTCATCTTGAAAATTAAATGAATTAAACTAAATGATTTTTAAATTTTACAGATATAGGACGCTGAGTACAGAGATGTTCAGTGCAATTCTTACTGGAGGATTACCTGGTTCTGGAGGTACAGCTATTGTTTCAGTTTCGACTCAGGCACCGTCGATACACATGACACTTCTTTTCAACGGTGTCTTTCTACCTTCAGAAACATCCGAAGTTCCCATCTCCATCAAACTTCACACCCATGATAAACAGACTTTAGTTATAGATGAGGTAAATAAAAGTATACAGATTATAAAAATGTATTATTGTAACTATACGATAAAATTGATTTAATAAATTGAACGATTATTTGTTAATAGGTGGTCAAAGTTGTGAAGCCATCTTCGGAACTAAACATGATTGAAGTTTCGGCTGCTGTAACCGCTGGTGAATTACGATTGTTATCCCGTCATCGACTTACTGTCACATTGAGCAATAAGGCGGACGCATCTCTTAAACTTTCCGGTCCAGTAGTTACCAAAGTCGCTTGTGAACTTCATGAGGCTCTTGTTGCACCTCATAAAGATTCTGATTTCGGTAGCGGATCTAACAATCCGGCCGTAGCTGCTGCTTGGGCTTTTGTTGATCAACGTGGTGATGTTCGTTACTTCACTCGACTGAATTCTCTGCCTCAACCAGCTGTCATTGCTTTAGGTAAGTAAAATTAAGTGAAGTTAATTAAAAAGTAAATTTTTAAATAAAGTACTACTCATTTTTTTTATAGTGCATTTTTATACTTATACTTTTCTTCTTTTTCTAGTGGTTGAACGTAGAACGCTGGAGCTTGAAGATTTAACACCTACTGTTATTGGACATTGGTCAAATGGTACTTTAGAACGTGTTAGCCCTAGACACCTAGAACAGCTCTACTCGGGTGAACTCGCTATTAATATCGCCACAGCTGATAGCCCATCTGTAGCAAAAGGAAGATTGGTGTCGAGGCATGTTGCAGATGCCAGGGATTCACCTGCTCCTTCTCTTATGCTCCCGACAGTTGAAGCACCTTCAAAATCTCTTGTAGCAATGGCGTGGTCTGCTGTTGATAATGAATGCAACTTGCATTATGATGTAAGCATGGTGTTTTTTAATTGTAAATCCAATTTAATACAGTAGTTTGAATTTCTTAACAGTAACAAATGCATCTTCTTACTTTTAGGTTTGGATGTCTGGCCCCGGAGTTGAATACGGAGATTTTGAGCTTTATATAAGTGAGGTACCTCTTGTTGCTCCCGGCGCACCAGTTTCCCGTAGATTGCTCGAGAAGTTTTCCGGATCAGTTCTTGAAGGGTCAGCTTTAGCCTTACTTCCCGGAGATCTAGCACGAATTGAAGCCGGAATGGTTCATTTGGAAATTCAAGATGCCAAATCAAGGATAACAACTCTAAGAGCTAGTTGGCATAAAGTAAGTCGTACTTTAAAATGCTTGTTTTATTTAGAAAATTGAATAATTGAGAATTTTATCTTTTAAAAAATGATTTCCTTGTCAATTTTTCAGATGAGTGTACCTAGTGGTTGTATGCCTCACTATTCTGACAATGATGTTGGTGTCCAAGCCATGGAAGAATCATCTGCAGACACAAGAACACCTCCTTCATGTTACCATGGATCCATGTTTCATCCTGATGGCTCTCAATGGGTCGCTGAATCCGATCCTTGTTTGGTATGTCATTGCAGCTTAGGTGTACCTAGGTGTGATCCGATTGTCTGCCCACCACGCCCAGCTGACTGCATTGAAGCTCCTTTATCACCTAATCAATGTTGCCCGTCTTGTGCCAGTATGTATACACAAATAACTTTGATTTTTTATAAAGGAAAAAAAAAAAAAATAATGTTTAAAATGTTGTTTGAATATTTAAATTTGATTGAAATTCTTAATTTTTTTTTAAGATGTGACGATGAATGAACTAGGCAGTAAAGAAGTTGATAAGAATGGAAATCCTGGAGGTTGCATGATGGCTGGTCACTTCCATAAACCAGGGAGCACATGGCATCCTTACCTACCTCCCAGCGGATTCGACACTTGTACCCACTGCACCTGTTCTGTAAGTTTGATTTTAAACAAAAACATCTCTATAATTCCATTTAATTTGTCCATGGTCAATCCAAATATCTAACATAGTGTCTTTACTATTTTTAGGTGGGTTCACACAAAGTGTCATGTCGAAGGGAAGAATGTCCGAAACTTGAATGCGATGAAAGAACTGCTATAAGACCTACTCGTAAAGCTTGCTGTAAAGTGTGCCCTGCCGTTGGTCAGAATTCAGCTATTCATCAAGTACCACATGGACTTCAAGGAGATCAAGAGAACAGTGATAATGGAGCGGAAATCCTTGCTCAGGGTGGTTGCAGTTACCCTGTCGGAGGACCCTATCCAAATGGACATGAATGGCATCCGAGATTATACTCTCACGGAGAAATTAAGTGCATAACTTGCAGATGCAAGGTAAGACCATATAATTTAATTGTTAAATTAAAACAAGACTGTACAGTAATATGCAGTATTTCTGCATTTTGACATACTATAATCCTTTATACTCTGATTAATTGTACTAGGTTATTCTAAGATAAATATGTCAGCCTCTGTACTCATCCATCAATCATTAGTATATATTATGACCCCACTCATTTGAGAATCCAGCCAAGTCACCAAATTTTGTTGGTTTTGGACTTAGGTTTCAGGCAATAGCCTTATAGCATTTTCAGATACACTGACTCCTAAATAGATAAATAAGCCAGAGTAGAATTGAGACGTAGATAAGAAAAGATAGATAGAATTGAAGCAGGGAATGAGACATAGATTTAACTTTTAAATCTTGGAGATGGCTTTCAACCGAAAATAGTCATTCTTTTGTGACAGGGAGAAGAGGTGAAATTTTAAATTGAATGAGTTAAAATATTATACAAGACAGAGGATCTGATTTAGAGGTATGTAAAGTCAACCCTTAATATTCGCGACTGCCTATCAACGAGAATTTATTTGTGACAACTTAAACTGATTAGATGTAGATACAGTCAACCCTTAACATTCAGGACTGCCTATCTATGAGAATTTTGTGACAACATGAACTGATTAGATATAGATACAGTCAACCCTTAACATTCGCGACGGCCTATCCATGAGAATTTATTTGTGACAATTTTAGCTGATTAGATGTAGATATAGTCAACCCTTAATATATTTGTGACTTAATTTGAACATTCTCATACCTGCTGCTTACCCTGTTTTTTTTTTTGTTTTTTTTTGCTGATAGCTACATTGTAATTAAATTGCTACTCGTGGAAGAGAATTGGGGATGGTTAACTTGAATTCGTGGAATATTTGATAAAGAACCGAAGATGTCTTCTTTTCATATATATTTTTTGATACTCTAATGTATGATACTCTAATTGCATCAATGAATCACGGACTGTGCAGGTCGAGGGAACCCCTTTATGGGGACTCTTCCCCCCAATCTTTGATGTGGGTCCGATCCGTGTAATGATGATGTAATTTGTATCTATGGTTCGAGGACGGAGCAGGGCGAAGGACACCCTTTATCCCACACCCCCTTATATATTGACACCCTTTATATATTGACGCAAGCTTATATAGCTTACTAATGACCACACCATACTCGCTTCGGCGGTACAATGTACAAATGTATGATGTGTGAAGTAGCTGGAACTCTCCACCACAGGGTGTAAAAAGGGCCTAAGTGATGGCCTAATTGCAAGGTTGCAACAAGTAGTTTGTCCTACCCATTCTAGTAGGAAGTACTAGACTACTACTACTAGTTATTATTATAAATTTAATTACATTATAAAGATTTTTAATTTTTTTTTTTTTTTAATTTTGTTTGTTTTTAGGATGGAAATGTGAGCTGCGCGCGGAAAAAATGCACAAAATGGTCTTGCAACGATGAATGCTGTTCAACGCAATGTTCAAGGGGTAGACGGCACGCTTACGCCAGATCACGTCATTGAACAAACCCCTATCTTGTTTTAAAAAATTGTAACCAACCAACCAAAGTAATCTTACTTTTTGCACACTAAGTTGCAAATTGAAAATTACCCTTTTTCTTTAATTATTGTGTTTAGCGCATTTCTTTTTTTTGTAAAAATGTGTAAAAAAGAATGTGGCTAAAAGAAAAAAGAAGAAGAAATATATATGGAAATGTTGTCGAAGATATTAGGTCATAACTTAATATAAAAACATTTAGTTTGGTTATATATTATTAATTTTTTAAAAAAAATTTGTAACCAAGATGTTAACTATTTTTTTAACAATTGTTAAATATTGTTACCTTTTTTAAAAAAACATTTATTGTTTTTTTATCCATTTATTGTTTATGATTGGGAGGAAAAAAAGGTGCTACTTTACGTGTCGGTGGATTTTATCGGTGAAAATAAAAATTAGTTTTTAAGAATTCTGTACATAATTGTAAGCTTTAAGTGTTGTATACAGAACGTGTATTATAATATTATTAATAATAATTTATTATTTGTAATTTTTTTTTTTT
>KZ651150.1:362920-398625 GCA_001010745.2 Gerris buenoi | reverse complement strand
TAAGCATTCTGTTGTTTGCATATATATGTATTTATATTTTCAAATATACTGTATTTTTTAGAAGACTGAATGGTCTAACATATATTATTTATATTTATGTATAATTTACATTTTTTTTTTCTTTTGAACAATTGTAAATCAAAATTTGGATTTTTTTTTCTTATTTATGTTTTGTGTAAATTGTAAATTATTTAATGATTGTATTATTATTATTTGTTCTTTAGTTATCTAAAAAAAAGCAAAAACACACAAAAAAAAATAAAATTTGTTATTTCTGATATAATTATATATATCTAGTTTTTTAATTTTCCTTCTCCTGTTTCCTTTATTAAGTTATTTATTTTATTTTTTTAAATAAAAAAAAGCTCTCCTACCAGAAGGCTCTTTAATAATATGTACTTATGTTGAAATCGACTACTTAAGTTCATAACAGTGATTCCCATAAGCTGTAATGTCTCTGGTGCAATATACTAATATCTAAATGTAGATCTATAATTAAATGTAGGGTCTTTTTTTCTCCTTTTTTACTTTCTCATATACGCAGTATTTATAAAGAGAAAATATTGTGATGTTGGGAATATTTGATGGATTTACCAGATTTTAAGGACCCCTTAAAAACTGGTTTATGAGCAGATGCGTGGAGCCTAAAGTACTGGGTCACTTTTGATTTGGGGCGCTATCCCCAAAAACTCAAAAAAAAGTGAAAAACATTCTAAAATTAAGTCCATCAAGATATTATGTATCTAATCATTTAAGTTCTCTAATCTTGGATGGTGAGAGGCTCGGTTCGATTCCCTGCCGGTGATAAGTTATTTTTATGATCCCCCTATTATAATTTTGTATTGCATGTTACTACATTAAAGACATGTATTGCATCAAATGATTTTTCAATTTAGTTTGTATCTTTGTCCTCTAATGAAACTTTATAAAATGAGGATCCTATTTGAACATTTTGTCAATCAAATCCTGTAGAGATTAGAATATCACCGACCCTAGCACTGGAGGGACTACCCCACTAGATTTATGCATCCGATATGGCCTATGCTAGCCTTATACAAACTTTATTGGCCTTTGGTGGAGATACAACAGCCACAGAGGCCATAAACAGGCATGGTATCTATTTGTAGATAAGATGCCTTACTGCATTTATGATTCAAAATTAGGTATACACATGCCTGTAGCTTGAACAAAAACATGCCAGCTATTTGCACGTGCAAGCTAAATAGCATGCCTGTAGCTGGCAAGCAAGCAGATAAAAACTTAATAAAAATCCTAATGCCAGTTACTGGCAAATACCCTCTTTTGGCATGCAAGCTACTTCCCAATTTGATTACATGTGTATCTCCGCCTTTAGAGTACCGTGAAATGACAATTCAAGATCTTTGGAGTTTTCTCTTTACAACAGTAAAGGAATGGTAGGAAAATAGGATCATGGATAGAGGAGTTATCACGAGCTGGGATCTGCTGTGCAAATCCCAAATTTGAGATAAGCACATGTCTTGAAAGACAAGAAACAAGAATATGACTAACACCAATAATGATATTTTAGGAAAGTTTGACGAGAATCAGACGATTCAATAAATTCACAATATGTATGTTTCAATTTGACTTAAAAAAAATTCAATGTAGTGTAATCTTCTAGTCAGTGAGATAAGTAAGAAATTTATACTTTATTTATACTTTATTTTATACTTTAGGTTTATATTTTAAATTTAGTGAAAGGTGGCGGTCGCCACATATATATCAGAAGACAGGAAAAAAATGGGAAAGGGCAAAATGTTACTAAAATAGTTTGACGCAACAGGTGACTCATTCATGACGCACTGTAGGCGTCATGTTGTTTTGGAAAAAAAAAAAAAAAAAAAAAATCAATTTTTAGTGTCCCGGTTGAAAAATCTAAATATGTCAAATAATAACCCTAAAAATTCGTAAATACACAAGTAATGCTTTATAATTTACCTTATGCGAGTAGCCCGACGAGGGGCTAGGAAAAGAAAAATATATTGCAGAAACTCGCTGTACTAAGAACATAAACAAAGGAAACGAGAACAACTCTTTCCATACAACCATTGGACTAGTACTAACATGGCCACCCCTCTTCCAAACCGATATCATATGGCAGAGGCTCCCCCACTCCTTTTTTGGAGAGAGGCATTTTTACTGACCATGACCCACTATGGGCGACTACTTGGTGCGTCCTGTGATGGTCAAAGGGATAAACTTAGGGGTTGCTGGTAGCTCATTGATATCATTTGCATTCTTTGGAACAGGAAGATTTAAGTTCATTGCACGACTCCAGTAAGGAGATCCACATAAATAGCTACATAAACATAAGTGAATAGAGTAACATGCTAACGCCATGCCATCCATGACATTTATAGTTAAAATAATGTACAAGGCCTTTAGCTGGCCTAAGCCTTGGGAGATGGGAGTTGTGCCACAGATTATTATTATTTATATCTTCATTACCCAGAAATTAATAATTCCTCTATTACTTTTTTATCTATAATAAGTCTCTCGCTGCTCCTAAAATTTCCTAATTTATCCTTGTTTAAAACTCTAATTTATCTGTAATTAGTCAGTAGCTCTTATATTTCAGCTTCATAATAATTAATAATCTACTATGGTCTGAAATTTGCTAGTAGCAGATTAATAATTAAACTAATAACTTTGGTATTTTGAAAAAAAGAAGCTTTTTGCTGGAAAGCCAACAGGTGGCAACACTGTTTTTTCACCTCTACTAAAATTATTACTAGTCACCCAACAACCAATTGTTACATGTTAATAAAGATGAGGTGAAATTAACTTACAAGTTTACTTCAAAACATATTCTCTAATTTTCAAGATCTTCGTAGTTTTTTCACCCTTTAGGAAAATTAATTAAGATTTCCTTAAATGTGCTGTTATTTACGCTGTTAAACTATTATTGAACCCATTCAATTGCAATTGGCGCCATTTAATTTTAAATTAATCCTACGTCATCTTATCTTTACTTATAAAAATTGTACATACACTTCTTTGTTTAGAAATCAAAAACAAATTTCTACAATCTTATTCAGTGTTTCTCACATGAATTTTGTACTTATTGTACAGGTGCCGTTAAATTTTATTTGATTTTAAAATTGTTAAAATAAATAATGAATCTCTTATTCATAGATTATAAATATTATACAGGAGGGGAAGTCCCGTAATGTTTTGACGCATGCGCACTACTAGTAAAGTCATAAAATAATCAAATGCCGATTGTTTGTTTAAAATTTTGATATTTCTTTAATCCTTAAGATTTCTCCGTATAATATTTATCCTACGATAAATAATTAAATTATAGGGATTAATAACTGATAAAATTTAGATAACGATAAAAAAAAATTAATAAAAGTGCAAATGATAAGAACTCCGCATTACAAATAAAAGAAAAAATGAATAAACCTGGGTATTTATATATTCTTTAACAAAAAACTTTCTAAAAACAAAAAAACTTCACTGTTGACGTTGTACGTTGATTAAATTTGTGTGTAAAAATTTTACTTTATTCATCGTGTACAATATTTTTTTACATTTCCGCGTAGTTAATTTGTTTTGTGTAGAGATAAAAAAATTCCGTGAATGATTACTCCGTATTTAACAGTGACTTAATTTACAATTTTCTAAATCGGCAAATAATAGACAAATTTGATACATTTTTTATGAATCTGCCATCGAATTAAAGTGATTTCGGTTTTTTTCGTGCGATATGGAGAACAAAGCTCCTGGTTCGTTGCCTGCTACAGATGATAACACCGCAGTTCGTGATATTAATGCCGAATTTATTACTAGTAATGTATTAACGGAAACAGGTGAGCTTAATTATCTACAGTGTTAATATTACCGAGTCGATAAGTATACGTGTACTCATTCTTTAAACCAGGTATTGTTCAATATGGTCTAATGCGCATGGTTATCACACAAAAGTGCCCCAATTTAATGACATTTTTGAATGAGAAATGAAAATTTAAATGTTTCTTTGATAACAGTTTAATTCTTATGAAGTAAATGATACTTATATTACTGTTAATTATCTAACAAAAGGTAGGTTACAGATGTTTCTATTATACTTATGCTGCAATTCTTTGAATATATTGAAAGACATAAGTGAACAAGCATTATTTAAAACTTGACAAATTTATGCCTACTATATACAAAATTAAATTAATTTATTATTACCATTACCATGTTATCAAATTTCTCTTTTATACTTCTAGCAGCGACTTCTATTTTAAGACAATGTTTTTATCGCAAATATTGGTAAAACTGAGGAATTCAGTGCTTTGAGGGGAAGAGGTACATAGGAATGTATTATTTTGACAACGGGATATCAACTCTCCTATGTACAAATCATGCATATATAATCATAATCACTCAAAGATACAGGGTGTTTGGTCAAAGATGTAACAAACGAAGAGGGCAGATTCTACCCATCATTTGCAACAAAAAACACTATATATACCATGGGTCAATTCCTAATAGTTTCGCCACAATAATTTTTTTTGTTATTTTCCAAGGTACGTCCATTTTACTTTAAAAAATCGATTGCTGCACCTAAAATATTGATGATAGAGCTGAAATAAAGGTACCGTTGGAAAGAGGAGAAAATTTCAGTTTAGAAAATGTCTATTTCAAATGCTTTAAAGGAGCAAAACATATCCATAAATTTCATTTTATTGTTAATTTTATCAAAAAAATTAAAATTTATTTTTGTTTAAGCCTGTAATTTAGCCAAAACGGCATGAGCTACAGTTTGCCAAATTTCAGTAAAACTTCTCCATTTATTCCCCTTCAATTTAAGTACCATAACACTATTAGTTGATATGCAATTTTTTTGAGCTATGATTGAGTTTTTGTAAAAAAACGACCGTAAAAACGCGTACAGACCACCTTACGTGTTACCTAGAGGAGATGTCTTAATTTTTATAACTACCCTAATAAGTAAGATGAATGAGCGGTTTTTTTTTTCACATTAAATTAAAGAGGACTGCAGACCATAATGACCATAGGTCCATCCTAATTGACCATAGTCCTATTGACTATGTAAAAGGAAATTTTAACTCTTATGATATTTGACCGGAATATAATTTATCATTATAAAAACTATTATTATTTTTTTTTTTTCAAACTTAATCATGCTAAATGCAATTATTCATTAAAGAATAAAAATAAGGGGGTTGACATTTTTAAAAAAAAACACAACACACCCTGTGGAAACAGTAATAATACTACACTAAAAATAATAATGCTATTGTAGAAATAAGTTTTGTATAGAAAAACTTGTTGGACAAATTCTTTAATGTAGACTTGCATTTTTAAGTGCACATGATTAAGTTTGAAAAAAAAACTTACATTGGTCAAATATTTATCATAAGAGTTAACTTTTACATAGTCCATAGTATATGGTCTTTTACATAGTCCATATGGCCAATTAGGATTGACCTAGGACAGTCTGCAGTCCTCTTTAATTTAATGTGAAAAAAAATCCCCTCATTCATCTCACTTATTAAGGTAATTATAAAAATTAAGATATCTCCTCTAGGTAACATGTAAGGTGGTCTGTTCGTGTCTTTACGGTCATTTTTTTGACAAAAACTCAATCATAGCTCAAAAAAATTGCATATCAACTAATAGTGTTATGGTACGTAAATTGAAGGGGAATAAATGGAGAAGTTTTACTGAAATTTGGCAAACTGTAGCTCATGCCGTTTTGGCAAAATTACAGGCTTAAACAAAAATAAATTTTAATTTTTTTGGTAAAATTAACAATAAAATGAAATTTATGGATATGTTTTGCTCCTTTAAGGCATTTGAAATAGACATTTTCTAAATTGAAATTTTCTCCTCTTTCCAACGGTACCTTTATTTCAGCTCTATCATCAATATTTTAGGAGCAGCAATCGAGTTTTTAAAGTAAAATGGACGTACCTTGGAAAATAACAAAAAAAAATTATTGTGGCGAAACTATTAGGAATTGACCCATGGTATATATAGTGTTTTTTGTTGCAAATGATGGGTAGAATCTGCCCTCTTCGTTTGTTACATCTTTGACTAAACACCCTGTATAAATCATACAAATGTACTGTTTGACAAAGGGATATGATCTCTTGCTGCCATGCGATTCTCGACCGCACCGTGTATCTCAGTTTTACCCAAATGTTTAAATGACTTTATGGGCTAATTCGGATTGTACGTAACCCAGAAATTTTTTTGAGTTGGACCTCTACCTGGTTTATGTGCAGGAGGGTTGTTTTTCTTCAGAAAATAAGCAGTGCGGAGCGGCTATTAAAAATTCAAGGGTACACAAAATTAAGGTTTTTAATTTAATATGCAGGGTTTTATCACCTAACCTCCAAGTGGGGTCACGTACAATCCGAATTTACCTCAAAGAAGTATCTCTTTTATACTTCTAGCAGCGACCTCTGTTTTAAGACAATTTTTTTAGTGAAATTATTTAAATGACTTTATGTTGCACCCAAAACACAAGATGTCCAACAAATGTTTTACAGCCATTCGTGACTTATTTTTAATAACTGTATACTGACTTATTTTTAATATCTGCTTATTCGAAGATAGCAATATTGGGCTATTCTGCAGTCTTGAGTTAGTCTCACATATATTTATTGGTTGCTACAGTTACTTTACTTTGTGGAAATCCCAGTAGTTTAGCGATGCCTTTGCTCGTAATTACAACAATTAACAAATTTTATTTATTTATTTATTTATTATAATTTTACGGGAAGATCTCCCATAAATAACATAGTCAAAAAAAAGAAAAGCAAAAAACAGAAGAACACAGAAATTACTAAACATACAGCATATAAATCAATTACAAATAAATTACAGGTATCTTTAAAATAACAAATTCAGAAAATTATAATCATAAATATATAAAAATACTTAGAAGATCAACAAATAAAATTAACATTTGTGTTTTTAAAATTTAAACTTTTTTTAAATGAAAAAAGAGACATGTTGAAGGGGTCGATATCTTTGAGGAAATCATTAAATATTGAAATGGCCTGCGACATAGTGCCGGATTGTCCATAATTCTTGCGGTGATAGTTGACATGAAATATATGCTTATTCCTGGTAAAGTGAGGAGGGACTCTAAAATTACACTTTTCAAGTAATAATGGTACATCATATATTCCTGTAATGAGTTTAAAAACAAAGATAACCAGTGCTTCCATTCTTCTTTCTGCTAAGGATTTCATTTCCAATTTTGCTAGTCTCTCGTGATATGAGAGGGGAGACGAACCATTATTCTTGAAGTTTAATAGATAGTTCGTAAATCTTCTTAAGACCCTTTCAACTGATAAAATTTGCTTTTTATTAGTAGGTGCCCACACAACACTACAATATTCAAGTATGCTTCTAACTATGGCATTAAACAATAAAACCATAGATGATGGGTGCATGAATTCTTTAGAAATCCTTATTACAAATCCCAGGTTCTTGTAAGCTTTCATACAAACATAATTGATGTGGGGATTAAATGAAAGAGTACGGTCAAATATAACACCTAGATCCTTAATAGTTTCAACTTCTTCGAGAACAATACCGTTAACTGTGTAATTACATCGGGCAGGGTAGCTCTTTCTCGAGAAACATATAGCTTTGCATTTTAATGGATTGAGCCGCAACTTATTTCGAGAACACCAATCACTAAGTAGGTCCAAATCCTGTTGTAAGATGTTAATATCATGTAGAGATTTTATGATTCGTATAATCTTCCAATCATCCGCAAAGAACAAACTTAAACTTTTTAATAACTTGCTTGCATCATTAACAAAAATAGCGAATAAGTGAGGTCTTATATGGTCCTAAATTAAACGTTAAATCAATCTCTCACATTTCAGGAAAGTTTTCTTAATGCTGCTTGATTAATTTGTTTAATTAGCTTGGATTGTAATCATGTTGTTATCTCAAATTCCATAAAAATTTTGTTTGTATTAAGCATTCTGTTGTTTGCATTCTGGCTATTCTGTTGTGATCCATATAGTTGAGAATTGTTGGCGGCGTAATTTTGCTTGATTATTCACTTAATAATGATCTTAAGCGGCCCTCACACGATCAATAGTATTGTCAATAATATTATTGAAAATACTATTGTCAATATGAAATTTAATAACAAATTTTCTACACCAACTCCGCACACGGTCAATAGTATTGACAATACTTTTATTTACAATAATATTATTGACAATTCTATTTATTACAACACAAACAAATTAGGTAATGGTAAATAACATATCTATAATGTATAAACAAGCATTTAAGAGGCGGGTAAAAATAAAAACTTCTATCATCTAGTCCAGGGGTTCCCAACCTTTTTCCTTCATCGACCCCTTTTAAAAAATTATTTTCTTCATCGACCCCCTTGCATTTTGCCATTAATATACTGCATACAAAATGAGCGGAATACTAATAATTGCACTTAATTTGTGCTAAGAACTTGGACAAAAAAATAGGAAAAGTGGTTTATATATTTTAGATAACAGATACAAACTTGATTTCAGATATATTGATATTGCATTGGACAATAGCTCGATTTTTATTAATTTGGTCGTTGTGGGATGTATTGATTTTTTTTTTTTTTTTTTTTTTTTTTTTTTTTTTTTTTTTTTTTTTTTTAAACGAAATACTTGGCCTGAAATTACCTACTATCGTATAGTTACCATAGCTAACATAACATATCTTCTTTTAATTGTTTTAAGTGCTCAGCGTAAATTTTCAAAAATATTCAAAACCAATACATGAGCACCTGTAGTGTACTTTAGTAAAAGTTTGCTGAAAGAAATTCTTCTGGAGCTTTAATATCAAACATATAACATCGAAATACTGTTTCTACAAAATGGAGGCTTTTAGAATTAACAAAGAAATATTGTAAGAGGCTTCTAATCCACCAGCATTATTTACACAAGTTGAAGGCTTAAGAAATTATTCAATTTCTACTTTAAAACAATGAGCTTTTTTTTTTTTAATTTTTTTTTAACATTCTTGAAAAAATCAATATTCAAACCTTTTGAATTTAAATTTTAAACTCACCTTTCTCATGTTAATTTACTAATGTAACTCTAGTTCTTCCGCAACCTTGGAGAGGGCCATTATCAGTGTGTTTCATTAAGCTTATTATTATTATCATCATTATTATTATCATTATTATTATCATAGCTTATTATTATTATCATTGTTATGCTTTTATTTTTGTATTAGTTTTAGCTGGAGTTTCTTTGTTTAGGGCGTGATCTTGGAAAGACAAGTAGGAAGTAATTAGATAGCATTGAACAGGAAAGGTCAGGCGATGGCAGTCGGCCATTCTCTAATTGGCATCGTGCCATTGGTCAATCGTTCTAGATCATGTTATCTGTCGAGTACATTCTTTTGTTTAACAAGCTGTCATCTTTACCTTTCTGGCAAACAGTCTTTTGGATTTCAAATTTAATAATTTCCAAACATTCAAGAAGAAGAAGACTCAGAAACGCTTTTTTCAAAGGATAAATTTGTTTGAATAAATAGATCAAAATTTTATCAATCGTATTTGTTATTTATATTAAAAATATACAAAACAATACAGAATCAAACACATAACATTTCGAGGAAGTAGGCCCTATGGAAAACTTAAATTGTTTTCCTTTATAAATACTAGAACACATGATTAACTGTAATTTTTACACTAATGTGTAACAATATTTAATATTATGTGTAAAATATTCAGGTCGGAGATTGCTTAACTATATTTCTAATTAAATAGCGATCTCCTTTCTTTTCATCTACTACAGTAGAACCTCACTTACACGACCCTCAATAACACAAAATCCTCAGTAACAAGTGCAATTTTCAAATCCCCTTGAAACTACCATAACCATAACACATAATGTTAAATTAACCTCTATAACGAGACTATTATTATCAAAACAACCTCAATAACACGAATTTTTTCCACCTCTCAACATAAATCAGAATCTCTATAACAAGTCGTTTTGAGAAATCAACCTCTATAACCTGACTCTATATACAGGCATGGGTCGACCCTGAATAAGTCTAGACTTGAAAACCCCACCCCACCCCCCTCCCAACATTCTATTAACCTCTATAACACGACTGATAGCCAAAATAACCTTGATAACACGACCCTCTACAAAAAGAGCACCTCGATAACAAGACTTTTTTCCTAATCCCCTTGAGACACTTCTTATCGAGGTTCTTCTACTGTATTTATCTATTTTATCAAGCAAATGCCATAATAATTTCTTATTGATAATCCACTCTCATCACAGAGTTAGCTCTTAATATATCCACTGCTCGGGACTTGTTAAATATTCAGAGGTTTGTTCTGTGGAATAAATGAGATCTTAAGATTGTTAGACTGCCAAGGGTTTCATTGGTTTTATGAACATGAAATCATTAATCGGCAGAGGAACTGCTGATGAATAACCGAACCTGGAAACTTAAAAAATTGTCTTCCTTATTAATGTTGTATTATAAAAAAATCTTTTGTTTAAAACTGTTTTGTTAACTCTTTTGTTAATAAACTTTTTACGTTTGTTTTTTTATTAGGTGATAACGATGTTGAAGAGTTTGATAAGAATCTGCCTAAGACTGTAACATTGCTTAGAGGACCAGATGGCTCCAAACTATACCTTATCGGAACTGCTCACTTTAGTACAGATAGCCAAGACGACGTTAGCAAGGTAAATATCTCATACAATTCTTCTTAACATCGTATTTCCATCTATTCCGCAGTCTGCCAATCCTTCTTTTTCACATTTTCTTTCCGTATCCTTTTCGCTGATCTTCCCTAATCTATTCTTTTGAATTGCCAAGCCCATCTTATCCTGCCTGCCTTTACAAATCATACCTTGGTGCTCCATAATTTCTTCTGTCTTTCACTTCCTTCTGATTTCCTAGGATTTTTCCTCAAATACAAGGCCATAAATCCTCCTTACTATTCTTCTTTTGAAGGCTCCTAAGTAGAGAGTAGAATAAGCAAAAATGTGGATTCGCCCTGAAGGGGTCCACCAGTAAACTACTACACAAAAGAAACAGAAGAGGTAGGGTTAGGTGGGGTAATTATAAACAAGGGGTAATTTAGAACAGGTTTCTCTAGGGCTCGTGTGAGAGTGGGAGGGACTAAAGGGAAGTTGATACCAAAGGTTTACCTTCCTGTTGACAAAATAAAAGAGTTCCCGCCATTTTCGTTTTACAGTTGTTAGCCTTGCTTTGACCTATCAAATGCCTTATCAGTTCAAAGTTTCAGACTTATTCAAGTGCCTGAGAACATCCTCCATTTCTACTTGATATAATCTAAGTATATACTTATTCTTAATCACTAATAGTTAAGTTGTAATTGCTTTATCACAATATCAATGGCTTTTTGTTCTAACATACTTTCACCGACAACAAATCCGTGTTCATAATTACCCCACACTTTTTGTAATATGGGGTAATTATGAACAGTTTTTTTTCTAAGTGTTTTATTTTATATTTGGTTATATTAACGCCTTTTATCAAGACATCATTGCTGGTACACTTGAAAGTTTGTGTTGAGTTCATATTTTATATCATTCACAGGGTTATATCAAGGTTTTGATAATTATAATAAATAAGGAAAAACAATAGATAACAATAATCAGCTAAACAATAATTATTTACCGGGAGAAATAATACCTTCAGCAGAGTGTCAGATGGTTCCTTTGGACTTAAGTTTCAGAAGAAGAGACACGGTGACTGGTAAAGGAAAGTCAGGACCAGGACCCATGACTCAAAACAAAGTTACTGACATAGTAGATATCTTCTCGCAAAGCATTAGCAGAAATATCCAAGTCCTGTGTATATATATATCTACTACTCGCATGATTAGGGAGGTAGCGTAGCCGTGGTGGTAAAAGCACCTCTGCTCGGCTATCACTGAATCATGAGTGGAACGAGATGGGGTTCGATTCCTCGGCGTGACACTCTGATTTATATGGCTCACTATTGATCACATCATACTCGCTTCGGCGGTACAATGTACATATGTATGATGTGTGAAGTGGCTGCAACTCTCCACCGCGGGGTGTAAAAAGGGCCCGAGTGAAGGCCTAATTGCAAGGTTCGAACAAGTGGTTCGTCCTACCCGTTCTAGTAGGAAGTACTAGACTACTACTACTACTACTCGCATGAAGCACCACACCTATGGTGAGGTCCTCACTAATCATGATGTTTTGAAACGTCTCAAGAAACAGAAGAAAAAGAAAGTCCCAAAAGAGGCAAAGAGAAGGTAGAAAAAAAGAGTAAAAATTAGAGCGCAAACAACATCAAGAAAGTGATAGTGAAGGAAACACTTTGCCTGACGAACTTATAAGTGATTAAAACGATGACCTAGAAGACTAAATTCAAGAAATAGAGATTGGAGAAGTCAATGAAATATCGTACTTATAATGACATTTCTCAATCCACATTCATCCTTGTTGACCTTGTGGGAGGAGCAAGAAATAAAACACACTTTGCTCATGTTTGTCAAGTGGATGTGGTCTTGGATCATGAACTTGAAGTTACTGGGATGAAGAGTGTTAATACAACCAAAAAAGAATTTGTTTTGGGTGAAAATGACAAATTCACTATCAGTAGAAGCCAAGTAACAGCTATTCTGCCCTCTCCAACAAGTAAAATAGCAGGAAGAAAATAACTTACTACAGCCAAATGTTGTTTGTAAACATGATCAATTTTGTAGTGTATCACCCCAACAAAAAAAATATGTTCATAATTACCCCATAGTCTCCGGGGTAAATCTGAACAAATGGGGTAATTATGAACATGCAATTTGAGGGATTAAATTGAACCCCAAAACTCTAAACCCTAATTGTAATTAAAGTATAAGAGTGAAACGCTAGCTTCGTAACAATTTTACTAGATTTTACTTAAATTGCGTTTTCCAAAAAGGTTATGGTAGTTAAAATGTGTCAAATTTGTTCATAATTACCCCCATCTGACCCTAATAGTGCAAAAGAATGAAGAAAAAAAGTTTTTTTTTTTTTTTTTTTTTTTTAAATTAAATAAAAATAAAGAAAAAAACTATGGAACTTCTGGCCCAAGTCTTGAGACTTGGCAATGGAGGGATAAAGATCATTATGTGGCCACAACTCACCCTCACCAGAAGCCCATGGTTCTGCACGCCTCAACCAAATTCTGTAGTGAGATGCCTCCAATGCATCTTTAGACAGCCTTTTTAAAAATTGGTTTAAACGATTTCGACCAACACCCAGATCCTTTAATTCGGTGTGCACAGACTTAGCTGGGAGACCTCGTACACCAACTTCCACTGCAAAGAAGTGAACTGCAAAACCCTTCTGCCTGATTGCTGAACATAACACTGTGTACTTGTTTGCTTTGAACTCATGCTGCTTTGGGATGTTAGTGTCCCAGGGTAATGTCAATTCAACTATAATAACAGACTTAAGAGTCAACATTAAAGCTTTCAAATCCGGACTATAAAACTTATAAATTTTATTGATTATCTTATCAGTTTATATTTCAGCATCAAGGTGTATATAGAATCTGACATTTTCAAAATTACCCTACAGACTTAACTTATAACTAGTAATAACAACCTACTTTTTGAATCTGCAACATAAACAAAGGTTCCTAAAGGGACGAAATATGGCCTTTTAATTAACTAATCAGCACTTTTTTACTTCTTCACGACCTAATATATAAGATCATCTATACTAGAGGTCGACCAAGAAGTCATGAACACGGTAGAAACTGAAAGCTTAGCTTCGTTTAAAATCTGAACTCCCGAGTATTGTAGAGTATCAATCTGGTGCTAANTTGCTAGAGGTCGACCAAGAAGTCATGAACACGGTAGAAACTGAAAGCTTAGCTTCGTTTAAAGTCGGAACTTCCGAGTATTGCCGAAGTCAGTATAGTCGGGTGCTATTCTAGTTTGTATGAAATGTGCAGTTATGTCAAATCTCACAAATATCAACAGGAAGGTTTCCAATCTGTTAGGTTTTCTGTTTTGTTTGTTTTATACAGTATGAGTTATAGTCACAACTAAACGATTTTCGTACGATCCACAAATCTATGGGATGATGCAAATACAAAGGACGCTACAAATAACGGGGTAGGAAATCAAAAGTAACTAATCAAACTCAGAAATAAAGAGGAATAATCAATAAATAATAATATAAAGATATCGTATAGTAGGAGTGATTTCTTATCAGGTACAGTGTTGCCTGTAGCAAAAAATATATAAGTTAAAAAAATAAAATTATTTATAACTAAAGATCAACACTGTGTTTTTTGACAGTGGTCTATTTTATTAAAAACTGACTGTACATGACGACACTAGCGCACTCCTCAGATTTCCAAGACTTCTTGGTCGACCTCTAGCAGAGGACCACAATGTAATAATAATAAAGAAGTAACTTATTCAGAAAAAATGATGAAATATAAACATTTACTTAACGAGACCCTGTACTAGACAATACAACATACCTTCTTTTTTTGAATTTAACAATGTAAAAGCAACAAAATAAAGTCTGAAGTATTGCTAAATTAACAGTGTTATTGTTTCTAAAAGTCGACCAAAAAGTGATGGCACTCAGAAATAACTTTAAACTTTAGCTTCGTTTAAAATCTGAACTCCCGAGTATTGTAGAGTATCAATCTGGTGCTAATATTTTATAAGTGATATTTTATAAACGACAACTCTCTATGACAATTTTTCAAAATAAAAACAAGATATAGAAATTATTCAAAATTAATTTATTATATACAAAATAACAACAATGCGTTTCTTTCTATCAAATATTTTCCAGTTTCATAAAATCCTTAAACGGAAAGATTTCCAACTCCCCTCTTTATCTACTTGTGTTAGACTACTACCGCTGGTCAAGCTATTTGGTGGTTAAAATTGTAACTTAATCCTTTACACCATTCAAAAGATTTTGAGCTTCTTAATTTAAAGAAATAAATTAACAAATTAATTTGTCAGTTTGCTATATTCTAACCCAAGATCTCTTGCACTCGAAGCAATCGCGCATCTCTTACAGCCACCGAGACTAGTTGTTTCTTTTCTTTATTTACAATATAGTAAAAATGTCTGACAACCAGTATTATTATATTTTTTATATTTTATAATTTGAGGAATGTCAAAAGATCACGAGTAGTTACAATTTTAACTGCCAAACAGTTCGACCTGCGCTAGTGGTCTTACACCTCTAGAATACTGGAGCTGGATACCCCTGGTATTTCCTAAATAAATTAATCTAGATTTTATTTTGACAGTGTTCTATTTTATTAAAACTGACTATAAACGACACAAAAACAACGACACTAGCTCACTCCTCAGATTGTCATTGCTTCTTGGTTGACCTTTAGGGTATAATAATAACAAAAGCACCCTAAGAAAGCAGATATATATAAAATATGTTTATATTTTAATAATTTATTCCTTTTCTTATTGCAGGTTATCCAGAAAGTTCGACCCAACATAGTGATAGTAGAATTATGCAAAAGCCGAGCTTTAATTCTCAATATGGACGAAGAAGCTATCTTAGAAGAGGCCAAGAATCTAACTACAGGTGAGTGCCATAAATCAATCACAGATCTTATTATAAAAGTAGAATTGAGAATCTATCACTTTATAGTGTAATCCATGAAGTTTTATCAAATTTTGTTTGCTGTACGGTGGTTTCTAGATAAGATGGTGAGTGCTATCAGAGAACATGGCTTGTTACGAGGTATCATGTATATTCTTCTGTTAAGTACGTCTTCCCAACTCACCAAGGACTTTGGAATGGCTCCTGGTGGTGAATTCAGGCGAGCATTTCAAGAGGTAATTTTATACTTATGCATGTATACTGTATAATAATACTTATTTATTCAATGCTTTACAATGTCAGTAAATTTTACAGATTAGTAGTCATTCAGAGAAAATGTATGTTGAATTCTTAACCCTCTGCCTGGAACATCGGTATTTTTTACCTCTAGTTTACTAAATATCGCCAATAGCACTTTAAATGAATGTATATGGTTGTGGCTGAAGACACTTTCAGTGGACATCTCACCATAAAGGAGAGACGGTTGCCACTCCGTTACCTGTTTTTTTTGGGGGGCTTAATCATCGATATTTTTGAGGTCTGTCGGTAAAATAATCTACCGGTACTCCACAGATAGTTAGATTTTTTCCTGTCCGTAAGATTTACTGATGTTCTGTTACAAATATCGTAATTTTTACCGTTGTTTCAGCACTCTAATGATAATTTTTACTGCCATTTCAATAATTTTATAAATGGATTGTTATAAAGGTCTTTAATTATGTTTTCTACTAAGCATGCGTCTTCTTATACTGAACGTATAATGATGTAATAAACTAAAAATTTAGAAAAAAAATATCGATATTCCAAAACTAGGGGGTGCAAAGCATGTTCCTCCGAACAGAGGGTTGTCATTAAATTTTTTACCCTCCTATTCATTGACATTTTAAAATGAAATTTACTCTGCAAAATATTCATCTGCTTCAGAACTGAAGCGATCATTCTTAATCTTATATCCAGTAATGAAGTTCTGCTAAAAATGTGGTTTGATCTTGTAGAATTAAAAGGTATTAAACAATTAAGTTATTGCAAAAAGCCTCCAGATCTTGTGGTGAGTTTTGAGGCACCTAGATATTTGTAAATTTATGTATTTAAAACCATCTAATAAAATGTTTTATGGTGTTTAACAGGTGAAGAAGTTACCAGGATGTTTGCTGACATTTGGAGACCGCCCTATCCAGATCACCCTCAAGAGAGTTCTACTGATGCTCTCCTGGTGGGATAGAGTTAAACTAGCCTTCTCTCTTATTAGACACCAGAAAATTAGGTAATATTGCTCAACATTATACAGTAGAACCTCGTTAAGAAGTGTCTCAAGGGGGTTAGGGAAACAGTTTTGTTATCGAGGTGCTCTTTTTGTTTAGGGTCGTGTTATCAAGGTTATTTTGGCTATCAGTCAGGTTAATGGGTGGGGATTTCAAGTCTAGACTTAGTTCAAGGTCAACCCATTCCTTTATAGAGTCATGTTATAGAGGTTGACTTCTCAAAATGACTTGTTATAGAGGTTCTGATTATGTTGTGAATTGGAAAAAAATCCGTGTTATTGAGGTTGTTTGGATAACAATAATCACGTTATAGAGGTTAATTTAACATTATGTGTTATGGCAATCTCAAGGGGATTTTAAAATTGCAATTGGGGTTATTGAGGGTCGTGTAAGCGAGGTTCTACTGTATTATATATTCTGAGTTTTTTTAATCATTAAGGCTCGGTACTCTATGAATCAAGTTGAGGCCCTAGTTTCAATCCCTCGACTCGTGCTCTTTGATTTATATGGCCTACTATTGATCGCACTCTATTTGCTTCGGCGGTACATTAGTGTATGAGGTGGCTGAACATTCCATATGGGGGTTAGTAAAAAGGGCCCTATTGGGGGCAATTAGTTTTTTTTAGGTTTGAACAAGTAGTTTGACCTCCCCCTATTCTTCTACTAACTTTTCATGAATGCTTATGTATAAAATTAAAAGATAATTTTTTTTATTAAGAAAAAGGTATATTATACAGTAGAGCCTCGATAAGAAGTGTCACAAGGGGATAAGGGAAACAGTCTTGTTATTGAGGTGCACTTTTTGTTGAGGGTCGTGTTATCAAGGTTATTTTGGCTATCAGTCATGTTATCGAGGTTAATGGGCGGGGTTTTCAAGTCTAGACTAGGTGGACTTCTCAAAACAACTTGTTATAGAGGTTCTGAGTTACGTTGTGCATTGGAAAAAATCCGTGTTATTGAGGTTGTTTGTATAATAATAGTCACATTATAGAGGTTAATTTAACATTATGTGTTATGGCAATCTTAAGGGAATTTGAAAATTGCACTTGTAATTGAGGTCGTGTTATTGAGGGTCGTGTAAGCGAGGTTCTACTGTAGTAAATTTATATGCTAATAATAAATTTACTTATCAGTACAAGACTGATATCAAACTGACAAGGGGTGCATTAGGTCATGTTTTAAAATTGTGTTTGTTTCAGTAAAGAGGAGATGGAAAAGTTCAAGGAAGCAGACTTGTTGGAAAGTCTTTTAGAAGATTTGATCAAGTCTTATCCTGAAGTAGGCAAAGTATTCGTACATGAGAGGGATATCTATCTTACTTACAGTCTTCAAATAGCCGCTGAGTATCCATTCTTTGATGCAAGAGGTACATCTTATATTATTTCTATGTACGATAATGATATTATTGCCTTAAGAATTGATATTCTCAAATCAGTTCGATGTTTCATACAGGATTCATAATTCAATACTGAAATCTCAAAAGAAAGTCTTTTCTTGAAGTAAACACTATTGTGTAGAAATAGAATTTGATCCTAGAAAAAGCTCTATTGCTAATCATGCTATGAAAACAAAGCTAAATATTAAAGCAGCTATGCATGTGGGATATACCCCTGAAAGGTGAACCTGTACATTTTACCTGTAAACTGGTGTGTGTGTGCTAACCTAACTGCATAGTTGTGTCTGAACTTAATAGCCCACTTCGGATTACCTTTTAAGGGAGATATACACATGCCGTCAATTGGGGATGTAGCTTGCTTGCCAAAAGATGGTATTTGCCAGTAACTGGCATACCAAGGATTTTTATCAAGTTTTTATCTGCTTGCTTGCCAGCTACAGGCATGCCATTTAACATATCCACGTGCAAGTAGCTGGCATGTTTTTCTTCAAGCTGCAGGCATGTATAATTCGATCCTAGAAAAAGCTTTATTGCTAATCATGCTATGAAAACTAAGCTCAAAGGAAGCCATGCATGTAGGATATACCTGAGAGGTGAACATGTACATTTTACCTGTAAACTAGAGTGTGTGTGCTAATGTAACTGTAACTGCTAACTAACAGTTGTGTCTGAACTCAATAGCACACTCCGGATTACCTTTTAAGGTGGAGATACACATGCCGTCAATTGGGGAAGTAGCTTGCATGCCAAAAGAGGGTATTTGCCAGTAACTGGCATACCGGGTATTTATCCACGTGCAAGTAGCTGGCATGTTTTTGTTCAGGCTACATGCATGTCTATCTCAGCCTTTAGGTATATTACAATGTATACTGCTGGCAACTGGAACTCTAGAAGTCCATGGTTAATTCCGAGTAAAGAATTTGTATCTGCCGCCTATCTTACCCTGCTCTTTATTGCTAACTTGACGATATGAATACTTCAGTTTTAACGGGGTTTTACCATATTATTATATTTAAATGTGATGATGTTTAGGTGACAGAGTTCCTACCGTAGCTGTTGGTATCGTTGGTATAGGCCATACACCAGGGATTAAGGAAAGATGGGGCAAAGTAACCTCGGCAGATTTACCAGCCATCATGGAGTGAGTACAACATTTATTTATTTTTTAATTATTAGAATGTACTCTTAGATCCAATATTCTTGAGCTTAGCTTAGCAATTGTAATATGATATTTATATGCATAAAGATTATGTGATATTTCAAATTAAAGTTTGTATGTAGGTACATCGAACAGAATTGAAAAAAATTATGATAGTTTCTGTGGAAGATTTTTAGAATGGACTCCTAGATCTAATATCTTTAGAGCTTAGCTTGACAATTCTATTTCTATTTCTCAATTTGACAATCTTGTAAAATAATAGAATAAAATGATTTATTGGATTTTTGCCCTCATTGTGGGAAGGGATTAATTGAATATTTGGGTTGAATGGTTGCTTTACTGCAAGGTATAGCTTCTCACTGCCCATTTCTATACTAAAGCACGCTGAGCCTATCTGTACACAGTACAAACCAAATTCCCTCAGAAATTGAAACAGAATTGAGCCTTTAAAGGTTTATCAATGGTCAGTTCATTTTCAAGGTGAAAAATCAAATAAGGTTGATGAAAATTTTTTTTATATCCTCCATTCACAAGTTGTGGTAACTCCAATTTGTCACTAGTTTCAGATGTTATTAAGACAAAAAAATTAGACGGGTACCAGTTATTGTAATAGTGCTCAGTTGAGGAGACAATTGTATAATAACACATTTATTATTATTTCCTGAAATTCAATTTTTATCTTCCAATAACACATAAAAGCATTTTGTAACTTTATTTTGTACCAACACATAACTATATTTTGTAACAACAAATCTTCTACATAAAAAGTGTTAGCTTGTTTTGAAATACTGATGTATATTTATATTCATCACATATTCCTTTAATCACCAAAAAAAGTAAAAAAAAAAAAAAAATAAAAAAAAAAAAAAAATACCCCAATGTAGTGACCAAAACAAAATTTACAATTCAATACAAATTCTAATTTCCAATACAAATTTTCTTGTACACATTTTTCCCTTATCCCAAAGTGAAAAATTCCCCCCTTTTTTTTTGTATATATTTCAAAGTTTTCTACTAAACCAATATCTTGAAATAGACTGTATTGGAAAACAGGACAGGAAAATAAGGAGTGCTGAAGTAGGAGTAGATGTTCGACTTCTGTGCCCCAACTGGATCAAGGGGGTTTTAGAACGGAGTCAAATTAACGAAGTGGACCTGAGTGGAGTTATCCAAAAAATGACAAAAGTGCGAAAAATACACTACTTAAATTGATTAATAAAATAGATTATGACTTCTAATACTTTGGCATTTTGTGTGACTAATTGAACTTATTTCTCTTGCATGCTTCTATCGAGCTGTATATTACAAAAGATTTAACTAGTTTTTATTGTCATTTTACGGTACTTCTTTAGATGGTTACTCCCCTGTGTTTTTTTTTAGAATGCAAATGACTTTGTCTAAATAACTATTAAGCCAAATGGATGCTTAGACCAATGTACTTTGGGACAAAGGAATATCACAGTTATGTTTTTATAAGGGGAGTAACAATCTAAATAAGAATACTCCGTATACCTTCTTTAGATGGTTACTCCCCTTTGTTTTCTTAATAAAGGGAGTAACCATCTAAATAAGTGCCCATTTTATGTGGTTTGCAATTAAAAAAAAAACCTGGAAATCTTCCACTATTAGGAGGAATATGTCAGAATCAATAATCATTCATACTTTTTCACCAAACACCTAGAATTACATGTGCTATGTCTTTAATACACTACTTTTTTTTCTTATACTAAAATACACAACATACTTTTATTGACTACCTAACATTATGTTTCCACCAGAGTGCATGCTGATTCAGATTCAGATTCTGAAAACAGGCTGAGAATTGAACATTGTAGTTAAAGTGGGGGTGAGCATAGTGGAAGCAGACAACTGGTTGCTCTGACATTGGTGTTGGGCAGTTTACCGGAACGTTTAGGCCATTCTTGTTTCCGATTGCTGTTGCTGTTGTTTCCGATTGCTGTTGTTGTAGTTGTTTATAACCTTTTTTCTTGGTTATAAACAACTACTGCTTCCTTGCTCATGCTTGATGTTTACTTTTTTATTGCTATATTGCGAATGATGAAATGCTTTCGCTAAAGGTTTTCTTTTTCAATTTGGGATAGAAATTTAAGAATTTTTCTAATCGGAATATCTTAGAACGTGAATAAATGTGTTTTGAAGGTAAATAAGTGGTGATATTTATTAACAAGTGGTGATATTTATTAACAAGTGGTGATATTCCCCGTACTCATTTCTTAACTTATTGATTTCATGTACCTAAATCCTTTTTTGGTTTAACTTAAAAGGAACACTTTTAGTGGCAATAAATGAACACTCTACTTCTTCTAAACTCTACTTCCTTTTTAGGCTTGAAAATAGCCGGTCAGGCCGAAACGTTGCCGTAAAGAATGAAGTAAAGTAAATTAATTTATTTTCCATGAACCCTAAAAGGATCCACTACTAAACATAAAATTATTAGAGGGTACATTTTCATCCAATTTTCAGACAAATTTTATATTTACGAGAAATTACCTTCACTTTATGGGCCTCCACCCGGCTCATCATCTGCTATCTTTAAGCCGAGCATGTTTTTCGGATTTTCAGTCTAAATATAAATCACTGTGCACTCTTGCAGCACCCTTAATAAGTCTATATTTATGTGTATTAATCAATTTTGCTTCTGGAGACAGGTTATTTCTGATCTGTTTAATTGATTTTCTTTGTTTTTCAGGGTTCCTAAAAGTGAAGGGATTCGTTGGAAACGTAATTTCCTAATCGGAGCTGCCATTATAATAACGTGGCAACTATCGAAAAGGAACTACTTCTCACATTTAGCTCATATGGTTAAACAATCATTATAGCCGTTCCGACAAAAGAACATACCGTGGTTACACACCCGTCAAATTAAACCATTTTTAATTTATTCTCTGTAAAATGTATCCGTACTTTTTTTTCTTTCTAATGTTTCGGTTGTAACAAAAAAACAAAACAAGAGAATATATTAAACAATCTGAGACAATATATTAAAGACATTTTTTATTAAAGGGAAAGTAAATAAATTAAAAATACATGATATAAATATATTTATCGTCAGGAATCTTATAGGTATATAGCAGGCATGTATAATTCGATCCTAGAAAAAGCTTNTCTTTTTCAAAATTTTAATGTTCAGAATTAGGGTGCAACTTACATTTGAAGAATAAGCTGAACTAGGTTTTAACACTTTAAAATTGGAAAAAAAAATTAATTGTTGAAATATATTTGAAGAATATATTTTAACAATTAAAAATTATTTTTTTCAAATTTTAAAGTTTCAAACCTAAGTTCAGCTTAAATTTGATGGTGACTTAAATTCAAAGTATTGTGGTGTTATCTGCTCTAAGAGTGGTTGAGTCTAAAACTTATTAAAATTCTCACTTTTACAGTATTTAAACTCCTCTATGGGGTAGCTTACATTTTATATTTAAAACGAATTTCTTTTTAATTAACTAATATACAGTTATAATATATTATTAAATAATATACTCTGATCATGGAAGTCTGTTCTACAGTATTAATACTTACAAAGATTTCAAAATATACAAAGATATAAAATTTCTCTCTGTATGAAACAATTGAACATTTTTACAAATAATATTATTTAATGGAGACATTTAAAACTGAGGTGAAAAGTAAGGACTGATTTTCTGCAACTGCTCTATGGAAGTCACCAAAGCCTTTTAGTTCGGTGACTTATATTTTTTGTTGATTGTATTTGGTGGAAAGCAGAACTTGGATTCATTACCTTAACTCTTAAAACCTGTTGCTAAATAACACTAAATCCATCTACATTTAATTATTTTCTGTTTCCTTTCTCACCAACACTTATGGTGATTTGTTGCAGTTTAGAGGTCTACACTTAAATAGAGGCTTTGCAATATATTTTGTGCTTTCTTTTCACCAATAAAAATTGGTGTTGTAAATCAGGGGTGTCAAAATCAATTTCAACGAAGGCTGTATTTAACAGTTTTTTGAACCTTAAATGTTAAATTTGAAATTATTCCGCTCTCTTTGAGTGAATTTTGTCTCTTATCTTTATGGTGCTTCCTTTCATTCTCCCCCCCCCCCCTCCCAAAAATAACTAACGAATAATATGTCATGAAATATATGCCAACAGCTAATTAGTGGATATATTGAGTATTTATTTGATTAGTTGAAGTACAGCATTTTTATTCGATGTAAAAACAAACAATTTATTTATACTCATCTTCTACAAATGTTCCCTTTTTATACAATTATTAATTTAAAAAATCATCGAAATAACCTGAATATTTTTTATAGACACATATCAGTAGATCTTTTTTAGATCGTAGTAGATAATGATGAAACCTTTTTCTAAAGTTGTCATAACACCAATGTAATAATCTAAAAAAAAAAAAATGAATACCTTTTAAAAAACAATAAATGTATCTAAAATATACTATGTAGTAAAAAATGTATCTATAATAACTAAATACTAAAAATATGGACCAGTGAAATATAATAGTGTAAATAATTAATATCTATTTTTTTTTTTTTTTTTTTTTTTTTTTAATATTTCAGTAAACTTAATCAGATAGTTTTTTTTATTATTGTTATGTATGAAGTTATGAGTTTGGGTTAATAGGGAAAGGGAGAGGGGTTGTAAATGAGATTTTGGAGACCGCCCTATCCAGATCACCCTCAAGAGAGTTCTACTGATGCTCTCCTGGTGGGATAGAGTTAAACTAGCCTTCTCTCTTATTAGCACTCTAATGATAATTTTTACTGCCATTTCAATAATTTTATAAATGGATTGTTATAAAGGTCTTTAATTATGTTTTCTACTAAGCATGCGTCTTCTTATACTGAACGTATAATGATGTAATAAACTAAAAATTTAGAAAAAAAATATCGATATTCCAAAACTAGGGGGTGCAAAGCATGTTCCTCCGAACAGAGGGTTGTCATTAAATTTTTTACCCTCCTATTCATTGACATTTTAAAATGAAATTTACTCTGCANTTTTTTTTTTTTTTTTTTTTTTTTTTTTTTTTTTTTTTTTTTTTTTTTTTTTTTTTTTTTTTTTTAATATTTCAGTAAACTTAATCAGATAGTTTTTTTTATTATTGTTATGTATGAAGTTATGAGTTTGGGTTAATAGGGAAAGGGAGAGGGGTTGTAAATGAGATATTTTGTGCATCAGTATCAGAGAGGCTCTAAACAGGTGTACTCTCCAACTTGTATTTGAATTATTCTATATTTTAAATGCCCTTTGTCTATTTCTTAGCATTAAAAATTTATTATTTAGTTGTAATTAGAACTTTAGATCATCAGACATTAGATCAGGGCTTGGCAAACGTCGTGGAACACATGCCGACAGGAGCAAACACTTTTGAAGAACTTAATATCTTATTGTATTTACCTTAACCTTTGTGGGGGAGTTTTTGATGCCAAACAGTTAGAGAGCATACAAAAGAAATATGAAATGGGTGGGATCGGAAAGCGCATTAGTAGTACACTAGTGCACTTAGAGTGTATTAGATACTACTTGGCAGAGGATCTGTGATTCTAAGAGCCTTAACGCTTTCTCCTAAGCACCAAAGTCTAAGTTCCATGATCTTTTATGCATTCCACATCTAGTGTAACAATTTGATGTGGCTTTTTATTCACTAGTAATAATTTTTTTTCTAAATGAAGGGATAAAAGAGGAATGAGGAAATGGAAGAAATAAAAGAGGAAGTGGAAGAGGTTGTGTACTTTTTTGTGATCTTAAGTATATGGCACCTCCTATGAGATCAAGAAGTAGAAGGTGATGGATCAGTGGGGGATCCAGAATGTAAAGGGAGATGGATTGGTCACAAACCTTAGATTGGAATTGCTCTTGTAAAGCAGTTGAATCTCCTATCAATAAAGATAGCAGCATTGTACTGGTCACAACCTAAAATAGTCACGACAGAGCTGAGTTCAATTCTCTGTCCTATATCCTTCCATGGTGCAGCAGGAAATTAGTAAAATGTCTCATCTACTCCTCTTTAAATTTGTAAATTATTGATCCCTCTGCCTTTTAAGGATCTTGTACTATTGGCAATCAGGATTTAAGAAAGGGAATATTATTCTGAATTTTATCGTTTAGGTGCTAAAAGTAGATTTCACAGTTTAATATATTACTACTCAACTTTCCTAGTGGCACACCTAAAAAAAAAATTGGGTTATTGTTTATTATCTAGTCATATAGCTATCTTCTTCATGCACATTGTTTCTACGTATTGTGAGCAATAAATGAGATTAAGAATGACGAAAAAAGAAATAAAAATATTGTTTTCTGAATATAAGTGGCTAGATGGCTGAGGTGTAAAGAAAATTATAGATTATCTATATATATAAAATTAAAGTTTTGTCTGTACATTGGTCAGAATTGAAAATTTGTTGGATACTTTTTCATTTTATTCATCCTGAAAACCGAATCCAGCCTTAACTTTTTTCGTGTATGTATGTGTGTCTGTCGCCTCAGTCAGACTTTATAGCCGCAAAACTGGCTAAATGAAATCGATTAATTTTTTTTCAGAGGTAAGCGCAAACATGTTGTGCAATTTGTAGGCTTGGTTTCATCGAAAAATATTGAGTAGAAAGTTATTAACAATTTTATAGAAAAAGTAGGTTGACTCAGCGTAAACAAACCCTACTGACTTGCCAATACAAATTTTTGAGTACTTCTAGACCACCTAAAGACTCGCGGTTTTTTGCGTTTGGTCAGAATCTGAACCAAACCTACTGGAAAGATTCGTAAAGTTAACCAAATACATTATTACCCCCCCCCCTTAAAAATTAAAGATGGCGGACGTACTTTAAAGATTTTTTGGAGGCTTATTGTGGCCAAATGGTAAGTCATATCGACAAACTGATTGCGCCTACGGTAACTGATTTTAAAAGATCTAAAACTTTGGTCCTATGACTTTTTGTCGTACTGTATCGGTTCTACCTCAAACAGAGCTTAATTTTATTTTTTGTAAGAAAAAAATTGACTTTGAGCTCTTATGGCGTCCGCAATTGTTGACCGATTTAAATTCTAATTGGGGTGTTTAAACCTCACACTAACGCTCTTTAAATTGATTATATATTATTTTATTTATTTGTCCTAGAACTAGAGTTATTAAATATTTACTGGTTCAACTGCTATATTGAGAGAAGAGACTGGTAATTAAATTAATGCACCATTATGTTTGTCATGACCATCATGATTGTTCAATGACTTCACAGTCTAATTGGTTTTTTTTTATGACTTTTATTTATTTATTATTTATTATACCTTTTTTAGTATCTGTATCAATTACTATACATATTAATTAGTTTCTATTGGCTATTTTTTAATTACATGACAATAGACCTAGCATGAGCCCCGTGCGAAGCGCGGGGTGAAGGCTAGTTAATTATAAAATTGATTAAAATATTATATTATTAAATTAATCATATTATTATTCATTTCAAAAGTATTAGTCAATGGACTATACCCTTTCCNATGTACATCAATAACACTTATAACATTGAAATTTATGTAGTTGTGTTAGTCAATAAAAAAAATAAAAATATATATGTATAAATTCATCCGAATAAATTAGTGAATTATTAATCTAGAATTTTCTTTAAAATTGTAAAATTCATTGTTGAATGAATTATTAATCTTCAATTTTCTTAGCATTTCTTCAGCCGTCTAGCCAATTATATTCAGAATTACAAGGTACTGTACTGTTTAAAAACTATTATTCATAATTTAAGTTTTAAAATTGTTTTCGTTAATGACAAAAATGCAAACAAATTCCACTACTTGTGCAATTTTTATTAAAAATCAACAAAATAATGTCTAATTTACTCCATTAACGATAAGAGCAAAACAAAATGCATCTATAGACTTTTGAAGGTATAAGCTTGTTTTTAGTGCCACAACTCAGTACTACAGGTAATAAAGAAAAGAAGAGCTTCCTAATCAACTGGATATTATCAAAGGTGTTTTTGTCACACTTATTTAAGATTGCCGTCAGTCTTTATATGTTGTAAAGTTTTTAGTTGTACTACATCAAAAGTTGAGTAGTTTAGTTAAAACTAAATAAATAAAAATAATTATGTGCAGGGTAACAAACTAAACTTTTTTTTTCATATAAGTAGGTATCAATTAAACTAAATGTAGATCTACTTTAAGTTAATCTATAAAGTACTTGAAATAATACATTTTTTAGATTTTATGGTTGGCAACAATTAAAAAAAAAGTGGTAAATTAACTCTGTAAAATACACACATAGAACTCTGTATAAACGATAAAACATTAAATTATAATAAAGAATAATAAAATAAAAATTATTTAATTAACTAATATAAAAATTCACGCGTCTAATTAGAAATTAATAAATAAGGCCAGTTTATTGTTGTGATACATTTTTGTCTGAAATGAATTTTAAATTTGCATTACATAGTTTTAAATTTTGTTTGATTTATAATAAAATGTTAGTGGTAATTATTAAAAATTTATCAGTTAAATTGAATTATTATAAATAAAACTCTGGGTGAAGGGAATACATTTATGAAAATAATACTTTTTTTATGTACTGTAGAATCAATTTTTATTGTATTCAGATGTGCCTGGAACTGAGTTGATAAGGGAATTAAGAATTTTAAATTTTATTACATAAAAGGTTTTCAGTTTTGTTGTTCTTTATTTTATTTATTTAAACTTAAATTTTAAGGCAATATCACTATGTTCAATATCTCTCACGGTGCTTCTGATATAAGAAGTATCATCAGATGATGACGCTGAAAATGACGAAAGTCTAGATATAACCTTAATTAATAATACCTTCCAAAAAAAGCACCTTTAATTTCTTCCCCAACAAAGAAGAAATGATGCCCATGAATTATGTTCTTACATGAAATAAATTAGGTACTTTTTTGGATTGTTACTCCCCTATGCTTTTTTTAATATAAATAACTTTGACTAAATAGCTATTAAGAGAAAGGGAAATTTAGTCCAATGTACTTTAGGACAAAGGAATATCACACTTATGTTTTATAAGCAGAGTAACAGTCTAAAGAAGAATATTCCACACTTTTTCTTTAGATTATTACTCTCTAATTTCTTTTTTTAAGGAGAGTAACAATCTAAAGAATTGCCATAAATTGTAATCCCAGTGTAATCTAGAGGTAGTTTCCTTTTCTTTGGCACATGCCCTTCGTACATATCCAGAAAGATGTTCTTCCTTAAATGAAAAAAATATAAAATTAAAATGATCTTCCTTTAATATAAAATTATAATTCGTGTATTTACATTTTTTTTTTTTTTTTTTTTGAAAATTTATGTATGAAATTTAATCTTCAGTTGGTATTTGTGCCGTTGAATTGTTAGCGTGATCATAAATGTTGCATGAATTTAGATATGTATCGGGATGGTAAAACATGATTTCACATAGTTAATATGAATTTGATGTGTAAAGTGACCGTTCCCCTCCCAACCTGCATTAACCTAATATTTGATCAAACAGATAAAATTTGATCAGTCCATTGCCTAGGTTTGTTAAAAACAAAAAAAAAAAAACAAAAAAACTGATTAATTTTGAGAAAAAAATTAGAATAAAAAAAAAGACGACAAATGAAACTATTTCATGTTCACATTCCATTTATGTAATTTTTATAGAAGACAAAAATTAAATTGTAATTTTATATGATAAAAACAAAATTTATTATCTAAGTATATTACAGTATATTTGGTATGTTTAGGTAATAATCAAATTTAATTGCAGTATAACCTTGATATAATTTTTTTTTTAATTGAAAAAAAAAGTTAAAATTAGAAAATTTAAATATTTTTACTGTCTTGTCGAACAAAATTGTGAAATTTTTTTTAAAAAAATAATAATCTGAAGATTAATATCAATAAAATGACTGCTTATGATTGCAAACAATGAAACACATCTTATTATATTTTATAAAACTTTGTCAATTGATAAAAAAGAATGATATTAACCAACAAAATGTCTATATTATAAGTGTGTCTGAAAGGTTTAATAAGCTTATTTTGAATGTCGAGTTAAAACATTAACTTCCGAGTTCAATTCCAACTGAGGTGAGACTTTTTTTAAGTATTATAACAGTAAAAGTATTTAGTATTCAATAGCTCTTTACATTTTCATCATAAGTAAATTTAAAAGAAAATAAATTATTGTTTTTAGCAGTTAACTTAATGGTGGCTGATTAAATAAGGTAACATTTATTAAGGCCTCTATACATGGTCAAAATGTATGCGCAAACGTGATGTTTGATGTGTATGGCCTAATTTGCCCAACATCAGGTTTGCGCAAAATGTTTGACCGTGTATGGGGGCCTTTACTGTGTTTTTTGACAATATACTTACCAATTTTGATTCCTGTTTTTTTTTTTTTAATAAAAAATACTCACTATAAGTAAGTTACATAAAATCTCAGAAAAAAAAGTAATGTGTTAGTTTTATACCCAAGTAGCAAGTATATAAGTTGAATATTTATGAAAGTATTTGCTATATTTCATTAGAAAGAATTTTAGTACCACTGCTTGCCCTAGAGGTCTCTTAGTACGTCTTCTTTTAGATTTGTTGAATGACTGATTCCATATTCCTATTATTTAAGATTAAGGAAAAAACTGATTTAAGAATAGGCTTTGAATTTAAGCCATCCTTTCTATCTTTTTCAAAATTTTAATGTTCAGAATTAGGGTGCAACTTACATTTGAAGAATAAGCTGAACTAGGTTTTAACACTTTAAAATTGGAAA
The DNA here is from genome assembly GCA_001010745.2 of Gerris buenoi. NCBI lineage: Eukaryota > Metazoa > Arthropoda > Insecta > Hemiptera > Gerridae > Gerris > Gerris buenoi. Next base: position 368,425 of record KZ651150.1, on the reverse strand, counting down.
AAAAAATTAATTGTTGAAATATATTTGAAGAATATATTTTAACAATTAAAAATTATTTTTTTCAAATTTTAAAGTTTCAAACCTAAGTTCAGCTTAAATTTGATGGTGACTTAAATTCAAAGTATTGTGGTGTTATCTGCTCTAAGAGTGGTTGAGTCTAAAACTTATTAAAATTCTCACTTTTACAGTATTTAAACTCCTCTATGGGGTAGCTTACATTTTATATTTAAAACGTATTTCTTATTTTAGTTTCTTTAAACTTATTTTGAAATTGTTTTATTTATCTCTTTTTCCTCCATTGTATTTTATTCTTTTAGGTACCAATTAAATTTATTCTCCATCTAATGTAAAATGCACGAGACAACGAATAATTACTAAAAACCTTTGATAATTTTTTTTTTTTTTTTCGGAGAATAATAACTTAGGTTACAAAATATAGTCGGCATCTTTGTAAGTATTTTTTTTTTTTAAAGGAAATCCCACAATGAAAATTCCTTTTGTGATACTGAAAGTATAATAATTTCACACACTAGATTTTTAGCAGTAAACATTTTTATTAAACTCTTTTCTCGTTTTTTTTTTCGACATCTTGTAGATTTCATGTATTTTTTTTTATATGATCGAGACAAATTCTGTATCTAATAATTAATTTTATATCAAGGTATAACTGTAGTTATTAAATATTAGATATTTAAGTGTTATTTTTAATTTAAAAGTTGTATCACATCAAACTAAAAAATGAAAATCTTCCTTTTTTATGTTTTGTAATGGAAAAATCAATGAAAATCTGTTTTAAACTAAAGAAAATATATATTTATTGTTGGCTATATTATGTGCTGTTAGTTTGTCAAATCTTATGTGTGCCCTTGTCCTTTGTGGATGGATTGTCAAAATGGAATTCATTTTAGGGGATCATACTCGCTCAATATTTGACATCGTAATATAACTAATGCATTCTCTCTTAATATTAAGGAGGTAGAATATATCTCTATTATTAAAAAAGTTTTGTAAACAAACGAGTTCAGTGAGAGTGATATACAAAACAGTGTGAAAGAGCGAGTTAGAAGAGAAGGGGGGTAGTCTGGGGGGTAGTCTGTCTAATGCATTCTCTCTTAATATTAAGGAGGTAGAATATATCTCTATTATTAAAAAAGTTTTGTAAACAAACGAGTTCAGTGAGAGTGACATACTAAACTGTGTGTACACAGAGTGAGGGTTATTAGGGGGGTAAGGGAGAACTTGAGAGTAGGTATATAAGAAAGTCAGAGCGATAAGGAAAGGGATAGTGTGCATATCCCCACTACCTCAGCCGCTCTTCCACATTATACTTACACATCTTCACCTCCCCCTTCTCATTCCATAACTATGCACACACCTTGCAAAAAAGATGGCTAAATCAGTCCTTCTTAGGACTTTCTCAACAGTCCTTCTCAGTACTTTCTATAGCTTATGTGATATTTTACAGCATGTGTGTTTTTGTCATCATTGAAAAGAAACATGAGCTCATTTTTAATGCTTCACTCCAGAATGCCTCGACATGGCAGCTGCTGCTTTTCGGGGGTTGACGAGCAAAGCGAGTAGGGGGGCGGAGCCCCCTAGTTTATATTACAAAAAACACCGGTTTGGTGGGTTGAAAAAATGGACTGATTAAAATTGAAATAAAGATACATAGTTGTTTATATAGCTCAGATATGTTAAAATAGAAAAATATATTAATATAATATAATATAAATTATAATAAATTAAAAAGTCGGGCTCACCTTGGCTTTTGAAGGTATATCTTCCTGGATCACTGTTGTATCCACAGTTGAAATATAATGTTCTTCTAACTTCCAAATTCATATACATCTGTGTATTTGATTGCACTAAACTTAGTTAAAAGTTTGACAGGGGAAACAATAAAAAAAGTCCATGCGTGTAATAGTGGGGTCTTCAACACTGAAGGAAAGAAGAAGTACATTGGTTGTTTCTCAGATTCTCTCCTAGAGTGTAGCAGTGAACGATTAGTTTTTTCTACACCTAGTGTTTGTTTAAACAGATTACAGGTAAGATGGATAAAAATGATAAAATATTGAGCTTATCATTTAATTTAAATAATCGAGTAGTGATTCAACTGCGACGACTCACCTCGAAATGATATGTTATTTCAAAGCTAAGTTAACCACATTTATTCCAATAAAAATTAAGGTTTGTTTTGATTTGTAGGTCTTCAAATAGATATAATAAATTAACTACAGTCTGCACGCAATTAGAATTAGTGCGTTGACAACACGGGAAAAATTAGCAAATGGGGTGAGGAGTCAATGAGAGCTTGAAATTTTCTGGGACAAAAGTTCGGGCCAACTAATAAATGTCTCTAGTGGAGGGGAGAGGCCCTCTGGATAACTGTATAAAAAGGCTTTGTAGTGGCTTTTTTCCCCCAGAGAGGTTGGCCAATCTGTGTGTCACTCAATTTCATGTCAACTCACTAATTCTAATTGCGTGCAGACTATAAATAGATATCTTAATTAAAACACTTAATTTTACTATTTTTTCTAAATATAAAATTCAAGCTGGTATTATATAACCAGACACATAACTAAAAATGTTATTTGAACTTTTTTTAAAGTACTTAAATAATGGTATCTACATCTATTACAGGCAGGCTTTTTCTGTAATTAACCTGGTGATAAAGTTTAAGGTTAGTTTAATAACCACAATCTTCTTCCCTGCTGCACCTGTAGAGTTGTCTTATCAATATAATAATTAACACTTTCAGCGCCGATGACGCAGACGCCTGCGTCATGACAAGAGTATACCTGCGTGCAGCGTGACGCTCCTGTTGCGTCACGGCTTTATTAAAAAAAAAAAATAAAAAAAAATGGCGCCCGGGAAGCAACTCTAGTTGCACCAGCGGAGCCGATAGTGTTAAAACTTTTTTGCTGTTTCTTATTTGTCCCGATCAACTTATTATTTAGATTTGAACTCTCTTGATGGTTTTTTGAAGTACGGAAACCATTAGATGTTAATAACATCTTTATTGAAATCATTAACAACTAAATCAATTTTCAATGCCTAAATTATGTAGCATTTAATCATTTTTATCTGTTGCTTTAAACCCTATTTTTTCACAAAAAACTTTCTTTTTTAATTAAAAGAATACTTCCTATTTCTTCTTTTTTCTTACAATTTTCCACCGCCTTCTAAACCAAACATAATATTCTACCTCAGAAAGGTTACAAACTTAATAAAAATAAAAAAATTCAATAAAATCAGACGAGTAATTTTTAAGACACATAGGTTTGCAAAAATTGAGCAACAGACAGATTGATGTCTGAAACGGAGTACTGTCTTAGAATTTTTGAAATCGGAGACATAAAAAATTGATTTTCTCAGACATCATTTGAGACATGGAAAAAATTAATATTGATATAATGAAAACAAATCATGTAGCATGTCTCAATAACAGTGATAATTAGAGATTAGATTGGTCTCTTCTAGTATTAATCACCGTATCTATCTTGTCGTCTAATATTAGTAGTCTACAGTCTTTGCCATACGAGAGTTAGAGCGTTGACAGTTCGGGAAATCGAGTGACACACAGATTGGCCAACCTCTGAGGGAAAAAATAAAGCCACTACATTTATCTTCTTATATGGATCCAGAGAGCAAATCTTGAGCTCTCATTGGCTCCCCACCCCATTTGCTATTTTTTCCCGCGCTGTCAATGCACTAACTCTCGTTTGGCACAGGCTGTAGTATTAGTATCTCGTTGTCTAGTATTACCTCTTCTAGTATTTGTCGTTTGATAAAAAAATCTCCTTTGGCATCAAACAATTTATTAGGAAAAAGGTAAAAATAAATAACCAAAACACGTTTTTTAAAAATGAGATTTTTTTTTTTTTAATATAATTTTTATACTGTACAAAAGGTTTAGTAGAGGGTGAAAATAAATTGGCGGCTTGTGATACAATTTCAAATAATTTGCTCATACATTTATTCATTTATAAAAGAAAAAATCCTTTCTGAGGTAAAAGTCATGCATGATTTTTAAAATATATTTTTTGTTTGTAAAATTGAATATAATCTCAAAATATACATTTTTTTTAACAAGACTACAAAAATTATTCAATAAATTTGTTCCTCTATTAAATTATTAATAATAAAAAGCAATCATGTGGCTATTTTATGAAGCAAGTGAAGTAAATCTTTGTTTAGAACGAAAAATAAATATATTAAAAATGGTTGTTGAATGTTATATTATAAAATATTATGGTGATATTTAACTAATAAGCTATTTAATTTAAAATTAGCAAAAAAAGCCTTATTCAATTTTAACTCTTATTGTAACTAAAAACATTAATTACTCAAATTAACAAATAAATAGTATGTGGCTCATCATGAAGCAAGAGATGTTAATCTTTGTTTAGAAAAATGAAATATAATTAAAATGTTTGATAAGTGTCGTGTCATCTTTATGTTATTTAAAATAATGAATAACAAATTCAAGTATCTTTCTTTTAATTTTGTTCGAAATATTTGTAAGTTTAGGTTTGTCTCTAATTTTTTTTTTTTTTTTTTTAAAAAAACAAAAACTTTGGATCAAGTAAACCCCCAAAAACACTTTCCACCGCCTTCTAAACCAAACATAATATTCTACCTCAGAAAGGTTACAAACTTAATAAATAAAAAGGAAAAGAGATTTTAATTCATTATACAATTATTCATAAATTGTAAATCTCGATAAATTATTTGACTCGAATAATAAAACTCATATTGATTTTTTTTTTGACAATTATGATTCAATACTACTACTACTACTTCAACATTCAAATATTAATACAAATTTATTTATTTTCAAAAATAATAAAACAAAATAAAAAAACACTTTTTTTCTAAGAACTACAATTTTTTTTTAATGTTATGTTTTACATTTTCATTTTTTTTTTTTTTAAATATTACAAAAATATACAGTTGCAAAAGCAGTGAATAAAAGAAAAAAAATCAAAACAAAAACAAACAAGAAATATATAAAATAAATAATATACAATTATCATTAAAAGAAAAAAAAAGAAAAATAAGCTTAAACTGAATAAATAAAAGAAAACAAAGAAGGAAAAATGTACATGATATTTACAATATACAGAAAAACATGGTTGATTATGATTTATATTATATTATATAGAATATACAAAGATATATTGATTAAATATACATGATAATATTTTTAAAGGAGCTAACCACAGTACATTATGCACAATTCGGCAAGATTTATTTAGGCTTCTACTGAATAAATAAAAGAAAACAAAGAAGGAAAAATGTACATGATATTTACAATATACAGAAAAACATGGTTGATTATGATTTATATTATATTATATAGAATATACAAAGATATATTGATTAAATATACATGATAATATTTTTAAAGGAGCTAACCACAGTACATTATGCACAATTCGGCAAGATTTATTTAGACAGAACCAAAAAAATAAATAAATAAATAAAAAAAAATAAATAAATAAA
>KZ651150.1:337772-351033 GCA_001010745.2 Gerris buenoi | reverse complement strand
GGGTTGGAACTCAAATGATGATGATGGCTCCATTTTTTAAAAAAGAGAATAAATTCCTATTTAAATTTTATCAAAAGCAATTTTCCAAAAAAAATAGGCCTTGTTCAATACCCAAATTATAACAATTTTTTTTTATTTAATAATAATTAATTTTAATTATTTTAATTTGTTCGCACTGTTGTTATTCTTATAGCACATAACATGAATTGGTCCTTTTATTTGTTAATCCAATATTACATTTTGATAATCAAATAATACACCAATAAATATATTGTATAATAAATCAACGGAGCAACAAATTATGGGAATAATAATAAAATTCATCATTAAGAATAGTAATAAACCAAAGAGCTTAGAAGTAATATAGAGGGAGCGTTGTGAAAAAAAAGTGGCTTAAACAATTATGACGATAAGAGGTGCTAAAAGTGATAGAGGGATAGTGAAGAAAAAATTAGCTTAAAAACTGGTGACAGATTTTGGGGCTAGAAGCGAATAGTGAGAGGGGGGGGGGAACTAAACTTTATTAGTGACATAAAATTATTAACATCATGCTTAAAACAAAGATGTGACTGAGAAAGTTGAATTTGATACATATCATTTCTACGTTAAACATTAATGTAAAACATAAAAAATAAGTACAGTAGAACCTCGATAAGAAGTATCTCAAGGGGATTAGGGAAAGTTAGTCTTGTTATCGAGGTGTTCTTTTTGTTGAGGGTCGTGTTATCAAGGTTATTTTGGCTATCAGTCGTGTTATCAAGGTTAATAGAATGTTGGGAGCTGGATGGGGTGGGGTTTTCCAGTCTAGACTTGTTCAAGGTTGACCCATTCCTTATCACCAATCACCAATCTTTGAGCAACTTCTAAAGCAAAAGTTTAAGCACCTTGCATCCTCTGGCTCTTCTAAGCTCTTTGTAATATACTAATAATAAATGAGAATATTAATAAATTTTAAGACAAATAATAATAATAATAATAATAATAATAATAATAATAGCAATAAACCATTAACAAAAAAATAATACAGTGAGTCTCAATAGCTCGACACTCCATCAGTCCGGAACATTCAGTAATCCAACATTGAGGCTGAGGCATCCCTACCCTCTTGCCTAGTGTAAGATAAGATATCTTAAAGAGGGGGAAACTGGGAAACACAGGGGCGCGAGAGTAAATCAAAACAAACTATCAGTCGTTGTTTGTTTATTGTGCGTCTAAACTCATATCTTGCGTAAGTTTTATAGTGAATTGTTAATGTTTTTAATAATTTAAAAATTATTCAATATCAGACATCCAGTAATCTTACAATTCTCTGTAATCTAACATTACTCGACCCCATATATGTGTCAGATTAGAGACTCAACGGTAATTAACTAAAACAAGCAAATTAATTGTAGCTCTGTGTCCCTTTGAGGGATTTAATAAGTCAAATAATAAAAATAATAATGTCAACCAAATACAAAACAAATAAATATAAATAATTATAAGTAAATAAATGAAAAATACTAATCTTCTTTAACTAACCAACTGGATAGAAACAACCTAAATTAATATGGTTCTCTTCATTTTAAGGGAACCCCTTTGAGGACTGACCGTTGTTTTTGAATAAATGTGGGACCAAAGTCTATTTGTGAGTGATATACCCCAGGGCCAGACTTATTTTCTACTTGATGCATCAAAACTATCCCACTTTTAGCACACCTCACTATTTATGTTATATTTACCACAGTTTTCCTTATCAAATAAAAAAAATTAAAAAACTTTATTATAATGATGAAAAGTTTAGATGTAATGTAAATGGTGAGGGCTAAAAGTTCACACTGTAGGTGCATGCTAGACGGTAACTATAGCTATTCATAACTACAGTAGAACCTCGATAAGAAGTGTCTCAAAGGGATTAGGGAAACAGTCTTGTTGTTGAGGTGCTCTTTTTGTTAAGGGTCGTGTTATCAAGGTTATTTTGGCTATCAGTCGTGTTATAGAGGTTAATAGAGTGTTAGGAGCTGGGTGAGGTGGGGTTTTCAAGTCTAGACTTGTTCAAGGTCGACCCATTCCTGTGTAGAGTCGCGTTATAGAAGTTGACTTCTCAAAATGACTTGATATAGAGATTCAGAGTAACATTGTGAATTGGTAAAAAAACGTGTTATTGAGGTTGTTTGGGCAATAATAATAGTCGTGTTATAGAGGTTAATTTAACATAGTGTGTTATGGCAATCTCAAGAGGATTTGAAAATTGCACTTGTAATTGAGGTTGTCGTGTTATTGAGGGTTGTGTAAGCAAGGTTCTACTGTATATCCCTCTTATTTCCTTTTTTTTTTCTTTAGATACCCATAGATCTATCTATAACACTCTTTTAGAAGGTTCATAGTACATCAGACAACTACTAGAAAGTGCAAAATATCATTTAGTAAACAGTCCTGGGCGTCCAAGTAAGAAAAATAACATTGTAGAAATCTCCGTTACAGGCTCTCAGACATTGTATTTTTTTTGCAGAGATCTCCACTTACAGGCCTCAAAAGGGCTTGATATATAAATATCTCTTTGTATAAATGATAATCCCTTGATATACATATAATATGTATGTATGGAATATTATCATGAACAATAATAATAATAAAAAAAATAAAAAAAATAATAATAACCCGGTGGCGGTCATATCCAATTAAGGAGGACATTGTGATTTTCATGATCCTGAGTACAAAATTAGTTAGTTGACCGAAAATCAAGTTNATTTATGGATTTATTTATTTTTTTAAAAATTTAGAATTGGTAATTGAAAATAACATTAGCGCAATCTTATTTAAAAGTAAAATTAATGAGGTAAAAAATACATTGTGTTGCCGGGGATTTGAACTACGGACCAGGTGTGTTTGGATACCTGGGTGTGTTTGGACACGTGGGTTGGAACTCAAATGATGATGATGGGAATTAAAATGATATCCAAAGGAGATATTTAAAAAAAAAAAAAAATATTATGGGGGGGGGGGAATTTGGGCATATCAAAACACTCCTAAAATAAAATATTATTTTAAAAAAAGAAAATTTAACTTAAGATATAGCCTGAAAAACTTTGAACTTGGTCCGTTTTCTTACCACATCCTCTTTAAACGCCAATATTTTTAACTGCAAAAACTGAAGTTAACAAAATAAAATCAACAAATGATGATTTGTAATACCTTCATACATATACATTCATAAGGTAGTAATAATAAACCTGTGTAAAATAATAAGATAACATGAAAAAAACTTCTCTTTTTTTAAAATATTGTAAGCTAAACATTTGATGTATGCATACATTTTTTTTTTGTTCGATAAATATGAATAATTTCTTTAAAAAATTATGTCATTAAAAAGTAAGAAATTTGTTTGTTTTTTTACCACTCAATGTGTCTAACAATAATTTTCGATCAACCATCTTCAGGACCTGAAAAAAATAAATAATATACCGTTAATATATCATTGCCATTAGTATATCATTGCTTACACAATAATATTGCATCTTTTTGGAATAAAAAGATAACCTTACATCTTCAAATTTTGGAGTTTTTTTTAAATTATAATCAAAATATTCAGAAAAAAAACTCTCAATAAACATATAAAATCAGTTTTATGTGTCTCATGAAAATTTGAGTTTTCTATGATATGAGATTTCACGGTATCAAAATTGACAGGAAAATAGACCAGGAAGTTTTATTTCAGAATTTCAGCGGTGTTAAGTTAGGTATATGACTGGATAGGCTAAGGATAAAAATTCTTCATCATACAACTTGCACAAAAGTTTCTTATTAAGACAATAACTTCAGTCCAGTTATTTTTTACTTCAAGGTGGAATGTTTCATATGCATTCTCTATGCCAGATTACGAGCCTCAGTATTATAATTATGGCTGATAAAACGCCCAGTTACGGAGGTTTGGTCTCATGGCAAAGGATGGTTAACCAAAGACTGCCCAAAAAAGTTTTACGAACTAATGTGTGGCGAAGAAGAAGAAGGAAAGTAAAGAGAATGGATAACTTAACATCCACTCTGGTGGAGAGAGGAATGTTTCTACGTTGTGCCAACAATTGAGATATGTGGAAATCCTATAGGTCATCTTCTACACCAAATGGCAGAGAAGATTCGACTAAGTTTATAAAAATGTCCATTTAAGAAGAATCCTTAGTATATTTCGGCCAGAGAGGATTGTAATCAAGGAAGAGATGTGAAGAAACCAAACTAGAAGAAACAATTAAGGAAATAAAATATAAATGATGTATAACATGGTGTCAGGTATTTATGTAATTAAAGCGTAATGACAGATTTTGAAGAACAAGAAGACTATCTGGAAGTATTTCCGTGAGTTATTTAGTGTTAATAAATTGAATTGTCAGACCAATAAGTCTTATAAGACAATGTCTTTGTCAAATGAGTTAAAACCATTGAACTTCCAAGGCAATTTAAGTAATAATTTTAAGCTTTGGATGCTAATACCGATTGGGCTCACACAATGAAGAGACGAAGACAAGAGCAGACAGCAGGCTGAAGAATGGAACCTGAAAGGAATAAGAAAACCTGGAAGACCAAAAAATAATTTGGGAAAAGACACTTAAGAAAGAAATGAAAGAAAATGGGAAAAACATGGAATGAACTAAAGTCAAAATGGCTGAAGGAAATTAAAATACCTGCAATTAAAGGGTTAAACCACATGCAAATTCAATAATCTATCTATATTATTAAAAAAGTTTTGTAAACAAACGAGTTCAGAGTGAGAGTGACATACTTCACTGAGTGTGGAGTGCGTTAGTCGATACCCCCCTAGAAGAGGTTTGAGTCCGGGGGAGAAAAGGGAGATCTTGAGAGTGACATAGTACTAACCGTGTAGACAGAGTGAGGTGATATTATATTCGTCTGAGAAGAGAAAAGCCTGTAAGGCGGGACAGAGAGTAGGTATATTGAAATGTCAGCAAGAAAAGGAAAGAGATAGTAGTTGCGTCCAACCCCACTACACCTCATCCACTATCCTACTTCCTTCACATATTCCATAACTATATTCATCCCTTCTCATACCATGTGGGCTGCTACCATGTCTTTTCGGGGTTTGGCGAGCAAAGTGAGTAGGGGGCGGAGCCCTCTAGTTAAAATGAAATAAAGAATAGAATTTTACCGAGTGCTAATAATATGAAGTGAAGTGAAGTGTTGCCATCTGCGATTAGTTGCGAGTCTCAAGGGTTGAAAGAAGGATGGGTCGAGGAGTCTGAGATGTTAAGGGAATCAGTTTGATCAGCCTCGTCCTGGCCTATCTCAGTGAAGAGTTGAAACTCCTGCGACGCTGAGTAAAGCTCAGGTTGGAACCTGAAGTGAAGTCCTAGAACTATGTTGAGAGCTGATACATCGTAGCCATGACAACCTGAGTACCTGTATCCTGGCTTCTTGTCAAATCTGCAACCTCCACTTTGAGCACCTGCAAATAACATCACATAATCAATCATGTTGAGGACAGTGTTATTCCTCATCATGAGTCAATCTGACTAAATTACTAAAAAATCAATGATTTCTATGACTTTTATATTAAGTATCATGCTTAACAGTTACTAATGAGGTAATGGGAAAATATTTGAATAAATATAACTATATTTAACTTAAATACAGTAGAACCTCGCTTACACGACCTGACCCTCAATAACACGAAAACCTCAATTACATTAAGTGCAATTTTCAAATCCCCTTGAGATTGCCATAACATATAAATGTTAAATTAACCTCTATAATGCGACTAGTATTACCCAAACAATCTCAATAATACGGATTTTTTCCAATGCACAACTTATAACACACAACTCTATAACAAGTCGTTTTGAGAAGTCTAATATACATTCATATATTATTTAAGCTATTTCCTTTATTTTATTTTGCCACAACATTAGTTTCGTAATGTCTAGTACTTCCTACTACAATGGGTAGGACGAACCACTTGCTCAAACCTTGCAATTAGGCCATCACTTAGGCCCTTTTTACACCCAGTGGTGGAGAGTTCCAGCCACTTCACACATCATGCATTTGTACATTGTACCGCCGAAGCGAGTATGGTATGGTCATTAGTAAGCTATATAAGGGTATGTCAACGTGTGGGGGAAGAGTCCTCATAAAGGGTGTCCCTCGCCCTGCTCCGTCCCCGAACCATAGATGCAAATTACATCATCATGACATGAATCGGACCCACATTAAAGTGGGGGAAGAGTCCCCATAAAGGGTGTCCCTCGCCCTGCACCGTCCGCGATACATTGATGCAATTCAGAGTATCAAGGCACGGGATTGAACCCACGACCTCGAGTTGCCTCAACTTATAGATGACAGATAAGTAAGTTAAATTAATAAAGAATAATATAAAATAATACATAAGTTACCTATTGGAAAGATGCAGTCGTGTGTAAGGGCGCACTGAACCCAGGGAAGCATAACACCTGAATGAACTCCCTTAGTGTTAAACACAAGGAGAGGACTAGGCCCTACCATAGGCAGGAATATGAAGTGATCTACGTTAGCTTGGAAGTATTTGAACATGTGTGGATGTGTAAGAGATGTCACCGGTCGACCTGTAACAAAAACCACTTCAATATTAAGGTGCGTTTACACCTGACACTTCTCTCCGGCAATAAATGTCATGTATCAGACAGAAATTGCTTTGAGAGTTTACATCTGAGAGAAATTTCTTGAGATTTATATCAGAGATATATGTCAGACACTTCTCGCAATGCTTAAATTTGCAATAAATGTACGAAAAATATAATGATCAGCGTTTACATCTGTTGTTATAGAAGTGTCGACACTTATAGCTGAGAGTACAAACATAAATCTCAGACATAAATTTTTCGGTGTTTACACTACTGAGATTTCTGCCTGACATAAACGTCATGCAATAAATGTTCACCTTCACATTTGATGTTGTAGTTAATTTGAAAATGAAAGTGATTTAGTGTTTGATATGACAGTGTTACCAGTTATCAGTAATAGTTGATTTTTTCTAAGTGTCCAAAGCAAGGGAAACTCCCCAATAAAATGTACATTAAAAGAAACCACTGCTTGCCAAATATTTACAAACCCAAAACAGGTTCAACGATATTTTAGAAATCTTTAAATTTCTTATCATAAAGGTGTGTTCCTACAGACACTTATCAGTTAGTTCATAGGATCCACTTAAAAAAATGAGTCGTAGACAAAAAAATAAACATATTTTGAGATAAGAGCAAACATTGAATTCCTAACAAGCCTTTGATTTGAAAACACATTAAATAATACATTCAAATGTTGTTAATAATTAGGATGCTGTGTCTTTTAATGATATGGTGTATGGAAGATGAACTAAAGAGGAAAGCTGTTAAACTATTTTGTTTTTTTTAAAAACTAAATAAAAACCTTATGACACATATACAACAAATTATCAGCCTTAAGTAAAAAAAAAGGATGAACAGGATGAAATAGGGATTCTGATAGAAATAAGGTGCTATCAATGATTCCTCCTATCAAAGAATAATACCAAAACCAAATCTGGGTTCATTTCCCAAAAATGCACCTCACTAATGAATACATATTTTTAATGATTTATATTTTTATGATTTATTGAGAAGTGTATAGAATACTACAAGGAAAAGTTTCGGGAATCCCACGGGGAAAGAAATTTCCAAGTTTACGGACTTTGGTTTGGGGCTAGAGGCACAATACCAATGAAAACAAAACTGTTTTTCGACAAAATCGGCATCGATCGAAATTTTTTAAGACTCCTAGCTGAAAATATTATTTTAGATTCTCTAGGTATTATAAATAACCATATTTATTAATTAACTATAAATTTTATTTATTTATTTATTTTTATTTTTTTATTAGTTATATTTTGTGTTAACTAATTTTAAACTAAATTTAAAGTACTGTTATACTTCAACTGACTGTACGAATGTATTATATTCTATTTTATGTATTAATTTAACAATTGTCTTTTGATTGATTAGTATGCTGTGTTTATAGCAATCCTTTAATGAAGGACAGCTCCACTTTGTACTTTTTATCAATAAAGTGTTTCTCTCTCAAGAGAGGCAGTGAGTACTAGAGGTAAAAGGCAATTTTTTTCTCACCTTTCAATAATGACCTATAACATTTGTGGACTGAATATTAAATGTGTATTTTTTATTTTTTTGGAACGAAGTTCCTTATGGCACGTTCTGGGCCCGGGAGTGAATCCGAAAAAAACGAAATCACCGTCACGCAAAATCCGTCACGAAATCTACCGATAATGGCGATAACTTGTTTAAAAGTTGACCAATTTAGTTGAAATTTGGTACACATGTTCATTTAACCAATGCCCAAGACAAGTTTGTTGGGCATTGTTATCCGCCCAAGCGTTCACACGCAACGCTCGTGTAAACGTAAGCGTCAAATAAAAAAATTGGAATTTTTGGACGGGAAAAAATTCTAACTTCATCTATTTAATGAGACAAACAACTTTTAAAAATAAAATATTTTAGTAAAACAAACACCAACACTGCTATGAAGTGATAAAGATCGCTAAATTTATTAAAGCGGACCAAAACTATTAAAATAAAGAAAACAACGTTTTTACCTATATCTATACGTTCTAACGTAACGATTTAAATTAAACTTTGTATACATCACCTATAGTACAATTGAAACAAGCATGTAAAATTTCAACCTGATACAAGCAAAAGTTTTTGTGAGTTAATGATTTATATTTCTTATTTTAATATTTAATTGGATTAATATGCCGTCGGTGTTTGAGGGGACAGTTCTTTTTTGTTCTACAACCATCCGCTTAACTATAAATTTATCATTAACTTTTTTCTCAATATAAAAAACATTATTTATTGAAAGACGCTCACTTCAAAGATAATAAAAAGCTTTTCATTTAATTTTGCCTTAACTCCGCTAGTTTGTTACAAATAGTTAGTTACTTATAATTTTGTGTCTTTTCTAACTCCACCATGTATAAGTAGTTATTACTGTGATTTTATAATTTATATTTAATGAAAAGCGTAAGGAACTTCATTCCTATCGGGTGTCCCACGACACCACACGTATTTTTTAGTTTTAGCAAGGAACGGATACAATTCAGTATGTTACCTGTAGCTGAGAGCCAACCCAATACATGTCGACTTCCTGAAGTCTTAGAGAAGAGGTAGAGTAGACGAGGTGGTGAACCTCGTAATCTGAAAGTAGTATCCAAGTATAGAACACCACCTGCACGTCTTAACGCATCCTACAAACAAATAATATGACTAATCAGCAAATATAGGAGACACATATAATGCAGTGAAATAAGATAGCAACTATCGATATCGATGAAGATAGCAACTGAAAGAAGAACAACTACTTTAAACCTCAGTAAGAAGTGTCTCAAGGGGATTAGGGAAACATTCTTGTTATTGAGGTGCTCTTTTTGTTGAGGGGGTTATTTTGGCTATCAGTCGTGTTATAGAGGTTAATGGGCGGAGTTTTTAAGTCTAGACTTGTTGAAGGTCGACCCATTCCTGTATAGAGTCGCGTTAAGAGGTTGACTTCTCAAAACGACTTGTTATAGAGGTTGACTTCTCAAAACGACTTGTTATAGAGGTTCTGAGTTAAGTTGTGAATTGTAAAAAATCCGTGTTATTGAAGTTGTTTGGATAATAATAGTCGCGTTATAGAGGTTAATTTAACATTATGTGTTATGGCAATCTCAAGGGGATTTGAAAATTGTACTTGTAATTGAGGTTGTCATGTTATTGAGGGTCGTGTTAGCGAGGTTCTACTGTATAAAAAATTAAATCGCGAAAATATTTATTACAAATAAAAGCAAAATACAATAGCGTCAAGTCTAATAAATCTAAATTTTGCGAAAGAGACCAAAAGATTGTGTCAATCCCGAGTTTCGTTAAACCTATTATAGGTATTATTCTGAAAGGAAATTTTCAAGATGAAAGTAATTTGCTACTCTGTTCAAAATACAGTAGAACCTCGCTTACACGACCCTCAATAACACGACAACCCCTATTACAAGTGCAATTTTCAAATTCCCTTGAGATTGCCATAACACATAATGTTAAATTAACCTCTATAACGCGACTATTATTATCCAAACAACCTCAATAACACGGATTTTTTCCAATTCTCAACATAACTCAGAACCTCTATAACAAGTCGTTTTGAGAAGTCAACCTCTATAACGCGACTATACAGGAATGAGGTACCTTGAACAAGTCTAGACTTGAAAACCCTGCCCATCAACCTCGATAACACGACTGATAGCCAAAATAACCTTGATAACTCGATAACAGGACTGTTCCCCTTATCCCCTTGAGACACTTCTTATCGAGGTTCTACTGTATCTGATGTGGTCTCCTCTGGCAGATCTAGATTTATAAGTGAAATATGATTTACCTGAATGAGAAGCGGTCTAAAGGCATGTGTACGACTATCTGTTACGTGCGAAGGAAACTGATCCAAGTTGAAATCTATGATAAGACATCTGGTCATGTTACACTGACCTTGGATCTGCAACATTAAATAATATTTTTAGTATTATACAGAGAAATTTAAAAGAAAATAGATTATTTAAGTTTTTAGATACTAATTTCTAAAGGTGCGTTTTGACATTTATGTATGAAATTTATGCCAGACAGAAATCTCAGTAGGGTAAACACCGAAAAATTTATGTCTGAGATTTATGTTTCTACTCTCAGCTATAAGTGTCGACACTTCTATAACAACAGATGTAAACGCCGATTATTATATTTATCGTTCATTTATTGAAAATTTAAGCATTGCGAGAAGTGTCAGACATATTTCTCCGACATAAATCTCAAGCAATTTCTCTCAGATGTAAACCCTCAAAGCAATTTCTGTCTGACACTTGACATTTATTTCCAGAGAGAAGTGTCAGGTGTAAAAGCACCTTAAAGCAAATTCCTTCTATTAAAAATCTACAAAAACAGCCCTTATTTGTGAAATTATTGGGTACGGTAGCTACTAAAAACAAGCAGGAGTAGAGTTGAATTGCAAGGGCAGCCGACTGTGTCAAAGCTGATTGCGCTCGGCTTTGAAACACCATTTGTACTCTTAATCAAAGACAGAATGGGGCGTATTCTTGTTACAAGTGGTGGTAAAATAACAATGGTGGAAGATTTTGACTAAGTTGACTCCACTTTAAAATCAGAATAAAGTAGATAGGAAGATGATCCTAGTTGAGTGCAGCAAAGCTGTTACGCTCCACATCTGGTTGCCACCTTTGAAAAAAATTAAACAAGTAAGGCGCGCTTCACGTAAGTATGTGAGGCGACAATCACCAGTTTCTGTACGACTTAGTTAAAATTATCAAAGTTTAATAGTTGCATATTCTTTTTCTACACACTTCAAGACCTTAAAATTGATGTGTATAACGCCATGGTAACTAAAAACTTTTTTTTAGTCACCCGCCATATTGGCTGGGCCACCATCTTGGAAATATTAAGTGTAGAAACTCCAAAATGTGTCCAGTTGTTTCAAACGCCGAGATGCACCTGTGTGCCAAATTTTATGTTTCTAGCTATAGTAGTTTATGAATTGAAACAAGCCAACGGACAGACAGACAAACAGAGCCGTTATATAAGGTTTCTTTTTGTACTTTGTACAGAAACCTAAAACTATGAGTTCAATTAGTCAAGAGGATTTTACTCTGCTCCGATTCACTGCATTTTGGAAACACCCATAAATCTATGATAAAACCCAAATTTCAAGATCAAATTTTCATAATTTAAACAATATTTCACTAAATACCACTGGATAGCTTCTCCTGAAAAAAAGACTAGGGTCTTCAAATAGATAACAACTTATCTAAATAAATAATAACTTATCTAACTAGATACCTAAATTTATTAATTTTTTTTTCCAAACATAAAATTAAGCCTATTACCACAGGCTTTACAACTAGCATTAAAATATTCTACTATTTGTTAAGCTAAAATATAATAAATGATTTTTTAGTCAGTGTTTTCGTGCAATCTGGCTTTTGATGATGTAACCAAATTCATCCTCATGAAAGGGATTTAGGTATTAAGATTTAATAACTATTGATTGACTTATGTAACAGGTGTGTATTAATTTAGTTTACTGACTGACCCAGGCACCAAAGAATCTTAGCTTCTCTGGCTTCCTGTGTCTTTAAAGACCAGAACTGTCTAAATAATAACAATTACGTGAGTAGGTACTTCTTTAGATTGTTACTCCCCTATGTTTTTTAGGGTATAAATGACTTTGACTAAATAACTATAATGACAAAGGGATGATATGTCCAATGTACTTTAAAGGAATATCGCAGTTTAGTTTTTATAAGGGGAGCAACAGTCTAAAGAAGAACATTCCTTACACCTTCTTTAGATTGTTACGGGAGTAACCATCTAAAGAAGTGCCCGGGTATAATGCCGAAAATATACACACTGAGAGACAAACTTACCATATTGAAGTTATACTTGGAAAGCCCCAAGTTGTAGATAAGGAACGTGTGGTTGGGTAATGTATGAGCGATATTCCTTGCAAGCCCAACGGCCTGATCAATATTATCGTCTTTCGCATACGACACGATGACAGGCATCGATGAATTCTTCCAAACATTGTTGGGATAGAATTGAGCATCATCGTTGAAGCCGAGAAGCGATAAGTATTTCTGATCTGCTTTCAACTTCCGTTGAACGGCTTTCCCATCCAAATGATCCTTAAAAATGATCAAGAAACATTTCAAAAATTAAAAAGTATTAAAAAGCATTCAAAAGTAATTGAGGATAGGGTCCTCACTCTTTCATTTTTATTTAATACACAGTCACTAATCCAGTTATTATTTTTTAAGTAGTTATTATTTTAAATGTTCATTATAAGTTCAAGTTAACCCAACAACTAATGCTTTTGCAGGCAGCAGTATGCATTCCTAATAATACCAGCCTATAAAAACCAAGTTTTTATTATAATCCTTTATATTTTTGCATTTTAGTTCTGAAGGGAAATATTGGTATTCATTCATTTCAATTTTAAATAATTATTTAAAATTAATTAATTAGTAACATTTAATCAATTATTATTGGTTACAATGATTTTGTATTGGTAGAGAGTCGATAAGCAAAGATTCAGCTCGATTGGATGACAGGAAGAGAGTTAACTCTTAAGATTTTGTACACCCATAAATTAATTAATTAAATTTTTATTTAATTCAATTACCTTTTTAAATTTAATTATCCCATACATTTTGAAAAAGATAATTATTTATTTTTTT
>KZ651150.1:299827-337250 GCA_001010745.2 Gerris buenoi | reverse complement strand
TAGGGTAATAATGATAAATATTTAATTAATTAATTAATATGTTAAAATGTTTTTGTATTGGTAGAGAGTCTATGTGCCAAATTTCAGCTCGATTGAATAAGTAGAAGAGGGTTAACTAGCCTTCCAAAGATATTGACGCCAGGCACCCAGGCACCCACCCAGGCACAAAAGTGAAGTTAATATAAAGGATTTAAAAAAATAAATGAAATCTTAAAATTTACTTGGACAAAAAAAACAAAAAAACAATTTGCTCCAGATTTGAAAAATAGTATACTATGTTACTAGGCTGTAAAGTGAGATTTTCTTTACCGCAGCAATTACATTTACTGTCGAGCGAAGCAAGACAGTAAATATTGCCAAGGTAAAAAAAAACTCTTCGGGTTTCAACCAACCACTACACTGGGGGTGACTTCATATAGTCCCCAACCTTTCCGACCAGGTATATACAAGGTAATGGTATATTACGAGTCGAGTGTGGAAAGTAGCGTTTTGCGTGCGAGTGTGGAGTTATCATCTCAGCAACAGTGAGGGTAGTTAAACCACACGAGCAATGCAAAATAATGTTTTGTCACGAGTTGCGTACCGCACTTTATCTACGATTGTTAGATTTTAATAATAAATACAGAAAAAAAATTAACCTCCTGTATGTAAGTTAATATTTCTCTTTTGATAAAGGCGACATTAATTCATTAGTTGTATTTTGTGCCGAATTTTCGGAAGGCGTATTATTCTCCTCATATTCGTCATAATCTCTTAAATCACTCATTGATTTTCACAAAAAAACTCGATATAAATAGTTACTTTTATTGAACAAACATAATTTTTTTTTTTTAAATGTTAACAAACTTGCTAATCGTGCATAAAGGCAAAGAATTCTTCTTCTTTACCGCCCTAGGGTGGTAAAGAAGAGGAATTCTTCAGAACTATGAGACGCGCATGCGCAATGAATACAAGTACGTAAAGAATCATTTTCTACGCATCTAAACAGAGATACAATATTTATTTTTATAAGTATTTTGGATCAATCGTAGATAAAATTTCTTTTTACCACAGTATTGTGAAGATATATTTTGTCAATTGTCTATCGAAGTTGATTGAATAGTTGGCACCATGCTGTGCAGTGTACTTAAATGTTTTAGTATTTGTGTGTCTCAAGAAAAATTTGGCTTAGCCAGCCATGGTTTTGATACCAATGTGGACAGTGAAAAGGGTTTCCACTGTAATACAACCTAATTTTCGGCAAAAATGGGTCTTTTGGCTTAGCAGGGCAGAGTGAGACGCTTAAGTTACTAAACCAAAGACTAGCAGATTAGCCAAATCAATCTACTCGTATATGAATAGTATGCATCTTCTTAATTCAGTATAAAGAATGAACACTGATATGTTCCTTTAAGATTAAACTTTGGATTTAATTGTGGTTTCAACAAAGATGTGTATTTTGCGGAAACTGAACTCAAAGAACAAATTTGATCAGTATCCTATAAAAAACCTTATCAGTGAATAACATTCTTGCATCTACTGTCAGATAACGTTGAGAGTTAAAATCTGACATTTGCTCCCCTTCCCGGCGTTTTCAATTTTCCCAAGCTGTCAGAGTTCTATTTTTCTGGACTAGAATGCAGTTTTGATATTATTAACCACTTCTAACTTACCCTGCTGTAAAGGTCCTAGAGTACAAGTCAGTTCAGTACTTTTTTACTTGGTTGCAAGGTGGGTAACCAAGTAAAATAGGTGCGATATGACAAGATTTTACTTGATCAAATATTCCTTTGGGACAAAGGAATATCACACTTCTGAAATTAAAAGTGACAATATCCGTTAGTCTAACAATCTCATAGCAAGGAAGGGGTAGAGGGAACAATACTATAGAATCTGGGTCTCAAAAAGTGGTTCATTATGCTACACCCCTATTCTAAACCTCCCAAGCGGCAGTTTGGTAAAACAGAATCTATATCTCGATAAAAACTAGAAATTTATCTGACATCAGCTGATAAGGATAAGTGATACTTTCTTACAATAGGTTTGTTCCAACCACACTTCAAACTGGTTTGGAACTGTCCGACGCATGCGCAACGGACCACAATTGATTATTTTTCACTAATGTGCATGCATCGTACAGTTTGAACTGTGTTACAAACTAGTTTGAAGTGTTGTTGGAACAAACCTAATATTTAACAGATCTCTTCATAAATATGTAATTTCATGATTGTTATTAACCTTATTAATTATCTAAAGACAGTAACATTGTTAATAAACGTGTAACAGTTCCTAGATAACCAAAAGCAATGTTCTTTGAGTGGGGTATCAAATAAATGCTACTGATAAGGATTTGTTGACAACCGTCTGTGGGGACAGAGAGACAAGGAATGGACCAATAAGACAAGGACCAGTGACCATGTGGTCATGCTGTTGTCACTTTAGTTCAGATTGAGCTCGCTTGAATGAGTTAGTATATGGGGGGGGAAGCTGATTTGTTGATATAAGTAGTTTTCTCTTCTTGTTACCNTAAACTGACTATTGGCCCAGTCGAAATAAACTGACTATTGGCCCAGTCGAAATAAACTGACTATTGGCCCAGTCGAAATAAACTGACTATTGGCCCAGTCGAAATAAACTGACTATTGGCCCAGTCGAAATAAACTGACTATTGGCCCAGTCGAAATAAACTGACTATTGGCCCAGTCGAAATAAACTGACTATTGGCCCAGTCGAAATAAACTGACTATTGGCCCAGTCGAAATAAACTGACTATTGGCCCAGTCGAAATAAACTGACTATTGGCCCAGTCGAAATAAACTGACTATTGGCCCAGTCGAAATAAACTGACTATTGGCCCAGTCGAAATAAACTGACTATTGGCCCAGTCGAAATAAACTGACTATTGGCCCAGTCGAAATAAACTGACTATTGGCCCAGTCGAAATAAACTGACTATTGGCCCAGTCGAAATAAACTGACTATTGGCCCAGTCGAAATAAACTGACTATTGGCCCAGTCGAAATAAACTGACTATTGGCCCAGTCGAAATAAACTGACTATTGGCCCAGTTGAAATAAACTGACTATTGGCCGGAACAATACTTGAGCCGTATTTCACTTAATAGTACCTATGATAGATGATTAGGTCGAGAGCGATTTTAAATTAGCTAGCAACAAAGTGAATAATATACACTAGAATCAACAGTTTGTTTGTCATATGTTTTTATAAAAATATACTTTTGAAAAGGTCAAAAAAAAGAGACCTTAAAAAATCTCTTTTGTTTAGCTGGCTAAATTCAACAGTATGTAAAGTACAATGTAGAGATATTTCTTCTTTGTTTTACGCTTTATATGGCATGCTTCCAATTTCAGAAGAACATTGAAATGACCTGTAAACGAAAATAGAATCATCACTTTGCTGAAAAAAAACTTTAATTAGGACATAACTCGGGTTAAATTGGAGGCAATTGTGCTGGATTAGATCTAATCAACAAAATAACGTCATCCTTTTTAATTTAAAAATTTTATCTGATAACGACAAAGTATCATCAGGTGATAAGAAATTTTGGTTACCTTTATATGCTGAATATTCTTTTTGAGATGCTTGTGAGTCTCTGACATAAGATTCTGTATGTTTTGTCGGTGATCACCGAAGATCAACAATAAAGTTGTCGAAGCAACTATAAATATGAAGCCAAGCAAGACACTTTTCGTCCTCATTGATAAAATAGAACAGCAGCATTTAGACTTCTAATTCACTTTCAGAAAAACACTTTTAAAAATAATAAAATGATAAGAATCAAATCGTTCTCTATTTAAACGAATTAAAATTGTTTGAAATATTAAAAAAACTACACTGATTGAAATTGAAATTAATCATCACAAAAGCGCTAAGCGAGGAAAAAACACAAGTACCGGAAAACCAACTATTTTAAAACATTAGAAAAAATTACACACTATTTACTGTACTTAATATTAAAACTATAAAAATTGAATAGCTAAACAGTAATAATACTGAAATCTAATATATTTAATAAGGTAATGATGTAGAAAGAACGTATTATCAATGATAATTACTGGACATTTAACGATAAAAATTCAAAAAGCTGTAAATCAGAAATTATCTTAAATATGTTTAGTAGATTACATCCAAATCAGTGATAGAGTGCAAACAGAGGGAAAAGAAGTGAAGTATATAAAAATAAACTGGAGTAGGTATACGACAAGTGAGTCGAGTAATTCTATTCTTTTTTCAAAAATTATTATTTTGTTATCAAGCATTCAATAATATATCATATGATTTATTATCCCCACTCCCGCCGTATGTAGCAGTGTAGCCAGTTTACGGATAATTTTATTAAGATTCAAAATTCAAAATGTTATATGGGTCTTAGCGTTTATATTTTGTCAAATTGTGTAATACGCAAGGACTCTTGGAATACGATGAGCATAGGGAAAGTATTTTTAATTTTTCACTGAAAAATCATATTTTATGATGCAAGTAAAGATAGAAAGTTCACATTATTTTGGTGGGAGATAGGAAATAGGGGGTCTTGCTTTTGGAGAGGGTGAAATACAGAATCATTAAGAAATTTGCTTTGCACTCCATTCCATTTAAACTAACATAATAATTTAATTTAGACTAACATTCGTTGTTTAATTTACTGAAAGGTAAAAGTGTAAAAGACCAACAATAATTGGGAAATTCCCACGTTTTCGATCTTGATATGATAAGCTATGAACATTTACTTAAACTTAAAACCCAGTTTTTAATTTAGTAAGTCCACAAAAATGTATTTTCTTAATTGTTATTAGTTGATATGTATTTATACTTTCTTAAATTATTGCACACATTTAAAAGGTGCTAACCGACAGTCAAAAGTATTTTTTTAAATGATAACCGGAATAAAATAGAATAGTGGTGTAGTGAATCTACTTTTAGATATTTTAGTGAAAACTGTCGGTGTTTTAATAGAGCAATACTGGTGTAACAGCTGCTGAAAAACAAGAAGAATTCAATTGTTATTTTTATTACGAATCCGTAAAATTAAAACACTATCTTTTAATTATTATGATTTGTGAGTATTAATCCGCCAATCTATTTTTATTCGTGTAATTTTAGTTTTTTAACCGTAATATTTTATAAAAGCGATATTATATATAATGGCCCACGCACCGACTGTTTCGACCAGAGTGGACGTCTCTTTGAACCTGAACGCTTTGCGTCTTGTGGATCCCGGTTTGAACCATCTGCACGATCACGCCACTCACGTAGTCATCTATTCCTTCAAACCCGATACCAACGAGTGGGAAAAAGTCAATATAGAAGGTGCTCTTTTTATTTACAGCAGGCACGGCGAGCCGATATTCAATATGACGGTGATAAACCGTTTAAACACCAATAACTTGATCGAAGCGTTAAACGGCGAAATGAATCTACAAGTCCAAGAACCCTTCTTGCTCTATAGAAATAGAGTCGGCCGTATTTTCGGCATCTGGTTTTATAATCATAAAGAATGCGGTCAAATCGCCAAAACGCTCGAAAGACTCATAAAAGAAATGACCGAAATCGAATCTAAATCGAACGGTGTGGACAATATGATGTCTATGCTATCCGTCTCGGAAGGTAGTAGACCCCTCAACGACATAAAAGTACCCGACGGCACTTCTAAGAGAGTCTTGGATTTCTTCGCCATGGCTAAAAACACGACTCCGTGTCAGCCACCCGGAGCGAATCAAAGGCCTCCGGGCATCAGTCCCCAGAGGAGTGATCCGGTTATCAAACCTCAAAGCGACGTCAAGCCGTTGCTCCAGCGATTGTTATCGAACCCTAATCAACCGGTTAAAACCGTAGAGCAAATCGAGAAACAACACATGAGCACGACTCCTAAAAAAGAATCGGCTCCTATAGACATAGTGAAAGTTTCACCTAGAGAAAGGAACCAGCAAAGACCGCGTTCTCTCGTCGTGTCTAATTCTAGCTCTTCTGTGGAAAAGAAATTGGAGAACGGGTTCGGATTTGTGCGTATTCCAGAATCCCGTAGTCCTCATTCCCTCTCTCCGTCGGGAGTGGAACCACTAGACAGACCCGGCTCCTCGGGGGTGGACACCCCGGGCAAACTCCCTCTCTTCACTCCCAACATGTTTATGACTTCACGTAACGAACCGGAACCCTTGGACTCGTCGACTTCTTGCAACGACATCGACCTGGAAATCAGACCGGAACCCCTGACCAAAGCTCAGCTGCTTCAAGCCGTCTCTTACCTGTTGAAGAACGACCCTGATTTTGTCAATAAGCTTCATGAAGCCTACGTCAAATCTTTTGTGGATCGTGTCTCCTAAGCCTCCAATCGATTTTTTGACTAGGTGAGCTTTAACTTACTTTCAAATCTAACTAGTCTAAAATATTTTCTTCCTAATCCTTCTTTATTTTGATTTCTACTTTAGTTATTAGAAAGTAAGGAGGAGATGTATAACACTGCAAGTTCAATACTCTCTGTTATATTCTATTAACATACACAGCCTTAACTTAATCTGTTAAGGTCTTCAGGTTCGGAACATGAGAATTCGGGCTCAATTTGGGTTCAGGCCCCCAAATTATTGAGTTAAGAAAACAAAATTGCCCTGTACTGCAAGATTGCATACCTGCTATATTCTAAATCAGTCAAATTTGGTTTTAATTATAATTTTTCTCTATTTGAAAGTTGCTCTTATCGTTTATATGTTTAATATATTAGCTCTAGTTAAAAATTGAAGATAGCAAGGATTAGTTCAGAGTAAAAATCAAAGGTGTGGATTCTCCAATAAATATAGAAATGTAAATCCAAAATTTTTATTCTAACTGTCCTCAATTTCTATTAAATTCACTAACGATATCTACATAGTGATTCTCGCTATCCTCAATTACTATTAAAGTCACTGACGATATCTACATAGTGATTCTCGCTATCCTCAATTACTATTAAATTCACTGACGATATCTACATAGTGATTCTCGCTATCCTCAATTTCTATTAATTTCACTGACGATATCTACATAGTGATTCTAGCTATCCTCAATTTCTATTAATTTCACTGACGATATCTACATAGTGATTCTAGCTATCCTNCTGCATAAACTTTAAGATTGACCTTACACTTTACTGCATAAACTTTAAGATTGACCTTACACTTTACTGCATAAACTTTAAGATTGACCTTACACTTTACTGCATAAACTTTAAGATTGACCTTACACTTTACTGCATAAACTTTAAGATTGACCTTACACTTTACTGCATAAACTTTAAGATTGACCTTACACTTTACTGCATAAACTTTAAGATTGACCTTACACTTTACTGCATAAACTTTAAGATTGACCTTACACTTTACTGCATAAACTTTAAGATTGACCTTACACTTTACTGCATAAACTTTAAGATTGACCTTACACTTTACTGCATAAACTTTAAGATTGACCTTACACTTTACTGCATAAACTTTAAGATTGACCTTACACTTTACTGCATAAACTTTAAGATTGACCTTACACTTTACTGCATAAACTTTAAGATTGACCTTACACTTTACTGCATAAACTTTAAGATTGACCTTACACTTTACTGCATAAACTTTAAGATTGACCTTACACTTTACTGCATAAACTTTAAGATTGACCTTACACTTTACTGCATAAACTTTAAGATTGACCTTACACTTTACTGCATAAACTTTAAGATTGACCTTACACTTTACTGCATAAACTTTAAGATTGACCTTACACTTTACTGCATAAACTTTAAGATTGACCTTACACTTTACTGCATAAACTTTAAGATTGACCTTACACTTTACTGCATAAACTTTAAGATTGACCTTACACTTTACTGCATAAACTTTAAGATTGACCTTACACTTTACTGCATAAACTTTAAGATTGACCTTACACTTTACTGCATAAACTTTAAGATTGACCTTACACTTTACTGCATAAACTTTAAGATTGACCTTACACTTTACTGCATAAACTTTAAGATTGACCTTACACTTTACTGCATAAACTTTAAGATTGACCTTACACTTTACTGCATAAACTTTAAGATTGACCTTACACTTTACTGCATAAACTTTAAGATTGACCTTACACTTTACTGCATAAACTTTAAGATTGACCTTACACTTTACTGCATAAACTTTAAGATTGACCTTACACTTTACTGCATAAACTTTAAGATTGACCTTACACTTTACTGCATAAACTTTAAGATTGACCTTACACTTTACTGCATAAACTTTAAGATTGACCTTACACTTTACTGCATAAACTTTAAGATTGACCTTACACTTTACTGCATAAACTTTAAGATTGACCTTACACTTTACTGCATAAACTTTAAGATTGACCTTACACTTTACTGCATAAACTTTAAGATTGACCTTACACTTTACTGCATAAACTTTAAGATTGACCTTACACTTTACTGCATAAACTTTAAGATTGACCTTACACTTTACTGCATAAACTTTAAGATTGACCTTACACTTTACTGCATAAACTTTAAGATTGACCTTACACTTTACTGCATAAACTTTAAGATTGACCTTACACTTTACTGCATAAACTTTAAGATTGACCTTACACTTTACTGCATAAACTTTAAGATTGACCTTACACTTTACTGCATAAACTTTAAGATTGACCTTACACTTTACTGCATAAACTTTAAGATTGACCTTACACTTTACTGCATAAACTTTAAGATTGACCTTACACTTTACTGCATAAACTTTAAGATTGACCTTACACTTTACTGCATAAACTTTAAGATTGACCTTACACTTTACTGCATAAACTTTAAGATTGACCTTACACTTTACTGCATAAACTTTAAGATTGACCTTACACTTTACTGCATAAACTTTAAGATTGACCTTACACTTTACTGCATAAACTTTAAGATTGACCTTACACTTTACTGCATAAACTTTAAGATTGACCTTACACTTTACTGCATAAACTTTAAGATTGACCTTACACTTTACTGCATAAACTTTAAGATTGACCTTACACTTTACTGCATAAACTTTAAGATTGACCTTACACTTTACTGCATAAACTTTAAGATTGACCTTACACTTTACTGCATAAACTTTAAGATTGACCTTACACTTTACTGCATAAACTTTAAGATTGACCTTACACTTTACTGCATAAACTTTAAGATTGACCTTACACTTTACTGCATAAACTTTAAGATTGACCTTACACTTTACTGCATAAACTTTAAGATTGACCTTACACTTTACTGCATAAACTTTAAGATTGACCTTACACTTTACTGCATAAACTTTAAGATTGACCTTACACTTTACTGCATAAACTTTAAGATTGACCTTACACTTTACTGCATAAACTTTAAGATTGACCTTACACTTTACTGCATAAACTTTAAGATTGACCTTACACTTTACTGCATAAACTTTAAGATTGACCTTACACTTTACTGCATAAACTTTAAGATTGACCTTACACTTTACTGCATAAACTTTAAGATTGACCTTACACTTTACTGCATAAACTTTAAGATTGACCTTACACTTTACTGCATAAACTTTAAGATTGACCTTACACTTTACTGCATAAACTTTAAGATTGACCTTACACTTTACTGCATAAACTTTAAGATTGACCTTACACTTTACTGCATAAACTTTAAGATTGACCTTACACTTTACTGCATAAACTTTAAGATTGACCTTACACTTTACTGCATAAACTTTAAGATTGACCTTACACTTTACTGCATAAACTTTAAGATTGACCTTACACTTTACTGCATAAACTTTAAGATTGACCTTACACTTTACTGCATAAACTTTAAGATTGACCTTACACTTTACTGCATAAACTTTAAGATTGACCTTACACTTTACTGCATAAACTTTAAGATTGACCTTACACTTTACTGCATAAACTTTAAGATTGACCTTACACTTTACTGCATAAACTTTAAGATTGACCTTACACTTTACTGCATAAACTTTAAGATTGACCTTACACTTTACTGCATAAACTTTAAGATTGACCTTACACTTTACTGCATAAACTTTAAGATTGACCTTACACTTTACTGCATAAACTTTAAGATTGACCTTACACTTTACTGCATAAACTTTAAGATTGACCTTACACTTTACTGCATAAACTTTAAGATTGACCTTACACTTTACTGCATAAACTTTAAGATTGACCTTACACTTTACTGCATAAACTTTAAGATTGACCTTACACTTTACTGCATAAACTTTAAGATTGACCTTACACTTTACTGCATAAACTTTAAGATTGACCTTACACTTTACTGCATAAACTTTAAGATTGACCTTACACTTTACTGCATAAACTTTAAGATTGACCTTACACTTTACTGCATAAACTTTAAGATTGACCTTACACTTTACTGCATAAACTTTAAGATTGACCTTACACTTTACTGCATAAACTTTAAGATTGACCTTACACTTTACTGCATAAACTTTAAGATTGACCTTACACTTTACTGCATAAACTTTAAGATTGACCTTACACTTTACTGCATAAACTTTAAGATTGACCTTACACTTTACTGCATAAACTTTAAGATTGACCTTACACTTTACTGCATAAACTTTAAGATTGACCTTACACTTTACTGCATAAACTTTAAGATTGACCTTACACTTTACTGCATAAACTTTAAGATTGACCTTACACTTTACTGCATAAACTTTAAGATTGACCTTACACTTTACTGCATAAACTTTAAGATTGACCTTACACTTTACTGCATAAACTTTAAGATTGACCTTACACTTTACTGCATAAACTTTAAGATTGACCTTACACTTTACTGCATAAACTTTAAGATTGACCTTACACTTTACTGCATAAACTTTAAGATTGACCTTACACTTTACTGCATAAACTTTAAGATTGACCTTACACTTTACTGCATAAACTTTAAGATTGACCTTACACTTTACTGCATAAACTTTAAGATTGACCTTACACTTTACTGCATAAACTTTAAGATTGACCTTACACTTTACTGCATAAACTTTAAGATTGACCTTACACTTTACTGCATAAACTTTAAGATTGACCTTACACTTTACTGCATAAACTTTAAGATTGACCTTACACTTTACTGCATAAACTTTAAGATTGACCTTACACTTTACTGCATAAACTTTAAGATTGACCTTACACTTTACTGCATAAACTTTAAGATTGACCTTACACTTTACTGCATAAACTTTAAGATTGACCTTACACTTTACTGCATAAACTTTAAGATTGACCTTACACTTTACTGCATAAACTTTAAGATTGACCTTACACTTTACTGCATAAACTTTAAGATTTGACTTTAAGTTGAGCATTAGATTTGAGCAATAAATGCTTGTACAATCAGTATTTAACATGATAGACCAACATACTTACTCTGTGTCATTAATTAATTATATAGTTGTAGTAGTATCTGGATTCCCGTACTTCACCACGGAGACACATCTCTGTGTTGATAAGCCTTTTCTCTAAGTGTGAAATTTCTCACTTTAAATTATCAGTATGGGCTCAATTTCCCTCCTTTTTTTCTTACTTTACCCCCCCATTTTCTCTCTAAGTGAAAAAATTTCAGGGTTCCCGCTTTTTTATCAGTCCTCAATATTATTTTATAAATTATCAAATATATTTTATTTTTAGTGTAAAGAAGTGTAAATATTTATGTTTCAATATATAAGTTGACAATATAAAATGCGGTATTTGGTGGCCATCTTGAATCAAAATGGTTTATTCGGAAAACCCTTTCACTAACATGCTTTGTGTCATAAAAGGAGGATATCTTCTGAATTTCATAGTTCTAGTGCAATTAGTTATCAGAAATATTGTAATGACAAATATTGTGTATAAATAGCCACCATCTTGAAGATGGTGGCGGATCGTAAAAATACTTATTAGCGTGCACCTAGAAGTTTATGAGAAATCTACAAAATTTCATAGGTCCAGCGCTTTTTCTGGGATTTTTGACAGTCAAAAGCCCTCTGCAGGCTTTTGCTCTGAATTATTAAAAAAAAAATCATATTTAGATAAGGATCAAGGGAATAATGTTTTCAAAATTTCATGAAAAAAATATTCAAGGAAATTAGAGAAATCTATTTTTTGTTTTTCCTAAATAAACTTTAGTTTCTAAGATACGAGCTTTCGCTGTGCCACCATCAACATATTAAAGTCAGTTTCTACTTATTTTGTGAAACCTGCTCATAGAGATCAATGATCAACACTGAAATGGGCAAAAAACTTGATCAGTTAATCGTAAAAAAATACTATTGTTCAATACTGATCGGTTTCGATCACTTTACCATTTCATTATTAGTTAATTGTTGACTGATATTTTAATAAATTTGTATTAAAATGTTACCTTTTTTTGTTTTGATTTTTTTTTTTTTAAATTAAAAATTAACTGATACATTTTTCATCTTAGAGGTATATTAACTTTTTTTTTTAAAGTTATATTTTGACCGAAGTTTTATATTTTAGTCAATTATTAACAAAATAACCAAAGTTATTATTTTTTCCCCCTCATAACATCCCTAAAATATAAACAATTTATACATTTAAAGTTATAACTAATAATTAACTAGTGATACACCTTTATAAATTATATGAAGATAATAATTTGATGGCCGCCACACAGCCATCAAATTATTATCTTCATAAACAATTTATATAAATTACTGACTTTCAAAATATTTTAATGTTTTTTTTTTCTTTGCTAAAGTATTTTTTTTTTCTTTTAACCCCATACGACAAAAAAGTTTAAAAGCAAAAAACAAATAAAGGTTATTCTCATGTACACATACATATTTGTGTAATATATCAATTAAATAATAATTATAAAAAAGAGGTTGTTAATAAATTGTTATTTATTGGTTGATTAAATTAGTTAGTAATCAATGTATGAGCACAATTCTAAACATAATTATGTATGATCACACTTTTAAGCATAACTATAGTTACATAATCTGATAATTACATAATCTGTACCAAGGGAGTTACAGCTTTCTAGGTACTCGGAAAATGGGTTAAAAATTGTGACAATTTCATGCATCTCAAATAAGTTAAGTTAAATAAAAACTTCTGAAAAAAAACAAAAAAACTCAACCAACTACATAGAAATTAATTTTTAAATTGATAAAAATTATAATAAAATAAACAATAGTAATAATAATTATAATATGTACATATTACCTATGTATACTTTAAAATTATATGTTTAGATTTGATGTTTTTCGTGTCCAAGGAAAAAAATCAATTTTAGAGTTAAGAAAGTTACTAAAATTTAATGGGAATTTACGTCTTGATGTATAAATCAAATTTATTATTATTAAGGGAAGAAAATACCGATACATATGAGCCTAAAATAAATGTGAATTTTTTGTATTATGTGATCAACTTCAAAAATCTAGTTATCTTGAAATCTTCTAGAGATTGTGTTAATAATTATGTTTTGAAATCAAATGAGAAACCATTTATTGCAAAAATAATGAGGATAATTAAGTTTTTTTTTTTTTTTTTTTTGGTTTTGTAAATGTACTGAGCTATTTTTAATGATGAGTTAAATAGAAAAACAAATTGGCTTAAAATTCGCAAAGTTATTGATATAATATATTTTAAATAGTTTTTTTTCTCTTTATTATGTCTTATTCATTGACTGCGCCAAAGGCAACTTCTTTAAACTAAGAACTTCTTTAAACAATTACTTGTTTTATTATAACCAAATCATCTACAAAACACAACAGTGGCTTGGTTTAATATGATTCACTCTTGCTTAGTGAAGTTAGTATGCAGATTGTATTTGCCTATTTCTTTAATTTATAGGAATTTTTAGTTCTTTACTAATTATTTATTCTTCCGTAGCGTCCTATCCTCTTTAAAATCTTGCAATGGGCTTTTCCGTATGATCACCTCAATAGAACTTCCTCGTTTTTCGGGTACCAAATTTTCAAAATGTATTCTAAGTTTGTATTGATGGGAGTCAATATATCTTCTTTTCTAAAGAAGAGCTCCTTACTGAGAATTGAGGAGGTATTCTTTTGAAAGTCTAGAGGTTTATCAGCTTGAGTTAAAACCTCTTGACTATTTAAAGAAGAATTCCTCAATAAAAATTTGCTATTGATAGAAGTCATTGGCAACTTCTCATTTTGGAGGTATTCTTTAGAAAGTCTAGTGGTTTATTAGCTTGAGTTAAAACCTCTTGACTTTTTTTAAAGGAGAACTCCTCACTGAGAATTTGCTATTGATGGGAGTCATTGGCAATTTCTCATTTTGGAGGTATTCTTTAGAAAGTCTAGAGGTTTATCAGCTCGAGTTAAAACCTCTTGACTATTTAAAGAAGAACTTCTCAATGAAAATTTGCTATTGATGGGAGTCATTGGCAACTTCTCATTGAGGAGGTATTCTTTAGAAAGTCTAGAGGTTTATCAGCTTGAGTTAAAACCTCAACTTTTAAAGAAGAACTTCTCAATGAAAATTTGCTATTGATGGGAGTCATTGGCAACTTCTTATTGAGGAGGTATTCTTTAGAAAGTCTAGAGGTTTATCAGCTTGAGTTAAAACCTCTTGACTATTTAAAGAAGAACTCCTCAATGAAAATTTGCTATTGATGGGAGTCATTGGCAACTTCTTATTGAGGAGGTATTCTTTAGAAAGTCTAGAGGTTTATCAGCTTGAGTTAAAACCTCTTGACTATTTAAAGAAGAACTCCTCAATGAAAATTTGCTATTGATGGGAGTCATTGGCAACTTCTCATTGAGGAGGAATTCTTTAGAAAGTCTTGAAGTTTATCAGCTCGAGTTAAAACCTCTTGACTATTTAAAACTCACTGAGAAGTTGCTAATGACTCCCATCCTTTAGCAACTTCTCAATGAGGAGTTCTTCTTTAGAAAGTCTAGAGGTTTATTAGTTTGAGTTGCATTTGTCTCCTATCACGATAATATCCTTTCTGTATAATCTCTGAAGAAGGTTTGAAACGTAATGATAATCACAATCTTAAACGCATTCTCTTCCGCACAAAGATCTAGCTTTATGAAATTCTTGTGACGAAAGCCTACAGTTTATAATAGAGATATTTAAAGTTCATATTTATTCTGTGTGATATACTATAATATAAAAAAGTATACGATAGAATTTCTTATTACTCGTGTATTTAGTTTGCAAGAAGAATATAATTGTATTATTAATCAGACTCAAGCGTTAAAAATTATTCTGTGTCAAACGAGAGTTAGTGCGTTGATAGCACGGGAAAAACTAGCAAATGGGGTGGGGAGCCAATGAGAGCTCAAGATTTGCCCTCTGGATAACCATATAAGAAGGTAAATGTAGTGGCTTTATTTTTTACCACAGAGGTTGGCCGATCTGTGTGTCACTCGATTTCCCGCTCTGTCAACGCACTAACTCTTGTTTGGCACAGACTATAAGGTTGAAGTTCTTTTTTATTTTAAATTTTTTAAAAAGTTTTTCTCTACTTTCTTTTTATAACTAAACTGACACATCGAATGTTTTGCTTTATTTGTAAATTTGTTGCCTTATTATCATTATTATTATTATTATTTTAATTTTACATGGTGGTTGAAGGGTGTGATAAAAAACTTTTGCATTAGCAAAAATATAGCTTTGCAGTTTACTTAATTTTGTTTATACCCTCAGAAGGATTTCGTTAAAAGTTTAGTTTTTAATAATTTTGAAATAACACTTTTTAAAGATATAACTAAAATAAACTTTAACACTTCGTCGCACTTTTAAATAATGAATGACCACAAAAATTCTATTATTTTTTCTCAAAAAATTATTGAGCTTATGAGGTTATTGGCTTTATTTCCATTAGCTCCTCGATATCTACTAAAAAAAAACAGGCACAATCTAAATAGAGCAATCTCTCGATATCTGTGGATTTTTATCGTCAGATTTGATTATCCACCGGATATCCAAAGAATAAACCAGAATGGAAAGTGCCACGATCACAGCTAAAATGTGTTCGAAAACCATTGATATTTGATTGGAGAGAATTAAAAAAAAAAACTTGAACTTGTAATTCGAGGATCAGACAAGGAAAGGGGTTATTTTAAGCTCTCAAATCATCCTAGAAGAGATGAAATTACTTTACCATTGGTTATCTGTAGTTTCCTTATCTGGGGAATACTGTTAAATGTAATTCCCACGGATATCAACTTGACTTACAGTTCCTGTTACTCCTATAGGAGCATAGGGCATCCAGGAGAATCCGCAACCCATCTCGGTCCACAGCCAGGTTCCTGAGTTCACCCCAGGATTTTCCAATTTGTCCAGCCTCCTTTTCCACTGTTCTTCGCCATGTCCCTTTCGGCCCCCCTTCTCCTTGCGCCCTGTGGGTTCCACTCCAAAGCCTTTTTTTCAATGGCTCCATCTGGTTTTCTCAAGGTGTGTCCCAGCCATCTCCATTTCCGTTCTTGGATCTGTCTATCCATAGGGGCCTGTCCAGTAAGTCTCCATGGATATCAAGGGATTGCTCTATTGCATTTTTTTTTTACAGTTACTATCTTTCTGAGGGTGACCCTTGTTTTAAAATATATTTATACATTTTCTAATTAATATTTTTCGACTAATTAATAATTATAATATTTCTCAAATATTTACCCCTATTAATATATAATCGACATGTTAAAATTCTTCTCTGTATCAATTTTTTTTTTAATCCAAATTTAACACAAATTGACCCTCAATCTAGTCCTTCTTTATTTTGTATTGTTAAAATGTTTTAATTATATTTTTTTAATTGTTTAAAATTATTTTAACTCCAATTAAATTAACATTTTCAATCATTATTAAAAATGATCAAATTTGCTATTCCTCTTCCTAATTATTTCCACCTTGTTTCTTGATTTGTATTTTTTAAGGTTTTCTTTATTAGAATATTTATGCATTTGCATTTTTTTT
Organism: Gerris buenoi; assembly: GCA_001010745.2. Lineage (NCBI taxonomy): Eukaryota > Metazoa > Arthropoda > Insecta > Hemiptera > Gerridae > Gerris > Gerris buenoi. Next base: position 320,280 of record KZ651150.1, on the reverse strand, counting down.
AGTTCTTCAATACTTTTTAATTTTGGACAACATTTTTGATGTATTTTAATTTTTATTTTCATTATTCAATTTTATTATTTTTTTCCCCTCAGTGCTCTTTATTTGTAACTTCTTTATTTGTGTACCTTAAAGGTAAATTATTGTGTCACATAACAGGATCAGTCCTGTAGCAATTACAGGATCAGTTCTGTGGTAATTACAGGATCAGTCCTGTAGTAATTACAGGATCAGTTCTGTGGTAATTACAGGATCAGTCCTGTAATAATTACAGGATCAGTCCTGTAATAATTACAGGATCAGTCCTGTAATAATTACAGGATCAGTCCTGTAATAATTACAGGATCAGTCCTGTAATAATTACAGGATCAGTCCTGTAATAATTACAGGATCAGTCCTGTAATAATTACAGGATCAGTTCGCGCAAACTATGCTTAAGATGTAATGTTATCCATTATTTTCACGGCTTAATACCCTTGAATAAAATAAGTGTTACTATTTTCCTTTTACAACCCTCTTTACGATTATCTATTATTTATGTTATCTATTATTTTCATGGCTTAATCCCCCTGAATTTTATTCAGGGGATTAAGCCATGAAAATTAATTTTCCTACATTTTATTCAGGGGATTAAGCCATAAAAAAATTGCTTATATTTCCCTCTTCAACTCTCCACAAAAAAATATAATATTTTTTTCTCCTCTTTCCTGATATAAAATGGGGGCAATTTCTTATAAGTTTTAATGTGTATATTTCTATGTCTAAATTTTGTAAAAATTAGCTATAAATCATTAATAATTATAATCAATTTAGTAAGTTCTTAATTATATTCAAGCAATTAAATTTAAAAAAAAAAAATTAGATGTATCATGTTGAAAATCTTGTTTATATTACAAGTGTATTATAGTTGATAAATTTTTAACCTAAAATAATTTCAATAATATTTGGATTCTTAAGGCTCTACCGCCTTTTGAGGTTAGAAAAATCATTAAAATTAAAATTTTATTTGTTTTAAGCAAGATATCAAAAATCTAAGTACAGACTACTTTCCATTTTTTAATTCTGCACAATTTGAGCCCTATTTCAATTCTCTACTACAATAAATACTACAACTATTTCATTACGAGTTTTATCCTTGTATTGAAATGGTGCCTGTACTATTTATAATAGAAAATTGAAATGGGGCTCAAATTGTGCAGAATTAAAAGTGAGAATAAAGCCTGTACTCAGATTTTTGATATTTCGCTTAGAACCAATAAAATTTTAATTTTACGTTTTTTTCTAACCTCAAAGGGCGGTCGAGCCTTAAGATTTGAATCTAGTTCAATGCATACTAATTATTAATGTACTGAAGTAAAAGATAAATGCATGCTAAACATTTAGATTTATTTTTTACGACTTGAAAACAAATGTAAACAGAACTGTTCTTATGTTTTTTTAATGTGTGGTTATTTAGTTGAAATGTTTTCTTTTGGTAAATTTTTATTCTGTTAAAAAAATGTATTACAGATATTTATTATTTGTGTATAAAATAGCTGTCGAAGGATGTGTTTTTCGGTAATTTTTGTTTACTCTGTTGAAATGTTATTTCAAATGTTGTATTATCTGTAATTAAAAGTAGCCATGAACGAAGTATATGGACATGAGCGAAGTATATGGACATGAGCGAAGTATATGGACATGAGCGAAGTATACGGACATGAGCGAAGTATATGGACATGAGCGAAGTATGTGGACATGAGCGAAGTATATGGACTATGTTCTCGAAGATAAGGTTGGATTTTGAGATTAAGGTTGGATTTTTGAGATAAGATAGGTAGGTTTTGGTAGAGGTGATCGCCAAAAGTGTAGCTGAACTGAATTGTGTCGGGAACACAGTCATCTATAGTCAGAATCTTAGAAATAGTATACAGTTAAAGGTATTTTCTTAGGATGCTTAATTCAATAACTAACGCAACTATCCATTTGTTCTCAAAGAAAATTGCATGCTTAATTCAACATCTAACTAATCTAAATAATCCATTTGTAGCCAAAGAAAATGCCTTTGAATTGCCCAAAGAAAGCGCCTTTTTCTACTGTATAGAGTTGTTAAATTTTGGACTTAAGTGTATTCTGCATTGAAAATGGACCACAGCTGTTCAGAAAAATTGCTCTAATGGAGTGTATTGATGCTACCCTGTTTCTAGTAGAGTTGGGACCACCGACTAGAAAAAACAACCGAATGAATAAGTGGATTTGGGAAAAAATAATCACAAAAAAAAAACAATCAACTGAAAACAGACACATCTGATTACTTGTTATCTCGTTATACACGTTCAAATTAAAACTCCAAAGAACAGACTGATATCAGTTGAATGTAAATTAGATATCCAATGAAAAAACTACTGATTCGTCGACTGTTTTCAGTCGATTGGTTCCCAATGCTAGTTTCTAAGGGCCATCCTTGTATTTAAATATGGGTTCAGTTTGCCATACAGATTTCATTTAGCTCTGCGCCACTTTTCCAAAATTCTTCTATGATAAAAAAAAATCAATAAAATCCAATTTTTAAAACACTTTAGTTGGCTACGCTCCATTTTTAATTTTAGGTTTAATTCACTCAAAAAGTCAAGTTGTTTCAGTCTATATTGAAATTTTGCTACTTAAATTTAATTAAGCTCCTTTTTTTTAGTTATAATTCTTAAAAATCATACTAATTGATAACATGAAAGCCTAGCGGAAATATAGTAAAAAAGCCAAGCAAAACCACATTTTAAACTTATTGTTTCCAAAATGTCTAAACATTTTGTAAAATAGGCGATTGTACAGTTGCCTGACATAGCAATAGTATAAGCTAAACATGTTAAACAAAATAAACACACTGAATTAATTTATAAGTTTTCAAAAGTTTTTGTTAATTATTAAATGACTATTTTTATTTGATTTTACAATTTAATTAGTTTTGTATTGACTATTACAGTAGACACTGCTTAATTTGATAACTTTGGGACCCAGATAAAGTGATAAGTGTGATCACTGTGACAAACAAAATATTGATAACAACAAACGGCAAATTTTTAAATACTTTGGTATTGGCTGGGCCTTAAGCTGTTTTGACCATACCAAGAAGTTGATCACATGAACTGTGATTAAATTTTACGGCGTCCACTGCAAATTTATTATTATTATTATTTACCGTTTTTCCTACTATGCATCTTTGTTAAACCAAAGATTATAATTTTATTTTGCAATTAACATTATGCCTTGAATGAATTAATTATTGTTAATATAATCAAATTATTATAATAGATTGTTTTTAAGTTTAAGTTTTGCTATTTACTCTTTTTTTTTGTCGGTATATATACTTATGTATTATATTTTATATAATATATATTTATATAATTTGTAAATGTTTGTAAAAAAATAAATCCATAGCTTTATACCTTAATCTAACTAAGGTTTGTAAAATTGTATAAAACAAATTATATATATAAAACAATCCTTTTGTTAGTTATAGTTGTTATGTATTTATGTATATATATATGAATTTATTTTATGAATGTATGTAAAGAGAAAAGAAAAGAAACGATTAAAAATGAGAGAGAAATTTAACATAAATAGATAATAAAGTTTTATTTTTTAAAATAATCTCTGTTCTATTTTAATTGTGTAAATTCAGTTTTCAACTTATTTATTGTCGAAAATGGTGATGGTCCAGAAGATAGTGTGCAAAAAAATGTCTGACTTACATAAATCTAGAATCGTGGGTATAAGTAAATGTTTTGGTGCCTTTTGAGAATATGTGGTCAGCTAAGTTCGTCCGGACATAGCTTGGCAATAGGCATTTGGAAAAACAACTCTCCACAACTCTGGACAGTGGCATCTGAAGGAATGACTAAAATACAATCATGGTGTGACTGCAACTTACTCACTCTTAACTTAAAACTTGAAAAAAAAACACTCTCCATAATAACTTGTGGAGAGTGGCCATTTCCCGCCCTTTTTTCATGATCCTCAGTACTAACTTAGTTGACCAAACATCAAGTTGATGGTTGTCGGTCACTTAATATGAGACCTCTTTGATTTGAGTAATATTGACTAACTAACCTTTGTTTAAGTTAAGAGTGAGTAAGTTGCAGTCAAACCATGATTGTATTTTAGTCATTCCTTCACATGATTAAAGTAAAACCTCGTTCCAGGTAGAACCTCTAAAATAGACTTAAGTGTCGTCAACAAAAGAAATTATCTCCGAGTATGTATTTTTTAATTTCAGTAAGTTATTTATGTAGATCAGGAAAAGCCAGGGCACTATCACTGTTCCGTGGGGTGTTCCAAAATTAACTACTACTTGTTCACTAAATTTAAATTTACCTTCCAGTTTTACTTGTTGTTTTTGGTTGGATTGGTAGCTTTTTTAAAAAATGTAGACAAGTCCCTCTAATCCCTATCGAATCGAGTTTGTTTTGCAAAATATTGTGGGAAACAGTATCAAAGGCTTTCTTCAAATCTATTAAAACAGCCATAGATTTGTTGCCCACATCTAAATCGCTAGTGACATAGTCCGTTAGTCTTAAATGGACTTTCTATCATTATCAAGGGCAGTCATCTAAACAGACACTAGCAGCTGTAGGCTTAGTTGGATGTCTTACTTGTTCTGTTTGCTGTGCGGAGAGGAAAATCAAACACCTAATCTAAGCTGGAGTTCAGTATTGTTAAAGTCTTAGATGGCAAACATTGAAATCCCAATAGTTCCCTTAGAAGAGTTTTAAGGTATTGTGAGCAAAAACCCTGATGTTTTGTCACTCAGGTTAATTCAAGGAATAGAGAGAATGCAGGGTCTCACCTTTGTTGGTGTAGGTGAGTATATAATAATTACAAGTTTATAATTGCATGATAAAAATAACTTTTTATATACTAAGTTTTTAAATTTTCTGTCATAAATCATAAATTTGAAATCTGTCAAAATGAAGATTGAAAATATGGGACATGTCAAAACAAATAAAAAAAACTTGCAGATTTTTTCGAAACTAACTTTCCATACAGCAAAATTAGCTGAGAACGAATCAAATTCTGCTGAAAGATGGCTAAAAGTATTAAAATAATTAATTGTCATCATGTTCTGAGCTATTCTAAAAGTTTCAAAACGTCTAGCTACTTGGGGCTTTAGTTAAAAATCGTTTGCAAGATTTGTACTGGACAAACAAACAAACTAACAAGAAAGCAAGCTAAAAAAAAACGTAGTAAAAAGGTGAATAAATAATAAACAAACAACAATATAAATTGTTTACAAACTAATTATATTATAATTTATTGACACTTTTTTTTATAATAATTATAACATTTCAATTTTTTTTTTTTTACAAGATTAAAAATAACAAGTATGAAAAGAAAATTAATAATATTCTGCATTTTTTTTATTTTTTTTTATTAATATACAAGTTCAAACATTTTCCAACAAAATAACCATTCTGAATATAGTATTTTTATTTGTTTCTTTATTATATAATAAATAAATTAATGAATGAAAGCTTTAATTAAAAGAAAGTTAAAAACCCTTAAGAGATTTAACGGTTTAAAATCATAGCAATAAATTAAAATTAATTGAAACATTTTTTGCCTACAAAATATGATCAAATTTAGTTTGGAATTAAACCTTATTTGTTTTTTTATTTTATTATTTTATAACTATTATTTAGAATTACGATTATATAATTACATTCACCTGTAAATTATTTATTACTATATTAGTCGTTGAACAGGCAAAACAGAATTTAATTTGAGCAGAAATTTACACTTCTATTTTATTCTGATATTTTACTGAGATTAGCTAGTTCAATTAAGATTAAATCACAGGAAATAAATTGCCAAAAGGCAAAAAAAATTATCAGTTCATGGATAAAAACCACAAAATTTTGAATACATTAATCATTATACTAGAACGGAACAAAATTATTTAGTTATTTTCTTTTTTTTAACGTCCACAATTACCACAACATAAGCATTTTGCAAGATGGAGGGATAAGATACTTCTCACGTCTACCTGATGTGACCATCAAAGTGAAAAATGTCTCACCTCTCCTGGGATTTGCAAAGATACTTAGGGATAATGGTTTTAGCCGTGCCTAATCTGATCCCTGTTTTAATTTATATTAACTTCTGCGGTTATTTTACAATAAAACTGATTGTTTTTACTCTTCAGCTAAGGCTACACTGCAGAAGGATAGAGGTGGAGAGTGGTGGTTTAATAATAGCTCCACACTCCACTTACCTCTAAAGTTTAGGCTTCAAAGGAGGCGAGTGGTGGAGGGTGGTGGGCTGATAGTAGAGATAATTTTCACCAAATTGGAACCTCCATCCTCCACTTACCTCTAAAGTTTAGGCTTCACAGGAGGCAAGTGGTGGAGGGTGGTGGGCTGATAGTAGAGATAATGTACACCACATTGGAACCTCCATCCTCCACTTACCTCTAAAGTTTAGGCTTCACAGGAGGCAAGAGGTGGAGGGTGGTGGTTTAATAATAGCGATAGTGGTCACTAAATTTGAACCTCCATCCTCCACTTACCTCTAAAGTTTAGGCTTCACAGGAGGCGAGAGGTGGAGGGTGGTGGGCTGATAGTAGAGATAATGTACACCACATTGAAACCTCCATCCTCCACTACTATCTCTAAAGCTAAGGCTTCTTGGAGGCATTAAACAATGACTGATAATATCTCTGCCATCTCAAGATGGTGGAAGCACAGTGTTCGCTGATTTTGTCTAAAAACTAGTGAAAAAAATAGCCTCTATGGACGCTAAGGGCATGCCACAACCTTTACCTTCTACCCCTTGCCTTCTCCATCATAGCCATTCCCTATCTATAACTTGCACAGCAAGTGTTAAACGACTGGAAAATATTGTCGGTAAAAAAAAAAAAAAAATGAAAAAAAGGAACAGATTTTAAAAGTATGTGAAGTGTTTATACATAAAGTTAATATTTAAATAAACGATCTAGAAGAAGATTCCTCTCATCCTACGTCCCATTCCTTGTCTGTCGTAAAGTAAGTTAAATTTATTCACTAGTTGATTCGTATCGTAGCAACCTTTCGTTATAGTACCAAGATACGTCATCAGGCTTACGTCGTTACATTGCTAGAATCAACAAGTAAAACAGGTACAAATTAATAACATACAAATCAAAACTAACTATTCATTCAAGAATAAAATAGTAATACTAAAATGTCATTGAGTTAATTTTTCTCGTAGACTTAAAATCCTTTGGGATGCGAATTCAATGGTGATTATGAAGACAAAAATGTTTGTTTATATTTTAACTTTAATAACTCAATTGTAATTTAATTGCAATTCTATATATTTATTGGTCTCGAGATTCTACTTTCTATTTAAACTTTTAAATCAAAAGAGTTGATGTTAATACAAAACATTATTATCATAATGTGATTCTAATCACTTTATGAATCAATAAAATTATAGAAAGGAACAATAGATGACACCGACATTGACTTTCCTCAGTACTCTTCATAAATATGTCTATTAATACTATGTTGATAAAATAATTGCAAGATAAAAAGAACTTTTTATATACTACGTTTTTAAACTTTCTGTCACAAATCATAAATTTGAAAACCGTCAAAATGAAGATTGTAAACATGGGTCATATCAAAACAAATAAAATAACTTGCGGATCTTTACCAAACTAACTTTCCATATGGAAAAATTTGTTGAAAAAGAATTAAATTCTGCTGGAAGATGGATATATAAGTATTGAAACAATACATTGTCATCGTGTCCTGAGCTATTCTAAAAGTTTCAAATGCCTAGCTACTCGGGAAGTTAGTTAAAAATCGATTGCAAGATCTGTACTGGACAAACAAACAAACAAGAAAGCAAGCTAATAAAAACGTAGTAAAAATAATTTGTATACGTACATTGTAGAAGTCGGTGTGGAATCTAGGGTGTTGTATAACAGGAAGCCTGTGACTGAGTGAGTAGATCTCCCGCATTATCTCGTGGTTGCTGGGCAACTTACCCGTCTGTATTGCCTTAACATACTCAAGTACTAACTTCACTCTACTGTGAAGCATCTTGATTGCAGAGTGCTGGGCACTTAAGTGCTCTCCAACTAGAACACACAATAATCAACATGACAGCTTTACATAAGTGTCACGACAGCAGAATGTTTTTGACATGAAAATATCCCTTTACAAGTTAAGTTCTCCACATAGTACAGTGGATGCCATCTTAAATGGTTACCTTGGGACCAGACCCATGAGGACAAAAGACAAAATGGCCGGTATAAACCAAACTTTTTAACATTTTTATTGAAGAAAAAAAATCATATGAAATAATGGAAATAAGGCATTTATTTGCTTGGTTACCCATCCAAATTATTTTAATATGTAAATATTCTCTTGTCTTATCATCTTCACATTCAGAAGTGAGATGTTCATTTGTCCCAAAGTTCTTTGGACTAAATATCTCATTGCTTTAGTAGTTATTTAAAATTTTTTACGTTTTTTTTTGACGTAGATAAATGAATCCCTTTTTAGGTGGAGAACAAATATAAGGAGGGTAAACAATTAAATTTTTGCCAAGTGCCATCTAATTTACTTAAACCTTGTAGAGATGACGTATTTTATTGAGTATAACAATTCTCCCAGAATGATACAGTCCGTTATTTATTTCAGGGTCCTCTTGTAGAATTAGTGCACTCTTGTCATCTTAAAAGCCGGTCAATGGCATCTGAATAGATACTATCAGCTGCTAGGTTTGGTTAAAAGTCCTACCTTTCAGGTGGTTGGAAAGAAGAGCAACAATTTCCATTTATCTACTAGGCATAAAGCCGGGTTTACACGGGTAGAGTAAACAGGAGAGTAGAGTAACTCTACCCATAGAAACCTGAAAAAACGCTGCGTAGAGTAGAGTGGCGAGTAGAGTAGCTAGTAGCCAGTAGAGTAAAGTACTATACATCATGCAGTAAAGTGGACTCTACTCTACTTCCCCTCCACAGCTCTCACTCTACTAGCTTTCTCCCTCTACCCGTGTAAAAGTATTCATACCAAGTAGCAAGTAGAGTTCAGTGACACTTTTGAACTCTAAACAAACAACTTTCACTCAGCGTACTATACTTACTACTAGTTTATTTGTAAACGCTCCAAAATCATAATTGGTAGAGTGGGAAGTAGACTGCACTCTACTCGCTACTCTACTCTCCTGTTTACTCTACATGTGTAAACCCGGCTTAAGCCATTTTTACCATTGCAAGTGTGAAGTGTGTCTATAATGGCAGACCTGCCACTTACAAGAATCTCCAATAATCTACTAGAGGCATATTTTCCACTTGACATGATTGCCATTGAAGGAGTACCTTCAATGGATGAATGGAAGATTTTTTTTTTTTTTTCTACCTAGCGAAAAGTTAAGACTCAACCAATCCTAACACCTGGTTAAACCAACAAATTTGGAATGATCAATAGTATTTTAAGTTTTAAAAAATTGTTCATAAGCAAACAGTAGACTTTTAAGAGATGGGAAACTAAATTTGAGAAGGTATAATCACCTTCGTCACTACAAAACAACTACTGAACTACAACTTAAAATTTACGATGAAATCCTTAACATTTCCTGGGTTTTACTATCTAAAAAATAATGATTATTAATTCTTTTAAAAATAAATACATTTAAATTTTCAAATTACCCAGAGAGGTGTCAGTTTGATTATTAGTCGACACTCTAGCTACATGGTCGACACCTATCCTCTCTGCTTCCTCGGTCGCCAGTGTGTAAGGCAGCTCGACAAATAACATAGTAGCCTGACCGCCCACTAGATCTATCACAGACTCGTAAACGCTCACAGGCAGCTGAAAAAACAAAACAAAATAACTATGTAAGGATCTAAAACAGCAAATATATCCAGTTAACTGTCAAACTACAATAAAACAGACTAATTTAAATTTTGTAAATACAGTAAAACTTTTAGATTGAGAGGTCACCGTTGATGCTTCATAGAGAGGAGCAGAAGGGCGTGGCTTTTAGCATAATTAAATGAGTAAGATCTCACCATTAGAGGCTTAAATTATTAAAGTTTTCCTTAGTTAGGGTAGAGAATTTGTAACCTGCTTCATAAATTGAGGAACCCAGCATTGTTTATTTGTGGTATTATTTCCGTTTTTAGGGTTTCGTTGGTAAAACCAAAAAAAGAATCCCTTATAGTTTCGTTCCTGTGTCTGTCTGTCACTCTGTACAGTTCCAATAACTTTTAAATCAAAACAGATATAAACATGAAACTTTCCAGTATTAAAGATCGTTTTGACGTGTACACAGGAAAAATATAGCAAACTCAAATTTATTTATTAAAAGCTTTCTGGACACTTAGCTTAGGTAATTTTGGATTCAATTTTATAGTTCTACAAGCCTCGTTCTTGGCAAATGGTGAGGTCTTAAATATTTACTATGCTTACATGATGTTAAATACATCCAAAGTGTCCGTGGAAACCTAGATTCAATACGGATTTAAAATGATACCGATCCTGATACGATACACTAAATACTGGGATTGCACCTGGATCGAGTTTCATGGAAACACCTGAATTCGATCCTGACATGTGCAGAGCATGGGTGTGAGCGCACCAAGCGTATTACTGTAGAAACTTTAGTCAAATCTGTCAAAATACATAATAAAAAAACATGGTTATAAAAGGTGAGGGTTACAAAATTATTTATAACCTTTATTAAGTGGGAAATGGACTTTTTTAAGGGCTCACCTCAGAATGCCTTGCTAGAGGGTTGACTTTAAGGAATACTGGACTTTCGTTGATTTCACAGATCTGTTTATGAACCTTAATATCATTTTCATCTGGGTTTTCTCCCGTAGTGTACCAACCAAGGAAATCCATATCGCTGAATACCTGCTTGACTAAAACATATATCAACAAAATGAATTGACAATGGTTGTAATGCAACATTATTAATGTTTAAATGTAATAGGGTGTGAGATTAGAGTAGATGTAAAACAACACAGTAAAGAGGATGAATTGTGCTTCGATCAAATTAAATAATTAAGAATTAATTATCTTACAGTTTAATTAAAGTTATCTTAATTAAAGTTTATCTTACAGTTTAAATGCTCATATATACCTGGTAGAGAATAACAACAATGATTGTTGTGCCCAGAGAACACATACCAATATAAAAGACAACACTTTGCCAAAAGTAATTGGTTTGCACAAAGCTGGTATTCAACCAATAATGGTCATATCCAGTTCCAGTGAAACAAGTAGAGTTAGACCTCAGTCTAAAGGTGCGTTTACACCTGACACTTCTCTCCGGCAATAAATGTCAAGTGTCAGACAGAAATTGCTTTGAGTGTTTACATCTGAGAGAAATTGCTTGAGATTTGTGTCGGAGATATATGTCTGACACTTCTCGCAATGCTTAAATTTGCAGTAAATGGAGAAAAATATAATAATCGGTTTTTACATCTGTTGTTATAGAAGAGTCAACACACAGCTGAGAGTAGAAACATAAATCTCAGACATAAATTTACTGAAATTTTTGTCTGACATAAGTGTCATGCAATAAATGTCAGGTGTAAACGTACCTTATAACAACTTCTACACTGACTCTTTCTCTGAAATTTTCATTGGCACAGAAGTTGACCAATAGTGTTTGAAAGAGAGCTTTGTACAATAATTTTTTTTTTTTTTTTTTTTTTTTGTGGAGAGACACCTTTCTTTATTACTAATAAAGTGAAACCACTGCTACATCAAGTCAGTTATGAGTGCAATTATTCCTTGTCTCAAATCCAAAACTAAAATTTGGTACCACTGATTACAATACCCTAAGTGTTCTCCTTTTAGAATAAATACAACTAACTTTTTCAATAAACAACCTATCTATTTTGATTTTTCAGTTAAATTAACCATAAGTATTTGAATAAAAAGAAAAAATAATACATACACTGCTCCTCTTTTTGGTTGTAGTAGTCTCTGTCAATGAGGATATTATCTCCAATTTTGGTGAAAAGAAGTTCAAATGAATTCATTAGTTCTATGTTACGACCTTTCTGCTTTCCTATCAATGCACCGATAACTGAAACATCAATAAATATACATTAGTTATATACTTATTTTTGAACTATTCCGCTGCTAGAGTAGAACTGAACTACTCCGCCACTAGGAGTAGTGGTTCAACAAAGAGACCTTCATTTAAACTGAGCCTTATAGCATCTTTATTAAGCATGGATATTATTAGCTAAAAGAAGGGGACCTTTCAAGGCATAAGGTAATAGGGCCTGTCCTAAAAAAAATAGTAGAACAGCTCTGGCTTAAGGGGGTGAGGGTGCTTAGCTAATAGTCCTGCTTATAACTAGGAGCCTGGAACTCGGGTACATAAATGCATTACACCATCCCCCTCCCCCCACAAAAAGTACATTATTGGCATGTACAAAGTGCTTGAGGTACCCTCCATTCACTTGCTGTATTTACTGATTTATCTTAAACGAGGCCAAACCCAATTTAGTAATACAAAAATATCCATCCTAAAATAAACTTCTTGCTTTTTCATGTAGCTAGTTTATCCCACACATTTGTATTTTTTTTTTTTTTTTAAATAACCCATGTAAATGCATACACACTTCATTAAGACCATATCTAGATCCTCTAAAATAGTATCAAAATTTATTCTTGGGATAAATCAAACATTACTGGAATAGTGTAAATCAAAAGGACACCTGGACACAGAAGGACCATTAACACCTGGAGATAGATAGCATTTATGAGATCAATTGAGGTTGATCATATGGCTCAGGCTAATATTGAAAGGTCTGTAAAAAACCCAATGTCAGCAACCACATTAGGATCTCCAATGAAATTGTAGAGATTATAAATAACCCAGGATATTTATAACAGAAAAGACTGTTTAAGATTTCCCAGGCGTGGAAATTCCATACATCCACGGTGATTGCTTGTAAGGATTAAGCTTTAGTTTAGAATGTGGTTGCCAAGTCCATAACACTGTTTTGACCAGATTACACTTCAAAATTTAGATATTTTGAAGAGATTATGTCCTTTCGACACAACAGTAATAGCTGGCTTGGGAACCATATTCTAAAGCTGTTCGGGATTACTTATACCAACAAGACTGCTTGTAACACCCAAGTACTCCATGATTTGACGTAAATAACCCTAGTTACAACAGGAGTCCCTAGAAGATATGGAAACCTTAAACCGACCTTCCTGTTAACAATGTTATTTTCTTGAAACAAGATGTCTTACTCCAAAGATGCCCTTAACTGGGTTTGAACAGGCGGGATCTACTTCGATCACCCAAACAACTACATACTAATACTGCATTTTGTTTTTGAAAACGGAGTTATTGACAAACCTTGCTGAGCACTTCCTTCCTGCGCTCTTATACGAGTCCAATGCTCAGAAATATTCATGATAACAAGCGGGTGAAGTGATAAAGACACACTTCCCACTGTACCCGGCGGTGCCATTACATTGCGCACTGGCTCCTCCAGTTCCATCTTCTCTTCCTTAGGAGCCTCGGCCATCTTAACCTGCATGAAACAATCAATGACTGCAAAACAACTAGTACACCACAAATCTAATAATCACACATTTAATTAATAAAAACCTTTAGCCTTTAAAATGTGTAATAAAATAACAAAGATTGAGAAATGACAATATTTATAACCTTACGAAAGGTTATTGACCAGTGTTACCAACCATCAATTAAACTGTTCGTAAAAAAAGTTTTAATCCAAGACATTTACATTAATGAGGCTAATTCGGATTGTACGTGCCATCGAAATTTCTTCGAGTTGGACCTTGGACCTCTCCCTGGTTTATTTACAGGAGGGCTGTTTTTATCAGGAAATGAGCGGAGTGGCTATTGAATATTCAAGGGTACATTTCATTATTTTAAATACAATTCATTTTGTGATGGGACGCTAATCACACATTAGACAATAGGTACTTCATTAGATTGTTACTCCCCCATGTTTTTTTTAGAATATAAATTACAGACAAAGTAACTATGTATTAAGATGAAGGGATGTTTAATCCAATGTACTTTGTGACAAAGGAATATCACTCTTCTGTTTTCATAAGGGGAGTAACAGACTAAAGAAGAACATTGAGTACACCTTCTTCAGCTTGTTACTCCTCTTTGTTTTTTTTATAAGGGGAGTAACAATCTAAAGAAGTGCCAAAGTATTAATATATGCATGGAATTTCGTTCCTCCAGTTTTGCGCCTTTAAAATCGGACCTGTGGTGACAGATATAAATGCTGTCATAGACAGTTCAAATTTAAGTCTGCTTTCGTAAATTATAGAATGAAGAATTTTGAAAAATTTTCAATGTACACATAAAATTTTAATTTTTAATACGTTGATAAGATATTATTATTATATGGTATTGTATGTAAGTGTGAAAATATAAACTATTAAATAAATTGAATAATTTATTTAATAGTATAAATATAGATCATATAGATGGGTAAATTATGGGTTTTGATTTCCCCCATATTATAATGGTTCAGTAAGGAAAAGGTGTATGAAGTTATAGAACTAATGCCCTATTTTTTACAATACCCATAAATTAATTGTCTTTCAACCATCCCGTAATATATAGCTCCATTTAAAAACTCAAAGAAAATAATTTATGAGTTTTATCAATATTTATTTTTAACTTCAAGTTTCTGACCTTAATTCCCCAAGACTTTAAAATAAATACGATTTTATATTACATATTTCTTTTGTACATTGATTTTAGTAAAATGCTTCATAATAATATTGTGGGAGTAAAAAATAAAACTATTTCTAGACCAAGACAAAGTCTTTCTTTAGATTATTTTTAATAGAGTTGATATATTTGGAAAAAAATTGCGTAAAAAGAAAAACTAGAAATCGATCAGATACAAGCTTCCTATTTAAGTATAACAATGTTAATGATCCTGAATTTAAATCATAAAGCAACTTCTCTTATCAATTTTTAATAATAAATTTTCCATAAATATAAATAACGTGACTTAGCTAGTATTTCCATGGGGGGGGGGACTTTTATTTTTATAAAGAAATATAGGATACTCATTATTAAATTCATTGGTATTTAACTGTGCTAAACAAAAGAAGCGTGTTCTCACAGAATGACTGCATTAAAACAATTTACGAGTTTCGGGTGAGGACGTTTTAGTTTTGTAACTTTGTTTACAGATTATCTGAAGAAGGCTGGATAGTGGATGTGGATAGAACAGCCGAAACCAGTAAAATTATTTTGATTTAAATCCAATTATAATTGCCATTTACAAGGGGACACAGACAGAAAAAAATAGATTTCAGCGCCGGGACTCGAACCACGGACCTCCCCATATTTCCAGTTCAGGTACTCTACCTCATTAAGCTACACTAAAGAATAATTTCCTCTGTCGATAACGATAACTAGTCCCGAATTAAGTTTTCAAATCTTTCTACAAGTCTAGAAGTCAACATTAATGACAATAGAATTAGACCGAGAAATAACGCTTGTAGTTATNGTGTGGCTCTTTTCATTACATTTTAGTTTGAGGTTTTAATTAAGGGCACACTTCCACAATCTTTTTAGTTATTCCAGTAATGTGTTATTATTTATGTGCACTAACAAGGTTGTGAAAGCTCAAATCCATTATTAATTAATAATTTAGAAAGTATTTACTTAGTTATTAGTGTTCGACCCTAGCAGTGAAAACAATTTTTTTTCTTAAGCCCTTGCGGAATATTAATTATATTTTCTTGTACACAATGCTCTGGGGTAAAACTGAGGAATACGGTGCTGTAAGGGGAAGAGGTTAAAAAAGTGTGCAGGCCTTACTGGAATGTATTATTTTGACAAAGGTATATCAACTCTCCTACGAACAAATCACTCAAATATATAAATCCTACTAATGTACTGTTTGACAAAGGAATATTATCCAGTGGCGTAACTGTGGGCCCGCGCGGGCCCCAAATCCATAAATAAGTGGAATTACCATCCTTTTACCAACGTCCTTTTACCCCAGTCCCCCTCGAAATATATATTTACAAAAGTCATTTTTTTAAAAAGTAGATTTTTTTTTATTTTTAAACTAGCCGTTATGCCCGTGGCAACGGGCAGAATAAATATGGTGAAAAAAATAGTTATGTAGTTATACATAATTAAAATATTTAAATAGATATGTACTGTTTAAATAGAAAGTTTTAGGCTGAAAGATTTAGATTCAGGTTAGACAGATAGCTCAGTCGGTTTGATTCGTGACCCATGAGCTGGAAGTCACTGGTTCAATCCCAGCTTACGGCTCATCAATTTTTAACGTTATAAACCATTTAGAGGTGCGTCGTCGCCCGTCGGGACAATACTCGATTATATAAAAGATAAGTAATATAGGTATATTTTGTAAAATTAATTTCTTTTAAAGTTTATATTAGTCATAAAAACTTTTAAATTGAGATATGCCAGCGTTACTAATAAAGTTCAATCACTTAAATATCTGAGTCTGAGTTCGATTCCCAAAAAAGTGAGATTGTTTTTTAACATATTCCACAGTAATAATTAAATCGATGGTATATGTTCACTGTTCACTTATTGAAATTTGTTTCTTTAATATATATTAGATTGTGCCACAGTAAAAGAAGAATGATCGAAGGGAAAAGGTACAACATAAAAATATTCTGATTTAAAAATAATATACCTAATACATTATTTTAACTTTTTTATTTATTTATTATTATTTTTTTTATTAGTTGGTTCAATCAAATTTAACATTGAAATATTTGATTATTAAAATAACACGAATAAATTGTAAAATAATGTAAAAGAGAAATAAAATGAAACTATAAATGCAAATTAGTACATATTCATATTATCATTAATACGAAATATTATCAATTATCATAATTTGAAAAAAGAAAAATTTGAATTTCAAATTTTAAAACATTTCTGTTTTTATAGATTAATTGCTTGGAGAGAAGAAAATCTGCATTCGAAATATATAATTAATCCTACGAATTAAATAATGAATATGTAATTTTAAAGTGTGTAGTATTATTTTGGGCGTGACGTCATGAGAGATAACTATGTGATGAATAAAATAAATTTGAGGATAGCAAGCATCACTATGTGGATATCGAATGAGAAAGAAATACAATTTGAGGATTGCAAGAATCACTATGTCGATATCGACTGAGAATGAAATACAATTTGAGGATAGCGAGCATCACTATGTATATGTCGACTGAGAATGAAATACAATTTGAGGATAGCGAGCATCACTATGTGGATATCGACTAATAATGAAATAAAATTTGAGGATAGCAAGCATCACTATGTGGATATCGAATGAGAAAGAAATACAATTTGAGGATTGCAAGAATCACTATGTCGATATCGACTGAGAATGAAATACAATTTGAGGATAGCGAGCATCACTATGTATATGTCGACTGAGAATGAAATACAATTTGAGGATAGCGAGCATCACTATGTGGATATCGACTAATAATGAAATAAAATTTGAGGATAGCGAGCATCACTATGTGGATATCGACTAATAATGAAATAAAATTTGAGGATAGCGAGCATCACTATGTGGATATCGACTAATAATGAAATAAAATTTGAGGATAGCGAGGATTAGTCAAAAGAACAAAAAAGTTTTAGACTTACCGACGCTTTGAAATAGACATATACATATTTTCTTCTTCATACATTCTTTCTTCTTTCTGATAACTTCACTATCCTCAAATTTTAAGTTATTTCAAGAGATTTTGAAAAATTATTAACAAATGGTTTTTATACTTCTAAATTTATTGTTACACGGTGGCACCTTCTTATAGCTTATATAACTGTACCGTAGCTTAAGTCCAATATTCTTTGTAAAAATTTAATTTTTTAGGTATTTTATACTACGTTATGCTGGCATACGAGATAATTGTGGTGAATGGTGAAGTATTGCAAATAATTTTTAAGTTAATAAAGAGATCAATATATATTGTATACATGTTGTATACTTTATAAAATTAGTCTAAGAAAAAGAAAGATAGACTGTTAAAAATGCACACCGCGAGTTGAATCGAACTCATGATGTTCTAGACCTAGACCAGAGCTCAAACTATCATAAACTAACTAACTAGTAATAGTAGCTAAATTGAGTAATTAGCTGATTTAGAAAATCAAGAGTTTATCTTCTAAGTGTTACGCATTTTTATCTATATACTGTATACCTGCGACTTCACATTAAATACTAATAATTGGGCGTGGGTTATCAATAATTACAAATTCCTTTAGTGTGATTATTTAAATTTTACAGTCTTTATTTATTTTTTAATTTAATATTTTACAGATTATAAATATAAAAAAGACAATATGTTTTTTATTCTCCCCGGTAAAGAATGATATTTTTATCAGTTTCGTGTATTTTAACTTCGTATAAAAGCGATGGGTTTTCCATGAGAGAAGACATCTTGTTCCAGATAAAGATGGCGACGTTTTCCGTCGTACTGACGACATCTTTGAAATAAGCGACATCTTTGTCGATGTTCTTATGATCTAGTGTGTCCATGACGGCTTCTTGTATGATCTTCTTGAGGTCTGTGATGTTCATGACCATGCCGGTGTCGGGAGATACGGGTCCACGAAGCGTCACTTCGAGGGTGTAGTTGTGACCGTGTCCGTGGAAGTTGTTACATTTGCCGTACGTAGCGAGATTATCTTCGTCGCTTAGCAGAGGACTGTGCAGGCGATGACACGCGCTGAATTTCTCCACACGGGTTAGATAAGCGATGGCCATGGCTGTTATATCTGAAATCATATTAAAAAAATAAATTAAAACATTAGATATCAAGGTCAAGGGCCAGGATACAAGGTTATTATATTGGCCTACAGCCGGCTTTAAGGACAGAGCCAGAGAATACGCTTATTCTGGTTCAGACACATTCCGAAAACAAGCACGTGTTATATCGGCTTGAGGAAAGCAGGTGCTAACCAGCTACAAGGGAGAGCCAAAGTACACGCTTATTCCGATTCAGACACATTCCGAAAACAAGCACTTGTTTTATCGGCTTGAGGAAAGCAGGTGCTGGCCGGTGAGACAGCAGAGAGAAGAGATAGTTTTACCCACGAAATGATGAATGATCACATTAAGTAGACGGTTAAGGATTTTCTACGTCTTTTATCATTCATGTCCTGGTTAAGGTTTGGTGCCGTGAATTCGGCAGTTGTGTGTGAAGTGAAGCGAGTCAATATCAGGAACAAGTTAGGTTTGGGTTGGTGTTGGTGACCAAACACGCACAGAATACCCATTCCAGTCTGATGGGCACTGAATGAATAGGCCCTGAATCTGAACCATATCGCATAAATACAGTCATGAGTGAAACGAGCCAAAAGTGGCCCAACTCATCTGAGTCTAAGCCTAAGTGATCCAACTTGTAAGTAAAAAAAACTGTGTGGTTGATCTGGTGAAGGAAAATTTAATTTAATTTAATGAAAATGAAATCACCGATTTAAAAAATTCCAAGACAGAAATTCGTTTCAAACATCAGGGAACTTTTTTGGTTCAGTATCTGTCGCTCAATTTTTGAGAACTAACACATCTTAAAAAACTAATCGTCCGATATTAATGAAAGTTAAATGGTAGGTAATTATTATATTATCCCATTGTTGGACCCATATAAGTTAACCCTCAGTGTCCCTTTGTTTCTCTTCTACATGCGCACAAACATACATTTATTTACACCTGCATCTTCAAAAGGACTTCTATAATTTTTTATGAAATTTGGATAGTTTATCAAAAGTATAGCCCGCAGATAGCTCTAGATTAATTTTAACCGCTCTCATTAAATTTTGCTAAATTGATACTTTAATTTATGTAAAAAATCAATTTCGATTTCAACCATTTCAAATTTTTTTTTAAAAAAACCAAGGGGAAAATTAAATAAATTTGAGAATAATAGGCTGTAAAAGCATAAAACCATTTACGTATACGAAATAGGACGCAAGGAAGCTACGTGTAGTATCGCACGATACTATTTATTTGCGGCAGATATCAAAACGAAATTTAGTGGAAATAGTTGTGTTATAAAGGGTGGTATAATTGGCAATGGGGTGTGATTGGTGCAAATTTCAGCACTATCCGGACATTGTTTGATTTTGGTGATATTTTTGTACCAAGTTATAACTCTCTAGCTTAACAACTGTGAGATTTATGCGTGACACAAACAGATAGAGTGACATATAGTGAAAAGCCGTTCTAAAAACAACGCAAACGTCTTAAAAACACCCAAAACGGATCATTCCGTTGAGATAGGTATGTATATCTCAGTTTCAGATTTTATGAGTGAAAACAATTCTTTCAACGATAATGTAAAGTTAAAAATAAAGCAATTTTAACTAACAAATTCATTCCCTCTCTTAAATTTAACTATTTTTAATTACAAGACTGTAGCCCCCCCCCCCCCAATTTTTTT
>KZ651150.1:286380-299660 GCA_001010745.2 Gerris buenoi | reverse complement strand
GGGAGGGCTGATAAGGCTGTAGCCCCCCTCCATAAAATGTAAAATTTTAAATCATGTTTGAACATCAGACATATAATAAATAGTACTATAATAGTGCGTCTATTTAGAAGTTTTTATAGGTATAGTCTCTAAAATATTAAATTCTGGATACTCTACTGTAAGAAAGAAATAAAATGGATACACCATTTGATCTATTACATAATTATTTGATATAGGTGTTACGTAATACACATTTTGTTTTTTCACAGTTATTTTTTTTCAAAATAGCACACGGGTAGTTAAAAATACATTGACAAATACATGGTAATTGTAGAAGAAAAGTATAAATAACTTTATTTTCCATATTAAAATAGAAAATAGAATTGAATTACAATAATGGTAGTAGAAGAACGGGGTTGATGAACCAATAGTTCGAATCTAACAATTAGGCCAATTATTTGGGCCCTATTTACAAACCGCGTATGGATGTGGGAGTTCAGTCACTTCGAACATCAATAATCAATATCCCGGCTAAGCAAATACGCTGTGATTAGTAGTAAACGATATAAAATCAAAATGCCTAATCTCGGAATCGAACCCCTGACCTTGTCCTTGATTCATAAAGACCTGAAACGATGAGATGTATTTAAGGCCACGGCTACTCTGAAATCCCAAATTACAAAATATAATCGGAAAAAAGTGAGAATCTACATATTAATTAATATATTCCTACCTGTTGTTTGTAACATACAAGTGAATAATAATATAATTACATTTTTGTATCAGTTGAAGAAATTACAATTTAAAATGATAATTGTAAAATGATTAATTTTCTCCAGCTGATTTTCTTTATTAAATAAAAAATATAATAAACTGTACGTAAAAATAAAAAATATATATTTCTATACTATTTTGTGTAACTAACGATAAATCAATAATGTTGCACTTCAGAACAACCACATGATCACTATTTAATAAGCTCGGATTCAAAACTTAAAAAAAATTAAATAATTATAAAAAATGAATGTCCCCAAATTTTTGAATTTTGTGATTTAAATAAATTTCATTTCTTAGAATGATTTCATACTGCTATATTGCGGCACTTCTTTAGATGGTTACTCCCTTTATTAAAAAAACAAAGGGGAGTAACCATCTAAAGAAGGTATAAGGAGTATTCTTCTTTAGATTGTTACTCCCCTTGTAAAAACGTAAGTGTGATATTCCTTTGTCCTAAAGTACATTAGACTAATCATCCCTTTGTCTTAATAGTTATTTAGTCAAAGTCATTTATATTCTAAAAAACACAGGGGAGTAACCATCTAAAGAAGTACCTATATTGCTACCCACTGTAAGCTTGGAAAAATAAAATATTACATAATAAAGTGTTAAGAGTACAGTTAAACTATACTCGCCCGATTTTAATGAGATTTAAATGGTAGGTAATAATTAGCCCATTTTCGGTCCTATATAAGTTTTATTCTCCTGCTCACATTTGTTTCTATTCCACATGCGCACAAACATACATACATTTACACCTATATGAATGAATGATATATTTTTGTATATGACCTCACAGCTTTTTACAAAGATTTACACATTTGAATTATATAATAAAAGGCACATAATGTCTAAATTAGTTAATTAGATGTGATTTTAATGTCCTTTAAATTTGTGTGTTTTTAGGGTTTTGTAGATACTTCTCAAAACCCTTATGCCGAGGGTGATGTGTCCGTCCGTCCGTCGCTCTTTGGTTCATAGGGCCCGAACCGTTCAAGAGAAAGTGCTGAAATTTGGAACACTGGTGCAACTTTTTGACCCAACCAGAGGAAAAATATACAGAAGTCCATAATTAGATTTGCGCATGCGCAATTCAAAAAAATTGTCGTTAATACCGATAAAAAACATTGTGACCCCCCGGGGGATCGAACCCGGAACCCTTAGAATCGAAGACAAAAAAATCATAATTACATAACGGGTATGCTAATTCATCTACAAAACCCTAAAAAGTACTTGGGGTAAGTACTTCCCTGTGATTTTTAAATCTTATCTTCTGATAAATATAAGAAAAAAGCTACAAATATGATTTCTCATTAACATAGTAAATACCCAGAAAGAAACACGCTCGTTACTAAAAGAAAAATACATTAAAAGTCACATAATGCCAAAATTAACTGAATAAATCAAATTTTAATGACCTTCATACAAAACAAAATAAAGGAATAAATAGCCTTTTACAAATCTACTTGTAAACATAAAAAATACAATGACATACCATATGTATTACTATTTTAACTTTTAATAGTTAATGCATTGATTTTTACTTCTTTTTAGGGTTTTGTAGATACTTCTCAAAACCCTTATGCCGAGGGTAATGTGTCCGTCTGTCCGTCGCTCTTTGGCTCATAGCGCCCGAACCATTTAAGCTAAAATGCTGAAATTTGAAACACTGGCGTAACTTCCGGGCCAAAACACAGGACATATACACAAAAGTTAAAAATTTAATATGCGCATGCGCAATTCGAAAAAATGCGGTAAAGTCAAAAATTTAGATTTTTTTTAATTTTCGAGTGGGGTATCAAATGAAAGCTGCTGAATAGCAGATTACGAATATATGAATAAATTTTTAAATTTCGCTTTCCTTATTGGTCAAATAAATCAAAATACACCCAAAATTGCCCCCCCTCAACTACCATATAACGGCTGGATGTAAAATTTCAAAATAATTCATACTAATACCCTATTGTGGGGTGATGTAAATTCCGGGAGTGCATCGAAAAATTTTAAAAATTGCCAATTTTAGGCGCGAAAATTTAAAATTTGCCCAAAATTTTATTTTTTTAAAATTTTGAGTTGGGTATCAAATGAAAGCTGCTGAAGAGTAGGACACAAATATATATTTGCTTTTTTAAATTTTGCGTTCCTTATTGGTTTATTACTGATAAAACATTGTGACCCCCCCGGGGGATCGAACCCGGGACCCTTGAGATTGAAGACAAGAAATCATAATTTACATAATGGGTATGCTTACTCATCTACAAAACCCTAAAAAGTACTTGGACTAAGTACTTCCCTGTGATTTTTTTTTATTTAACAAGTACACAAGAAAAAATCGGTCCGAGACAACTCAGACAAACTTTCTCATACACGAGTTCGTAATTACTTGGCCCATTGTTTTCCATTTATTAGTTTTCGTAAGTAAAATTTAATGACATATTGAAGATTTCATCGAAATATGTCATAAAAATATCTTCTCCTCTGGGGGAAATCGAACCTAGCCTCTCTCTGTCCGCGTTTCAAGCTATTTTATCAGGGACTAGATTTTTCCAGGGAAAACAGCTTAAGAGTATATCGTTATATTCGTATTTAAATGGACTACATTTTAGATTTTTTTAATCAAAATCGTCGGAAAAGTTTGAATAATTTTTTTCACGCTTTTTTCAGATTTCTAGGGGAGTAGCGCTCGCCAATTTCAAATTGATTTCGAGAATGATGATTTACTAAAATTCATTTCTCGATTTCGCCTCGGGGTATGACTTCAACGAATCATTTAACTGTGTATGTCTTCTGAAGTACATTTTTCCTTAATAAAAACTATTTAAGAACTATAGTTTAATAAAAATATTTTTGTGAATTTCTTTTTAGAAATAAAATGTATTGCTTTGTTAACCAACGTCAAAAATCGGTCAGAGATATACTACATACTTAGACAAACTTTATCATATACGAGTTCATAATTAATTAGCCCAGTGTTTTCCATTTATTAGTTTACATTTAATGATTATTGTAGAACATTTCCTCAAAATATATCATAAAAATAACTTCTCCTCGGCGGGGAATCGAACCCGGCCTTACTCCCTCATTTTCTCAGAAACTAGATTTTTCCCAGGAAAACGGCTTATATCATTTGATTCGTATTTAAATGGACTACATTTTATTTTTTTTTTTTAATCAAAATCGTCGGAACCATTTCCGAGAAATAAAATGTTTCACGTTTTTTTCCGAGTTTTTGGAGAGTAGCTCCTTCCCAATTTGGAGATATAATTTTATTTCTCGATTTATCTCAGGGTATGATTTTTCTGAACATGTATGCCAAATATCGTCAAAATCGGTCCAGTAGTTTAAGCTCAAGGAGTCTTCACAGACAGACAACAGACGACAGAGAGACATTTCTTAAAAACCACTTTTTTAGACTCAGGGGACCTCAAAACGAGTAAATCCATCAAAATCGAATTTTCGCGCCATCGCAATACTTTCTCTTTATATGAAAAAGTAAAAGAAACCGGAAAGTGTTTTTTATTGTGTATTTTAACTGTGCTTCATTATTAGAAAAAAAATAAATTAATAATCCATTGAATAAAACCATTAAAAACATTTAACTATTAGAAAACGATTTTAAAAAATCGGTCCGAGACAACTCAGACAAACTTTCTCATGTATGTACATTTAATTACTAATGGAAATTCCATCAAAAATATCATAATATAACTTCTCCCTGGCGGGGAATCGAACCCGGGCTCTCTCCATCCGCGTTTTAAGCTATTATCTCAGGAACTAGATTTTTTCCGAGAAAACGGCTTATATCATTAGATTCGTATTTTAATTTACTACATTTTAGAATTTTTTAATCAAAATCGTAGGAAACGTTTTCGAGAAATAATTTTTTTTTCGTGTTTTTTCAAAGTTTTTGGGGGGTAGCGCCCTCAAATTTGGAGTTAAAATTCATTTCTCGATTTCCCCTCGGGGTATGATTTTTCTAAACGTGTATGCCAAATTTCGTCAAAATCGGCCCAGTATTTTAGGCTCCAGGCGTCTGCACAGACGACAGACGACAGACGACAGACAGACGACGGACAGACATTTTTTAAAAACCACTTTTTTGGACTCAGGGACCTCAAAACGTGTAAATCCATCAAAATCTCAAAATCGAATTTTCGCACCATCACAATACTTTCTCTTTATATGAGAAAGTAAAAAATGCTCCGGGAGAGTTGTTGTGTTGTTGGGTTCACGGGACGTACTACAGACCCGAAATATAATATTGGAAAATATTATGAAAACGATTATATTATTTATTTATGAAAACGAGTAGTTTTTAAGATATGTTGGCTCAAAAAAATTTGACAACAGACAGACAGACCGACTGACAGACACGGGAACAAAAATGATCCCTGATTTCTGAAACGGATGTCTGTCTTGGAATTTTCAAAATCGGCGACATAAATTATTTTCACAGCTTCCGTTATTTTCGGTGATATCGAAAGCAAAAGAGGGAGATATTAAATTAGTTTAACAATAATGGTTTTTTGCAAAAGCATATCAGTATTAAACTACGCGATAAGGACGCGAGGAAATTATGTGCCACATAGTAATTGGCAATCTATTAAGATAGCATTGTAAATAAAAATGATAGACTGAAAAAAATCTAGATATAATGAATTAAATTTAAAATATATTCGAGATAAAATAACAATCAAGATTAAAATCGGAGCTAAAATTAACATTGGAATTGTATATGTTAACTATTTGTGTCAATTAGGGGTTTGGGTCAATTAGGGGTCCCCTAATTGACACAAATAGTTAACATATATAATAATTAAAGGGGACAGCTAATATAGAAATGGATAACATTGGAATTGTTATTCGGTAATCGCGACTTCATAATGCTCTACGAAAGAATAGAAATGAAAATACTACAATTAAAAATATGAATTGAATATCAAACCATGAATGAATTGAGATATTAGAAATAGAGACAGTTTACCTTTCTAAATAGAATTAAATGAAAAATATGAATTGAATATCAAACAATGAATGAATTGAGATATAGAAATAGAGACAGTTTACCTTATAAATAGAATTAAATGAAAAATATAAATTGAATATCAAACAATGAATAAATCGAAATATAGAAATAGAGACAGCTTACCTTTCTAAATAGAATTAAATGAAAAATACGA
This sequence comes from Gerris buenoi, assembly GCA_001010745.2. Taxonomy (NCBI): domain Eukaryota; kingdom Metazoa; phylum Arthropoda; class Insecta; order Hemiptera; family Gerridae; genus Gerris; species Gerris buenoi. The sequence continues at coordinate 293,724 of KZ651150.1, read as the reverse complement.
ATTGAATATCAAACAATGAATGAATTGAGATATTAGAAATAGAGACAAGTTTACCTTCTAAATAGAGAGGTCAGTTGATGACTGAGACATAAACAACCTCGCAACAACAATTTACAACTTCAGGGGGTAAACCCGATTACGTAAGTTTAGTTCGTAGTTCAACCGCGATTTTATACTAGCGCTACGATCACTTCTTAACTCTCGACTGACCGTGACTGAATCTGAAGAAGAAAAGGATCGCTTCTTTATTATTTTTTTTTTAGGGCTTGATTTTTTAAAGAGTTCTAAACGAAGATCTAGAAGTCGGAGAGGAGGGGATATGTGTAAAATTACGTAATCAAACGTGGAATGCCGGACCTTAGACATTGGACACGTATCTTAAAACATATCCTTAATGTAAAGAATAACTTCATGTAACTATAAATAGCTAAAAATAAAAAATAAAAAAGATAATGGGTAAATATTTTTAAGTATATACAAAGAAAAAGTAAAATGAATCATTACCCAATAAATAATAGGAATGAATACTATCGTCTATAATTATTTTATTTTATTTTAAATTTTTGTATTTTGAAGTCACGTATTTTTTTTTTTTTTAATTTTTTTTTTTACTTTTTGGTTTTAAACAAATTAGTATTAGAATATAAGAAATGTCAAAAACAACGAAACATGACTGAAGTCTAAGAACAGAAGTTTGGAAATCGGTGCCTGTGATTTATTTTATATTATGATAAGTTTAATGAGATAAGATATAGTTTGTTAATCCAATGGTAAAATTAAGAGTGTGGTTTTTTTTTTATTTGATTTTTTTTCTGTAGAGGCAAAACAAACCATGTCAATCCACACTAATTGTTCAGCCCTGTCTAACTGAGTTAAACCATTCTTATGAAAGAATCCTTGATGATTATCTGTCCACAATTATTATAATTAAGTGCAGGCTAGAGTGAACATCACAAAAATTTATGGATGAGAATTTTAAGACAAGAATGTGGCTGTTCAGATAGTGTGAATTGACCTTTGTATACTTCGATCATGTAATTATTATAACATATTAACCTTGGAATGCTAATAGTAATTGGATGGNAAAAATTCTGGCCAACGAACTCATCCTTTCTTTTGATATAATTGACATTTTAAAATTTGTTTGAAATTTTTAAGTGCATCCTAACGGGAGATATAGTCTGACGTGACACATATATACATATATACATACATACATAAAAAAAAGTGTTAAAAATTAGGGATCGATTCAGAATGTCCTGAAACGGATTTCCATGAAATTTTTTTTTTCAACAATTCGCATTACAAAAATGTTGAAGCCATTGCAATAGCTTAATTTTCTTCGAAAATTCGCTAAAAGAAAATATATTGATGCTTCAAAAATGTGCGATATAACACGTACTAACTTTCTCATATACGAGAACATAATTATATGTTCCTGTGTTTTTCGTGGTTACATTTAATTATTATTTAAATTTCTTCCAAAATTTACCATAAAAATAACTCCTCCTCAACGGGGAATCGAACCCGGCCTCTCACCGTCCTCATTTAAAGCGATTTTTATCGATATTAGATTTTTACCGGGAAAACGACTTATGTTGACAGAATTGTATTTAAATGGACTACATTTTAGATTTTCTTTTTACCAAAATAAATTTTTAAGATGATTTAAAAAGTCATTAAAAATTATTTAAAAGAAAATTAAAAAGTTTAAAAAATCATATTGGAGAGAGAAAAATATTCATTTTGAATATTTTTGAAAAATATTCATTTTGAATATTTTTGAAAAATATTCATTTTGAATATTTTTGAAAAATATTCATTTTCAAAATATTCATTTTGATCTCGCCTTGGGGTGTGACTTTGATGAGCGCTTTTTCAAAAACCACTTTTTTTACTTTACCTTTACTCAAAAGGTAAAGTAAAATAAAGTATCAAATCCAATACTTTCTCTTTCTGTATTCTACTTATATGAGAAAGTAAAAACCACAGAAAATCACATGGAATTCCTTAAGGATTCTTAAGTCTCTTTTATTTTAAAAGTTTAGACAATAGACTTAGAAGTTTATAGTGGTCAGATAACAAGTTTAACCATTGATTAAAAGCCAATGAACGTAGGTTCAAATCCCAGGGGCATGAGATACATTCTGTTCTAAAACGTATTTAATTTAAACTTATAAATTAACTTAAATTATAAATGACCAGGTGAATTTGATTTAAAAGGAGATTTAAACGAGTTATAAGATAAACATTTAAACAAAACTAAATTTAGGGCATTAGCTTTTAACAGACTGTCGTACCTGGAGAGCACATAATTACTTGGTAAAGTGAATTCTATTTGTTAGTTGTTCCGCGTTTTTGTGGCTAAATTTAATTTACATTGCTTCCATGTGTATCTTTTATATAATCGAGTAGTGTCCCAACAACGACAACAACGACTCACCTCTAAATTATTTATAACGTTAAAAATTGATGTGCCATAAGCTGGAATCGAACCCGGGGCTAATGGGTGAAAGCCCGATACCAAACAATTTGCGCCATACCTATGTAACGAATATCGGAGCACAAAACTTCCTATTTAAATGTTTTAATTATAACTGCATAAAACTTACTATTTAAACAGTAAATATCTCTTTAAATATCTATTTTAATTATAACTAATTATCTCTCAGATCTTTTTCTCAACCATATTTATTATTCTCCCCGTTACCGCGGGCCTAACGGCTAGTATTAATATAGAGAGGGAAAGAATAATTGTAATTGCGCTTTAAATTCGATTTTTTAATTTTATTTTTGGAGGATGTACACGTTTTGAGATCTACTTGGCCCAATAAAGTGAGTTATAAAAAATGTCTGTCTTTTAGCTTTATATTTAGAGGTATCTTTGCATCCAAGTACTTTTTACGGTTTCGTAGCCTTATTAGTAATAAACGTTATTATAATATTGAAAAAATATTTTCCCGTCCCACCCTATAACAAATTATAGGGTGACATTTTGGCGCTAAAAACGCAATATTGGCGGTAAAAAGGACAATAGCCATAAAATGTTATATATTTATAATCTACTCTTCAGTAGCTTTTATTTGATGCCCCACTAGAAAAAAAAAACAAAAACAATTTTGAGCTTAGCATATTTTTGCGCAGTACGCATGCGCATAGTAAATGTTTAACTTCTCAATATTTTTTCCAATATGTGTGTCAAAAAGTTACGTCAGTATTTCAAATTTCAAGTCTCTAGCGTGAACGGTTCGTGGGATATGAACCAAAAAACGACTGACGGATATACATATCTAGTAAAGAGGATGATCTACGTAAGCCTAGGATAACATTAAAAATATTATTTCTCAAAAACGGTTCCGACGAATCTGATTAAAAATATCCTATGTAGTTTATTTTTAAAGCAAATCTAACTATACATATAAGTCTTGTTCTCTGGAAAAATCTAATTCCTGAGGATATAGCTACAAATACGGACGGTGAAAATCTTGGTTCAGTCCCCCGCCAGGTAGGCGTCATTTTTACGAAAAACGTTGGTAAAATAAAGTGATTTTTAAAAAATGTTTGTCGCCTATAGTCTATAGTCTATAGACTAAAATCTGTTGTAAGTGTAGAAACGTAAAGAATAAATTACTGGGTCATTTCCTATGAAATTTGGCATACATGTTCAGAAAAATCATACGTCGAGGTAAGTCGAAACCCTAAATAACGTGAAAAATATTATTTCTTGAAATCGGTACCGACGACTTTGATTAAAAAATTTGTATAATGTAGTGCATTTAAAAGCGAATGTAACTATATAAGTCTTGTTCTCTGTAAAAATCTATTTCCTGAGAAAATAGCGACAAATACGGACGGGGAGAATCCGGCTTCCATTCCCCGCCGGGTAGGAGTCATTTTTACGATAAAAGTTAGTAAAATGGTGAATAACAATTAAATAAAGACTTGAAAAACAATTAACAAACGGGAAACACTGGACCTACAATCTATAAGATTAGAGTTGGCACAATCGAAGGCGGGAAACAACAAACGTGGAGGTAGTTTTGGGGTTATAAAAAGGGAAAATCAGTGTTGCCATAGTATATTTTTTTTTTGTGGAACAGGGGTAGAGTAGAGCATTTTTTTCTGAAGTTGCATTCAACATGGGGGACCAATAGAATCGTTTCCCTCAAAATTTTCCGGCCTTTTGATTGTGCCAACTCTAATCTTATAGACTGTAGTACTATAATTATGTAATCGCACATAGTCTCCTATGAGTAAGAATTATATCGGACAGATGTTTTATAGCTTTTGATGAAAGTTGGTATTTATTAGATCCTGCAAAATGTTATTTATAGTTTACAGAAGAACTAAATTAAGATAATGGTTCTATTTATCATTTATTGTGTTATAAATCATTGGTTTTTGTTGCAATGCAATATATCTTCATCGTTCTCAGCCAATGTAAGAATCCTGCGACATTGTATGTCCACATCATAGTTCTATTCTACGGCGTTTCTTTCGCTTAATTGTTTACCATTCGCTCCCAAACACTTATTTCTATGAGGTCGCAGGCCTGTGCCATCGATTTAGAATCCGAAAAAAAAATCATTCACTCTAAAATAAGAAGTTCATTTTTAATCATGGATAATTAATTTGTTGGAAAGGCGTTTATAGTGATGACAAATTTATATTATTCGATTATTTTCTCTAACATTTATATCGATATATATGACATATCGATACTTTATATCAGACAAAACCAAATTTTCTGTTTTGTCTGTGATCCATCACTCAAATTTATACATAGGATTTAACTAAAAAAATTATGTAATATATAAATTCATAGTATATATTGTATAGTAAATATCAACATTACGAATTATTACTATAATAATCCAAAGATATGTTAAACCATTGTTTTCATTAACAATAAATTAAATGCATATTAATTCTTGATTCTAAAATTTAGAAATCCATCAAATAAATTACATTTTTTTAACATTAACTATTGATATAAGAAATTAAATTTTTCAAGATTATCTATCGTTATGTGATCTATGAAAAAAAACAACAACAACAAATGATGCAAATTTTATAACAAATATAAAGAATTATTTAAATATAATTGTTTATAAAAAATCGATATGTTGTTTATTAAAAGTATGCAAGGCACATAATATAAATGAAGGACATTTGGATACGTGTAACAAATTCGAGAAGGACGAAAGACATATCTTTTGCTGTTCAAATAACAAGAATAATCAGTATTTATTAAAAAAAATTATGTGACATAGTAAAAGAAAATTTAAAGATAATTAATATTCTGTTACCTTTTTTATCTCGAGATGTTGCAATTAATGTTTAAAGTAAAAACAAAAACAAGTTATGTTCGCACAGCTGATCCTCGATGTAGGAAGGTTATAAGTTATAAGAGACCAGGTTATAAACAGTTGGAAGGATACGCCTGCACTGAAACTGAAAAACAACTCCTCCTACTATCGATTTATCAAGGACTCTCTTAACATCATATATCGATAGGTTTTATATAAGTATCGATATGTGTTCTTTCCAATCGATTTTAATAACATTTGAATGAGAAGACCAAATTTTAATAATATATGTTGTGATTTCTGATATTATGAGTTAAAAGGAGTTTATTAAATTAAGGGATTAAATCAGGGGATGAACCACACCCCTGAAAATACTTCCTGAACCTGAAGTGGAAGCAAAACTTCGGACTTCAACCCTTTCGTGATGCGGAAAAAAGGCTGTTTATTGAGAAAGAGAAAGGTGTTATAAAAATCAATTTAAATTTTTTTAAATATATGTGCAATTAAATATTGTTTCTGCTTTAGTAGGGCTCTTCCTAGTATCTTATTGTTACATTGTTTTATCGTTAGCTAGTTTACTTGTTGACTTATTATTAGTTTACTTGTTGACTTGTTAATTAGTTTACTTGATTGTTAGTTTACTTGTTGACTTATTCATTAGTTTACTTGCTAACTTATTAATTAGTTTACTTGTTCGTTAGTTTACTTGTTGACTTATTCATAAGTTTACTTGTTCGTTGTTCGTTAGTTTACTTGTTAACTTATTCATCAAAATTTACTTGTTAATTATTAATTAGTTTACTTGATAGTTAGTTTACTTGATGACTTATTCATTAGTTTACTTGACAGTTAGTTTACTTGATGATTTATTCATTAGTTTACTTGACAGTTAGTTTACTTGATGACTTATTCATTAGTTTACTCGATGACTTATTCATAAGTTTACTTGCTGACTTGTTAATTAGTTTACTAGTTCGTTAGTTTACTTGATTACTTATTCATTAGTTTACTTGTTGACTTATTAATTAGTTTACTTGTCCGTTACTTTACTTGTTCTTTAGTTTACTTGTTAACTTATTCATTAGTTTACTTGTTGGCTAATTAGTTTATTAGTTTACTTGTTTAATAATTAAATAAAATAACACACAATGTATACATTAGGAGTCCTTCAATCATTTTTCATCAAAATTTATAAAATCGACTCACACAAAAAAAAATTGTTATTTTGTGTCCCACTATTACTACGTAATTTAAGGCTATTGTCAAAACAATTCATATGTAATGTTAACTATTAAAGGAAAAACAAGGAAGTAATTAAAATAACATAAAAATCCTTGAGCATCTCTTGATTTAGATTTAATTACGTTTCCAACTCTAATCTTTCGAAGGGGGTAAAAACCCTACACTCAAAAAAACATCACGACTTCTTTGGACATCCTTTTTTCGTATTATTCGTACATCGAAGGATGAGATCATTGTCAAAATTAAATATTAAGGAAAAAATTGTAACTATTATCTCACTTTAAATCTTTTAATAATAAAAGTTAGTCATTTTATCATTCAATTAAGTTCTTAGATCGTGAGATGAGTCATAACTTCTTCTCCCCCCTAGTTTAATACCAAATAGTGAACAGGAAACGTGTCTTTAATCATGTTACTTTCGACTTCTAACCTAAAATTTCTAATATTTAATTATTAATAAATAATGAAAAAAATCGGTCAGAGACAACTCAGATGAACTTTCTCATGTATGAGTTCATAATTACTTGGCCCTGAGTTTTCCATTTATTAGTTTTCATTGGCACATTTAATTATTATTGAACATTTTATCAAAATATATCATAAAAATAACTTCTCCTCGGTGGGGAATGGAAACTCGGCCTCTCCCTCCGCGTTTAAATGAAGATTTAAGTTCCCATGGTAAGGAAACAAGGTAAGGAGCCGCCTTTCATCAGTTCATGGGCGCCCATATGGATTTTTGTAGGGGGGGGCCACCATCACCAGTGAGGGGGAGGGGCACCTCCGGTAGGGGGGG
>KZ651150.1:267831-278086 GCA_001010745.2 Gerris buenoi | reverse complement strand
TTTTTTTTTTTTTTTAAACTTTCTTTTTATAATGCTAATAATAATGCCTAATATGTATAAATAATATATATATATTTTTTAAATAACATTAATTAATAACTTAATATTAAAGTTAAATTATGTAAGTTTCCAAAGTTGGCATCGCAATCAAGTATGGTCTGTCGCAAATAAGTATGGACTGTCCATCTAGATGGTCTCGAAGGCAGTAAAACGTTAACTGACTCATTTAATAAGATTGACTGACGTTGAATGATGCGATAATAGTTCATAACGTTGTTTCTTCAAAGAAATAAATAATTTAATTACGTCAACTGAATTAATTTATTAACATTAACTGACAAAATTATCAATATTAACTGATTTATTCCACGTTATTTATAACGTTAAACGATTAATTCACTAACATTAACTGACTCGTGTATTATAATTATAATACCTAATTAGGATTACGTAATAGTAATTATAATTATAATACCTAATTACGTAATTACGTAATAATTACGCGTCGAGTGCGGAAAGTAGTGTGGCTTTAAACAACAACAAACTCCACACTCGCATGCAAAATGCTGTTTTCACACGAGTTGCGTACCGTAGTTTATCTACGATTGTTAGATTTTAATAATAAATACATAAAAAAATTAATAAACTTCCTGTATGTAGGTTCGTATTCCTCTTTTGATAAAGATTGCATTAATTCAATAGTTGTATTTTGTGTCGAATTAATTATTTTCGTATTATTCTTCTCATATTCGTCATAATTATTATAATCACGCATTGATTTTCACAAAAAAACTCGATACAAACAGTTACTTTTATTAAACAAACATCAAATTAGTTTTGTTAAATGTAAACAAAGTCGCTAATCGTGCGTAAAGTTGAAGAATTCTTCTTCTTTTCCACTCTAGGGCGGTAAAGAAGAGAAATTCTTCACATTAATGAGACGCTCATGCGCAATGAATACATGTACGTAAAGAATCATTTTCCACGTATCTAAACAGAGATACAATGTTTATATTTCGTATCAATCGTAGATAAAATATAGTACAATAATAATATAGGGCACCATTACAATTTAAAAACAAAAACATTTAACCAACAATACAAATAGGCAATATTAAAAGTATAATATGAAAAGAAATAAATAAAACACGATACATATTTTCGATTGATTTAATATACANTCGATGCTCTATAGAAGATGAAGAGCTGAAGGCCAGGCGCTGAAGAGCAGTTACCATGTGACTAATCAAGTGGTGGCGTACTGGATAATAAACCTGGAAAAAAAAATAAAAATAAACAAATAAAAAAAACATTTTTTTTTTTTATTAAAATCAGCATAGTAAATCGTTGATTCATTTGTATATGTGTTCCAATTTCAACTCTAATCACATTTATCCCCCCTCTCCTTTTTATTTTGTTTTGAGATGATTTGGAAGTAGATGGTTTGGGCCAAGAAAATTGTTCATGTTTTCACTGAGCGATGCTGGGTTAGAAGCAAGTGACAGCGTTGAAGTAACATCTCCAGTAGATCCGGCCGTTCTTTTGATTTCCTCGTCTCTGTAGATCCATCTAAGGACAACGTGCAAGCAAATCAATTGGACCTCATGAAATCAAACCATAATGTAACATGTATTTTTAAAAAATTGGAAAGGTTTAAAAGAAAAATATGAAAAAATCATTTAATTAATCTTTGTTTAGTTATATTAATGTTCGTTACGATTTATCGATCTTTATTTAGTAATATTTTGCTTTTAATTATTCTGTCTTTTCTTTTATATAAAAATTGGAAAAGAAAAAAAGAAAAAGTTTAAGAGAAAAATATGAAAAAATCATTTAATTAATCTTTGTTTAGTTATATTAATGTTCGTTACGATTTATCGATCTTTATTTAGTAGTATTTTGCTTATGATATTATTTAAGCTAACCTGTTTTTTCTTTAATATAATTTTGTTTGTTACGATTTATTAATCTTTATTTAGTATAATGCCTTGTTTATTATTATTTAAACTAACCAAAAGTTGTATTTTGGGTTGTCATTATAGCTAGTCTGCAAAAAGAAATAACTTAGTTATCATGATTACTTTATTTTAGAAAAAAATCGTATAAATAATCGTATGTGATAAGTGTACATATTATTTTTTTGAATCTTTGTTTAGTTCTCTTATTATTTGTCATGATTTTTTTATCTTCATTTAATAATATCTTGCTTTGTCTTTTCTTTTATATTATTTTGTTTGTTATGATTTATTTATCTCTATTTAGTATTTAGTAATGTTTTGTTTGATCCCTACCTTTTTAAAAAAATACTTTTATCTCCAGCAGGAGAAAAAGTTATGATTTTGGATTACTTTAGGGGGACTAAAGCAGGTCTTTTCTTCCCTGAACTCAAAAAGTAGGAAGAAAAAGTAAAAGTAGGGCGAAAAAGTAAACTTTTGCGAAAAAGTAAGTACTGCCAACTTAATTATTTTATAAATAGTAGAAAATGAATAGCTAATGTGTAATGAAGTTGTTGAAATCAGGTTGGTGACACTGCTTTTTCGACCTTCTTTATCATTGTTTAGACCCTGCATCTAAATAACCTTCTATTTGAATTTAATTTCAATTTTTATTTGTTTTTAATATTGAATCTATTATATCTGCTATTAAAAGTGCTAATAATTATTGTTATTTAATAAATTAATAAATAAAAATTGTGCAATGGACAAAGGAACCATGGATCCTTCGGCTTCGCCTAAAGAACCAACTTTTTCGCTCTAGGAATAATGGCTTACTTTACTCCCCAGGTGCATAAATAACTATTATTTATTATAATAACTTATTTTTAACATAATATATAAAATTTGTTGTTGAAAATACGAAATTTTACCCAAGACTTTTCACAAAATACAAATATAGATAAGACTGGATTTCCTTGAAGATCTCGAATTTTATCGTAACAGCTGCAATCTTAAGTGTCGGTGAGAAGAGTAATAATTTAAAAGAGGGAGAAATATTCAGAAATTGAATCTCAGATTTAAACCTCTGTTTCAATTTCTTTACTGACACTCCTTCGGTAAGCTTGGAAAGAAAAATATGTTCTTATATATTGTTTCTATCTCTTTTACTTTTCTACTTGTCTCACCGGCACTGAAGATGACAAATTCAGGTTGTTACTTTAGTGAAGATACGTTTCTTTATTCATCAGGTAACTAACTGTTCACCTAAACAATTTTATTAATAAGGTTAATTTTGATGAAGAGACATCTTTTTTTTAATAAGTGTACGTCTACAGTCTGTGCCAAACGAGAGTTAGTCCGTTGATAGCGCGGTAAATCGATTGACACACAGATTGGCCAACCTCTGAGGGAAAAGATAAAGCCACTACATTTACCTTCTTATATGGTTATCCAGAGGGCAAATCTTGAGCTCTTATTCTTATCTTGAGGCTCTTCACCATATTTGCTAGTTTTTCCCGCGCTGTCAACGCACTAACTCTCGTTTGGCACAGACTGTAGTCTAACAAATAATAGATTTATCGTACCGTTTCTTCCATTGGTATATGAGGCCTGTTTTTCGATGACGATTTATCATCGTCTACTGCTTTCTGCAACGCCACCATGATCTTGTCTAATAGAAGAGCAGCTCGCTTTGGCACCACAACCTGCTCAGACAATCAGAAACACGTTGATTATAATATTAACGCAAGTAGTGCGACAGAAAAATTGTTTTCAAGGAAATGGCATGATAACCAAAAAAGGACCATGGGAAATATAGCAATCAAATTATGACACAGGGTAAAAATGCACAAAAATGAGAATTTTCACAATAAAAATATGACACATGGTAAGAATACACTAGAATGGGGAATTTCACAATAAACACGATTTATAAGTTTTTATGAATATTAACTTAGAAATTTGATTGATCCTTTGCTAGCCTCAAGTTTTATTTTCCGATATTAATGAAATTTTTATGGTAGGTTATAATTAGCCTATTGTTGGTTCTATATTATTGGTACCTTTTTACTTTAGCACCCCCCTATATCCCTTTGTGTTAATAGATATTTAGACAAAGGAGCATATACAGAGTAGAATATAATTACTATTAAGATGAAGGGATGTTTATTCCAATGTACCTTGGGACAAAGAAATATCACACTGTTGTATATAATTGTGATCACATCCTTTCCCTTAGTCTAATTAACTAATAAGATAAAGGAATATTAAATATAAAACTGCCCAAGGAGTCTCCATGTCTTGAGGAGACAAACAAACAAACCTTTGAGACTTATCAAAAGTGCCTTATCAATTTCTCCTTTGCGCCCATAGCTTGATTGAATAACCTTTTTACAAAACCGCATCTCTGTCATAAATAGCTTCGAGAATCGTTGAAGCATATTGTCGCTGAAAAGATAAAGATCCTGGCCAGGATTGAAATGGCTAACCAAAAATACAAACCCACAATTTTAATAATCAATCTAATTTTCAACAAATTTGGATGGTTGTAGAAATTAGCCCACAGTTAGTTCCATGAGACTTCTCATCTGATTCAAAAGAAATTTAGATTGCAAGCCATAATTACCTCAATTCTTCCGCATGCGCATAATCTATTATTTTACTATCACCGATATCTTTAAAAAATCTTTTACAATTTTAAGGGAATTTGGATAGTTTGTTGTAAATATTAATTTCATTCCCTCTATGTACATTATTTAATGTTGAATAAAAATAGATATGACCCCGCTAGAATTTGAAACTGGTCCAAACAACCACACTTTGGATCAAATTCCTCGTTGAATCAAATTATTTGATACACGCATATGACGACACGCTCAATAATAGGACGCGAGGAAGCTATGTGCCACATTAGTTGGCAGACTATAGTTTAAATTAAACTGTTATTTCTGAGTTTTACAACAATATGTTACAATAAGTTTTTGGCCATTTGACCACGGAAGTATTCGCTATAGATAAATATACATATTACGTTTTTAAATTTTCTGTCATAAATCATAAATTTAAAACCTGTCAAATTGAAGATAGTAAATATGGGACATACCAAAACAAATAAAATAACGCGGATTTTTTCCGAACTAACTTTTCATACAGCACAATTAGCTGAAAACGAATTAAATTTTGCTGAAAGATGGATGAAAAGTATTAAAATAATGCATTGTCATCGTGTTCTGAGCTATTCTAAAAGTTTAAAATGTCTAGCTATTCGGGAAGTTAGTTAGAAATCGATTGCAAGATTTGTACTGGACAAACAAACAAACAAGAAAGCAACCTAATAAAAACGTAGTAAAATATCCAATATTAATATCACTTATCTATTGTTGTTAATGTTACATAGATTTAACATAACATGTTAAATTCTATTCAAGATGTACATTAGAACATAAATATATTGCTTGTTACTTATTCATTCATGTTGATATTATTCTAGGTTAAATGTCAAGGCGATCAGTAAGCTACAGCATGGCTTAGTAACAAGGTGACCTGTAACAGCATGGCTTAGAGACAAGGCAATTCTGAATGATATTCCACGGAAAGCCAGGCACATAGCCGCTTCAACAGGAATCAATTACCTCCAGGTGGAAGTGTAGACAATCTATCGCATAATTAAACACCAAGGGGTGGGAGTCGGAAGGTAGGTGGAGGGGGAAGAACAGGTGATGGAGCTTAGAATCCTAAATTTCACTATCTAACACTCACAATTCTATCTGAGTGACTGTCAATTTGAATGTCAAGAGGTCTTTCAGATTTCAATCACGTTATGACAGTCATAATTCATTTTTAACCTCTAGCCTATGAAAAGGTCATTCTGTCTGTGTGTCACAACATTGGAATGGTTTAAATGTAAAAATCATGAAATATTGGGGTCTAAGTAGCTTTTGTAGGTGAACAGTCCGCCCTCCTATCAAGAAAGTTAAAACAGCAGTCACAATTTGAATGGTGACCACAGATCTGGGTACATTTCTCGGTCCGGCCCTTCCGCTTGGTAGCTGCTTATGAGAAGTGGTGACAAACTGTTTGCGTGTCAAGTGTCAATAATTTAAAGCCCCGCATACACGGTCAAAATGTTTGCGCAAACATCGTGTTTGTGCAAATATTTTGACCGTTTATGCGGCTGTTTGAAACATGATGATTGACGTGTATGGCCTACATTTGCCCGACTTTAAGTTTGCCCAAAATGTTTGATCGTGAATGGCAGCCTAAAGGTTTAAACAACTGATGGAGGGTCACACTAATCCCGTATTATGTGCTCATCTATTATGAGTATATTTTTGAGTAAACTCTTTCATTCTCCAGGAGTTCTTGAGCCAAGAGTTAGTTTTTTTTTGTTGGATGATAAGGGCGACAATTGATTTTGACATGCCGCAATTGATTCAGAACCATATCTCAGCTTTAGGAGACTTAACCGAAATGTTTAGACCATTCACACAACTACAAAGTTTAGAATTATTGTTGGGTACTTTTGAACTTTTGAAGATAAAGATGTTTTAATGACAGACAAACAGGCAAACGCTAAGGGTCCTTTAGTGATTCATGCGATCGTTAATAAAATGGTAAAAGGCATTAATGAGCGAGAAAGGATAAAGGTTCAGAACTTAAAAAAACTGTCCGACAAATATACTCGGGTCAGTGAGTTTCCCTAATAATCTAATGCGCCAGTTGCCAGGACGGGTTTTAGGCGAAACCACTTGTTGAAACCTAGAAATTAGGCCATTTATTTAGGCCTTGATCACTTACCCTGTAAGGAGTTCAGTCATTTTACTCCAATGTATCGCTTGAAGTGAGTACACTGTGATCAATAATGAGCTAAAAATTAGTGTCTTGGCGAAAGATCGAACCTATAACCATAGATGGCTGAGCAGAACATTACCTTAATAATTACGGTTTCTCTGGACTCGTGCGGATTCCCAAATATGAAAAATGCATTAGATTCTCTAATGATTATATTAAAACGATGTGAAAGGATGATGAATTTTACTTTCTGCTATGATCTACATATTAAAATCGATCAAATCAGGAAGAAAAAAAGTTACTAACTATAACAAAAAAGATACTAAATTATTAGATGCTGTCAAGTTAGAAGTAGAGTAAGTAAATAATTAAGTATACACAAGTTATTGAACTATGGATTTAAACAACTTTGTTCTCAGATTGTTGACTCTGAAATCCTTCAATTCTTTTTTTTATATACACGTAATATAAAGTACAAACTAAAGTTTTAAGTTTAAGCGTAACAAATTAATTATAATAATTAATTAGTAACCTGTCTAATAATAAGATAATAATAATGTACGTAATACTTTTATTAGTTCAATAAACTTTGACTTTTCCTACAGTACACTGACCGGAAGTATTTATAACTTTTAAAACACATTTAATCCAACTCTTTCAAGAATGAGGTGGACGTAAAATGCTGTCTTATCTCTAGCGGCCATAAAAGCAAGGGATGCCGTCACTGATGTATAAAATGACGGCCGTCTTGTCTCTAGCGGCCATAATAGCAAGGGATATCGCCACTGAGGTATAAAATGACGGCCGTCTTATCTCTAGCGGCCATAATAAAATGACGGCCGTCTTGTCTCTAGCGGCCATAATAGCAAGGGATATCGCCACTGAGGTATAAAATGACGGCCGTCTTATCTCTAGCGGCCATAATAGCAAGGGATGCCGTCACTGATGTATAAAATGACGGCCGTCTTGTCTCTAGCGGCCATAATAGCAAGGGATGACGTCACTGAGGTATAAAATTACGGCCGTCTCATCTCTAGTGGGCACAATTGCAAGGGATGCCGTCACTGCGGTGGACGTAAAATGACGGACATCTTATGGTTACCATAGAAGTCAACTTAAAAAGACATTGAGATACACATGCTTGTACGTACAACGCTTATACTAATTTTATTGCATAAAATGTTCAATAAGTTTAAAGTGCCTGCGCATCTAAGGCTGGGCATATGGAGAAACCAATGCTCGGCTCGTTTCCTCTGTTTGGTTCGAAGATTTGGATGAAGCTTTAAAGATGTCAACTTGGTTGACAACAAAGTTGAACGTCTAAGGCCCGTTTCACACCGAAAGAATCAATAAATCCAATACAATACTTTCTATTTATATACTACAAGTGTATGAGAAAGTAAACTCATTAGAATAATAAAAAAGTAAGGCGCGCTTCACGTAAGTACGTGAGGCGATAATCGCCGGTTTCTGTACCATTAAGTTTAAATATTAAGTGTAATAGTTGAATATTCTCTTTCTACACTTCAAGACCTTAAAAATTGATGTATAACATACCATGGTAAAATTAAAAACTAAAAACTTGTTTTAATCACCCGCCATATTGGCCACCATCTTGGAAATATTAAGTGGGTTCTTTTTATAGTTACATATTCTTTTTCTACACTTCAAAACCTTTAATTTATTGTATAACATGCTATGGTAACTAAAAACTTTTTTTAGTCACCCGCCATATTGGCCGCCATCTTGAAAATATCAATATACCTGCATATCAGATTGATCAAAATCGGTCCAGTACGGAACCTCAAAATATGAAAAACCATAAACATATTAAAATGGAATTTTCGCGCTATCGCAATACATTCTCTAAAAAATACTATGTGTATGAGAAAGTAAAAATCATTAGAGCAATAAAAAACGTCATAAACGAATTATTTTCCTTTACTTTTATAAAAATTAACAATGATATGTCCATAGCAATACTTTCTCTTTACTTAAAATATTTATGAAAAAGGAAAAAAAAATCAGTGTGTATATTGATTATTATTTTGATAAATCAGATTCTAAAAGATTCTAGCAAGTTAAAAAAAAATAAAATCAATGATTCAAGTTGATTTTGCCGGTGTGAAGGTAAAAACAGAGTTTGTTAACATTATAATAGAAACCCCTTACGCCGAATTTTGATAAATCAGATCGATGAAATTAATCCGTTAATGCTTAAAAACCTGCCGCTAAGAGCCATTATCTACCTAACTGTTATAATTAACAATATATTAATTCTAGGATATTTTCCCTCGGTTTGGAAAAGGGCAAAACTTATTGTTATACACAAACCAAACAAGTCTGTAAATTTGGTCAGCAGTTACAGACCTATTAGTTTGCTCTCCTATTTGAGTAAAATCACTGAAAAGATAATAAATGTTAGACTTCTCGAACACGTCACCAAAAGAAACTTCCTGAAAGATTATCAGTTCGGGTTTAGATCGGGGCATTCTGCTGTTGCCCAATTCGCGCGCTTAACCGATCAAATCACTGATAATTACAACTTAAATAAATTTACAGGCGTGTTGTCGTTGGACGTAGAGAAAGCTTTTGATTGTGTGTGGCATGAGGGCCTTCTATATAAACTAATAACAGAACTGCAGTTACCAAGGTATTTAGTTATAGTACTGAGAAGCTATCTTAAAAACCGCAAATTTTTTATTCATAACAATAATACTTGCTCGAAAGATTATAATGTGTCCTCCGGCTTGCCCCAGGGTTCAATATTGGCACCGAATCTCTACAATATAATCATGTCGGGTATCCCAAATACTGAAAACGTTGATCTTTCGATTTTCGCTGATGACACTGCAATATACTGTAGCTCGTGGCGTCTAGATACGATTGTCAATAGACTAAATAAAGCTTTTAAAAAAATTACAAGTTACTTTAAAAAATGGAGAATTAAAGTTAACCAGACTAAAACAGAAGCGATAATATTTACGAGACGTCGCCCTCACCTACCTGAACCCCTTAACTTCCAAGGAGCCGTTATAGAATGGAAAGATCAAATCAAATACCTAGGTTTGACTCTCGATAAAAAACTAAATTTTTCCAGCCACATTAAAACAAACCTCAATAAAATTCAACACACACTATATAGTCTCTACCCTTTATTTAGCAAACGGTCCAAACTAAACCAAAACAATAAATTAATAATCTACAAACAATTAATAAGACCCGCCCTTACGTACGCTTGTCCAGTCTGGAGCTCCGTGTCTAAATCAAACTATAGGTCCCTACAAGTACTACAAAATAAATGCTGTCGAATAATTGGTAATTTCCCTATCTTCACAAGAATTAAAGAAATGCACGCCAAGCTAAATCTTCCTGATATTCAACAATTTATTTTTCAGCTAACCCAAAAATTTTTCAGGCAATGTCAAGACAATCAGGCTAACCAATTAATCAAAAATATTGGCAACTACAATATCAGTGATCTAAGTAATAGATACAAAAAATACAAACATAAAAGAATCAAACATATA
>KZ651150.1:240400-262533 GCA_001010745.2 Gerris buenoi | reverse complement strand
ACTTTACTTTTTTAACATTTTACTTTACTTTTTTAACATTTTACTTTACTTTTTTAACATTTTACTTTACTTTTTTAACATTTTACTTTACTTTTTTAACATTTCACTTTACTTTTTTAACATTTTACTTTACTTTTTTAACATTTCACTTTCCTTTTTTAACATTTCATTTTTTTAACAAGTATGAAGTAAAAGATTTGACCTAAATGATAAAACTAACCGTGATTTTCTACCAAATCACATTTTAAAAGTTATGTTCACTTTTCCACCAACCATTTAACTGTAAATGTAAAACATTTTCAGCGAGGACAGTAAATTTTATTTTACATCTGCATAAACAACTATCAAAGACAAGTCGAATGGAAAATAAAGCATATATCGGTCGAAAATTCACAAAGTTATAGACGAAATATATGTATTTCTTTTAAGTAAATTAATATAATAATATATTATTATCAAATCGTAATGTCAACTACACGCCTAGCTCAGAAGTAGAATATAGGATTTCCTGCTCGAATAGTATTGGTATCGAATACAAGAGGCTTAATACTTATATGTAATTACTTAAAAATTAAAGTATTTTTATCTACGATTGATACGAAATATAAACATTGTATCTCTGTTTAGATGCGTAGAAAGGGTTTCTTTACATACTTGTATTCATTGCGCATGCGCGTCTCATAATTCTGAAGAATTCCTTCAGAATTCTTCACCTGTACGCACGATTAGCAAGTTTGTTTACATTTAAAAAGACAAATTTGCTGTTTGTTTAAATAAAGTTACTGTTTATATCGAGGTTTTAGTGAAAAACGCAATGAGTGATTTAAGTGTTTATGTCGAAAATGAGGAAAATAAATACGTCTCCCGAAATAATTAATTCTACACAAAGTACAACTAACGAATATGTCATTTTTATCTAAAGAGAAATACGAACTTACATACAGGAAATTATTTTTATCTCTATTTATTATTAAAATCCAACAATCGTAGATAAAGTACGGTACGCAACTCGTGCGAAAACGGCATTTTGCATTGCTCGTGTGGTTTTACTACACTCGCTGTCGCTCGGGTACAAACTCCACACACGCATGCAAAATGCTACTTTCCGCAATCGACGCGTAATGTAAATGTAACTTGTAATGTTTGTATGTATGTATGTTCGGGTCAAATCTTGCAACTGAATTCTAAAGCAGTTATCCTCAACCGATTGAATTGAAATTTTGCATACAATTTAGTTTGGATGACAATGCATGATTAGCTAAGTGACGTCATTTTAAATCCAATATGGCGGGCAGCCTATTGAGAGCCTCAATGGGGTCAGCCATTGTGTACGGTTGTCCTACTCTTTTTACTTATATTAATTAATAAATTAATACGGTAATGCATATGCATATTGGTAATGCATATTAATTTATACAGCAATTCATTCCATTATAAATTTATATTATCAATTTATGTAATATTATGAACATTCCGAAGAAAGATATTTTTCATTCAATTTTTAAGTGATTGGTAGTATTCATACTACGGAAACTTTAAATTTTAATTTAACTCAAATTATAATTACTATTTACGACGGGAGACAGACAGAGAAAAGTAGAATTCAGCGCTGGGATTCGAACCACGGGCCTCCTTTATCACTAGTACAGACGCTCTAACCATCTATGCTACACTGAAGAATAATTTCCTCTGTCGATAACGATATCCAGTCCCGAATTAGGCTTTCAATTTTTTCCACAAGTCTAGAAGTCAACATTTACGACAACAGAACTAGACCGAGAAATAACGCTTGTAATTATAAAGTACCCAAGTACCTAGTACAATCAATTAGAAATTTTTGTCTTCAGTGTAGTTTAGATGGCTAGAACGTCTGTGCTGGTAATATAGGAGGCCCGTGGTTCGAATCCCGGCGCTGAAGTCTATTTTTCTCATTCTGTCTCCCGTTGTAAATAGTAATTATAATTTGATTTAAACTTTCCGTAGTATGAATACTACCAAAAACTTGAAAATTGAATTTCTAATTGATTGTACTGGTACAGGTACAAATTGGATACTATATAATTACAAGCGTTATTTTCATTCCTCCAATTTTAGCAATTCCAGAACAGAAACCCGGACATCAAGGAACATCTTTGGTCTCTTGTCGGTCGGTCCGAACCATCAGATCATGTATTTAAAACCTACTCAGCCGATTTCGAAGAAATTTGGATGGTTTGTTAAAATTTGCCAATATATGGCCCCATATTTAAATTTATCAGTCAACACACTTTTAATATTTAATAAATAATTACAAGATAAAAAGAACTTTTTATATACTACGTTTTTTAATTTTCTTTTGAATCATAATATGTTATGTTGATAATATAATTTTTATTGTTAAATAAAATGTTAGTAAAATATAAATAGTTCTGAATTTATTTACATCACACATATGACAACCATCTAGAGAGATGATCTTAAACCTATAAAAGGACATATCTTTGAACAACGGATCTCACCAACTCCGGATCTAAACCGTGGCCATCGATATGGCCCTGTGTAGGGGAGGGTAAGAGAAGAAAAATAAGTACAAGTAAAGAAGTGCAGATATAGAAAAAATAAACCGATATCTAGTACACAAGTGTAGACAACCTGGTTGTCATACGTCAATTAATTAATTTATTTAATTTATTTTGTTTACTTGGTTTACTTATTCTTTTTCGCTGTCATTCAATGTTTACCTCTTAATAAAAAACAGAATAATACTATATATAGAAGCAGTGTCACTGATAACATTGAAACCAACTTTTGTTGTGATCATTATCCGCGTTCTAAAAATTCTTTTTTGTAATTTGTGACGTCATAACTCTAAAATTATTTGCCTTCGGTTTTATAATTTAATTTTTTATTTAATTATAATTATTGATAGTCAGTTTAGTTTATTGTAATATTTTTTTTGTGTTTTATCTTATTTTAGCTTGAAATATGCTAAAAATAATGTTTATTATATCATGACGGGCGAGTTGAAAAAAATGACGTCAGAGTGAAACGTAAACAATAACCAATGGCAGGGCTTGTTTTCTTGACGTTTGTGAGCGGGCTTTGAATAGTTACTAAAGCGTGGCCAACCTTCTCCAGCTTAAATGAAAAAAAAAGTGTTGTTTTGTTGGTCCCCTGGTCTAATGGACACAAACCCTCGGCGAAAGTTGGCTTCAGTCCCTTATCAGTAATTGCTTGTTGTTTTGATTCTATGCTCCTTCTATATATAGTATTATTCTATGATAAAAAATCTTAAATTTGAAATCTGTCAAAATGAAGGATTGTAAATATTATGGGATGTGACATACAACTAAAATAACTTGCGGATTTTTTCCGAACGAACTTTCCATTCAGCAAATTTGCTTAAAACGAATTAAATTCTGCTAAAAAATGACTAAAAGTATTAAAATAAAGCATTGTCATCGTGTTCTGAGCTGTTCTGAAAGTTTCAAATGTCTAGCTACTCGGTATGTTAGTTAAAATTGCATTGCAAGATTTGTACCGGACAAACAAACAAACAAACAAGCAAAAAAGAAACCAAGTTAATAAAAACGTAGTAAAATAAGTTTGATCCCACTTTGAATGGAAAAAGTTCTAATTATATCGTCCAATTATAATTGGACGAGAGAAATTTATGTGCTACTGTAATCGGCTGATAAAATAATTTTTCTTCAAAAGTAAGTTAAATAGAATTTCGCATTACAAAAATTGGTTGTAAGGAGGTAACACTGCATTTCATAAATAATTTAAATTTTCTTTTGGAAAATTTACAGGATCTTTTGGAGATTTTGATTTTACTTTGAGACGTTTTCAAAAGTTGTAATGCATCAATATTACAGAAAACTCTTCTAAGAGTGGAATTACATTAGAAAATATAGTTTGTTCTAATAAACTTAAGTGTGAAAGTCAATGCACTCTTATAAATGTGAGAAAAATTAAGTTGTAAACACATCAAACAGGATTTTCTATTTAACGTGAGTGAACAAAAAACCACTTTTATTCCACAAGAAAACAATTTAAATTGAATTTCCTTTTTTATATAAAGGTTTAAACTAATGTTATAAGTCTGGGGCCGGTCAGTCTGATTCAATCTGGGTTAAGAAGAAACAAACACACCGAGTTAGCCAGTGCAGTATCCAGTATCAATCACCTGATTTAATTATAGCTCGAGATTTCCTGATTGAATTCTTCTCCAAACATCATTCAAGAGGCTTAGTTTCTCTCAGTCACTCAATTCAATCTCTATCTAAAAATAGTGTTGCCAGAATTAGAAGCAAAAAAAGAAGCTGTGTGTCCAAAAGATATGGCTAGTATTTTAACCTTCCTCTATGTTTACTATGTTTATATTTTTCATGAAGGTTATTCTTTTAAATATTATGTTTTAGCTAACCTGTCTTGATCATGGTTTCTGATTTGTTTTAAAACACAAATTTGTTGTATAATAAATAAACAGTCACTTATTATATTGAGCTAATGTTATTTTACATAGTAAATATGGCGACGATGATATAGAATAATGACAAAAAAAATGCGCAAATCAAAGGCCAGTACTCAAAAAACCATTTACAAAAATTAATAACTTTAAATGATAGGAAACATTATACTAAATAAAGGTCAATAAATCACAATAATTTAAAAAACAAAAACATTAAAAACAAAAAGATTAGTCTGTAATATCACCCCTTTTTTTATGATCCTTATGCAGCCTTGAAGCCACGAGATAAGCGCTCAAGAGATTTTAATTACGTAGTGAAAATCACTGGCCATGGGAAAGGAGAGAAAGAATGGTTTTAAGTTTTAATAGGGTAGAGTCTTTGATATCACTGTTAGTACGGCACAGAAAATTCAGAGAATGGACGCAATGAACTATGGGACATGAAATACGTCAGATATCTGCCTGATATACACAAATCTGCTAGCTCGACGTCCAACAGGTAGGATGACAACTTGAGAGGCAACTTCCTCACAACGAAACTCGCCATTAAGGGCCTTAGAGAGGTACAACATTTTATAGGCTTTCCTCCTCCGACGTAAAGACGAGAGTTCAAGGCGCTCAGATAAATGCTCATATGAGTAGTATGCTCTCCTGAAGAAGTATCTAAGATAGCAGATTCGTACAAAAAGCCGCTGTACTCTCTCGATTTGATCCGAGCGGATCAAGGCGAGGTTGTTCCAAACCGGCACAGCATATTCAAGGAGAGGCCTGACAAGAGAAACATAAAGACTGAGGAAACATTCAAGTGAAAGATGGTGACTGATTTTACGGATAAGGCAAGGCGCTGAGAAGTAACTATTGAGATTATCTACAAATTGAACTAAGTCTTAAATCTAATATGATACCAAGATCACAAACAGAATCGGTGCGGGCAAGAAAAGTGCCATCAAGAACATATTTGAATTGCAAAGGGTGTCGACGTCGGGAGAACGACACGAAAGATGTTTTATCGGCATTTATAATAATTTTTTTTTTTTTTGCACCACGGAGATGTGGCATCGATATCATTTTGAAGAATTTGGCCCCATTATGTATCAGATAAGTAAAGAATGAATGAAATATGTATTAAAAGAAAGGAGACTGAAAAAAATAAATGTAAAGTAGACCGGGTACAGGAAAATGGTGGCAAAGAAAATACTGATGTCGATTCCAATAGAAATTTCCAGATCATTTTACACTTCAATACCGTCATTAAACGAAGAAATAACTTTTTTTAAAAGAAAAATAAACATTTTTTTTTAAAGTAAGAAACATTTTTGTTTTGAGATTTCCAGTCTCGTCATATATCCTATATACCTAGCGTTTGTACTCATTCATTATATTCCTTTGTATAAAAATTTGTTTTCGACAAAGAAACATCACTTTTTCTATATTTTAGAAGTGTAAAACACAAGCGAATAAAAAAACTGGACACCAAGAATCAAAGAAATACCGGTAAGGTAATTATAATTAGGGCTTATCTATTACTGTTAGTATAGTTTATCTTAAATTAGTATAGCTCTGTCAAATAAAAAACCAATTAAGTCGTGTCAAAATGTGCAGAATTAGCAGACATGCATTTAAGCAAGAGAGGCCTCTTCTACATTTCCTCACTTGTGAAGCAGCACATATCTCAAGTATTTGCCGAATAATGGATAGATGAAGGCTTTATTCTATGGCTGGCTCATCACAATCCGTCAGACTTGTTCCGCTGATGATAATTGAACAGCCTCGTTTACACCATCCCCATGATTGCAATGGAGAAGTTAGAGCGGCACGTTAGCGATGTCAAACTATTCGAGGAATACCCGGCGTATTTAAACGCGTGGGTTGGTCATTGAGACGTCGAATATCTGTGTATAGATAGGAAGTGGAAATTTTCAACATCTACTCAGAAGAATTCGACATCATTTAATTAAAATCTGTTTGTTATCAACCTTCACGAAGAAAGTTTTATAGGAACGAAGTTCCTTGTGGCACGTTCTGGAGCCTTTTGGTACACATGTTCATTTTACCAATACCCTGGCTGAGTTTGTTGGACGACGTTATCCGCCCAAGCGATCACTATAATTGGAGTAATATGCCGGCGGAGTTTGATGGGACAGTTCTTTTCTTCTCTACGACCATCTGCTTTAACTATATAAATTCATCAAAAATAACTTTTTTCTCAATTCACAATGCATTATTTATTATAAGAGGCTCTCTTCAAAGATAATAATAGTACATTACGCGTCGAGTGTGGAAAGTAGCATTTGGATGCGAGTGTGGAGTTTACACCCGAGCGATAGCGAGGGTAGTAAAAACCACACGAGCAATGCAAAATGCCGTTTTCGCACGAGTTGCGTACCGTACTTTATCTACGATTGTTAGATTTTAATAATAAATGCAGAAAAAAATAATAAACTTCCTGTATGTAAGCTCGTATTTCAGTATTTCTCTTTTGATAAAGATGACATCAATTCGTTAGTTGTATTTTGTGCCGAATTAATTATTTCGGAAGGCGTATTATTCTCCTCATATTCTTCATAATCACTTAAATCACTCATTGATTTTCACAAAAAAACTCGATACAAACAGTTACTTTTATTAAATAAACATCAAATTAGTTATGTTAAATGTAAACAAACTCGCTAATCGTGTGTAAAGTTGAAAAATTCTTCTTCTTTTCGTCACTAGAGTGGAAAAAAGAGGAATTCTTCAAAACTATGAGACACGCATGCGCAATTAATACAGGTGTGTAAAGAATCACTTTCTACGAATCTAAACAGAGATGTAATGTTTATATTACGTATCAATCGTAGATAAAAATATTTCTTTTAATTTTGCCTTAACTCTGCTATTACAAACAGTTAGTTATTATTATTATTTTTTGTCTCTTTTCTAACTCCGCCAAGTAGAAGTAGTTAGTATCATATACTTAGCACTGTAATTTTATAATTTTTATTTAATGAAAAGTATAAGGAACTTCGATTCTACAAGGTGTCCCGCGACACCACACGTATTTTTTTGTTTAACAAGGTTTGATTTCCTAAATATACAATTGTTCAATACTCGTAAAAATCGCGCAAATTCTTGGCTCATTTTATGGACTTATATACTATTTACTTATCTGGATGATATTTTTATTTCTTTTTTCGGGATTGATAATTTATGTAATGTTAATTAAAAGTTTTATGAATAATTTTAAGATCTCACGGTATCTATATTATAGACAATTTATAAGATAACTTTATTCAAAACACTGATCATGAAACTGTTTTAGCAAAAATAACCATTGTTTATGCAGCTTAAATATGTATTAGCTGATATAAACATAAATTCAAATTTATCAATCTTATCAACTTTAAATATTATTTATGTATAAAGTACATATTAGTATTTATTTCAACAGCAATGTAATACCGTGTTTGCATACTGCAATAGGTCCTATGTGTCACGCTTGCGTGACACATAGGTACTGTTCCAACATCAGACATCACGTCATTAAGATGTTGGCTCGGCATTAAGCCATTTCCTGAATCGTTTCGTCCTCATCAGGGGCCCGACGATGCCCAACTCTGTACCTATACCAGATCAAGAAGATCAGATATAGGGCTAATCAGAGACGAGCGTGCTCTCACACCGCCATACTCGCTTGGCTGGCAAAACACAACGGTAGTACTTATTGAACTTTATAAATTATTTATGTAAAAAGTAAACATTACTATTTATTTATTGAACTTTACATATTATGTAAAAAGTTCATATTATTTATGGTGTATAAAAATAAAAATTTAAATCTATGAAAAAAAAAAAAAAAAAAAAGCTTGTACTTTCGATACGACATCTTATATGTACTTACTTGAATATAAAATATTTCCACCTTATAAGTATGTATTGAAATTTTATATTTACTGAAGGTATGATATCCGTAGAATGGCACAATTTGGTACCGGATTGTAGGTTAAAAATATCAAAATCTAGACCAAAGTATCGAAGTGGCATCCCTGTCCCACTTCTCTATATAATCAGGTTAGCCAAGTTCGACGTGACATTTTACCCTAGGTTAATACCGTCCTTTATAGATTCGAATCCTTAAAATAACACACATAAATAGGACGGGTGTAAAGTTTATAATCTTATTATAGTAAGTAGTAAGACTAAATCAATAATTTAATCTTTTTTCTTTAATCTTCACTGAAATTTATATGATATGTCCTTAAAAATTGTATTTTATTATGATTTTGTTTTCTCTAAGACACAGCAAAGAAAATTAATGGGAACTTACAACTTATTTAGATTGTTACTCCCCTTAAAAAAAATTGGTGGGAGTAACAATCTAAAGAAGGTGTACCGAATGTTCTTCTATAGACTTTTACTTCCCCTTATCATAACAGAAGTGGGATATTCCTTTGTCTCAATAAGTACATTGAATTAAACATACCTTTTCCTTAATAGTTATTTAGTAAAAGTAATTTTTCCATGGTAGGCTGTGAAATAGTAACTTTACAGCCTAAAAAACAAAGCTAAAATCAATTTCTTCATTACGTGGACTTAAAAAATATTTTCTTTACTCCTGGCAGTAAAGAAAAAATTTTTTACGTCCTAGGACGCAAAAAAATTTTATTGTACTATAAGAGCTTATCAAAACTTCCGTAGGAGCGCTATTTTCTTACTGAAATGGCCTTAGTACGATAGAATTCCGCTAGATGTCAATGCGTTTTATTTATCTTTTCTTATAGTGTAACCTCTTTTTAAGGTTTCTTTTTTTTTAATCTTAAGTTTGAACTAATATTTGTTATTATTATATTGATTAATATTTAATGTTTTTTAATGTCTGCTACCTCGGAAAAAATAGCATATGCTACACGACTGTGAAGTGTTTTTTCTTTACCTTGGCAATATTTCCTGTCTCGCTTCGCTCGACAGTAAATGTAATTGCCGCGGTAAAGAAAAAACTCACTTCACAGCCTAGTAACATAATATACTATTTTATTCTAAAACAACATAGAGAGTAACAATCTAAAGATGTGCCTAAATTTTAACTATATGATGTAAACCCCAATTTATTTCCTAACTACCAGGGCCGCTGAAATACAAATAAGGAAAAAAAAAAAATACTTAACATTTTTCACATTTTAAAATATTGTGAATAATTTTTCCATTTTTCTTTAGTAACTATTAAATGAATTTCCGAGTAACTCATTTAGATTAGAAGGTTAATAATGTTAAAGTTACTTCAATATTGTTTTTAGAACTTACCCCAAAAAAACATCGTAAACCATGAGTTTCAATTCGAAGCCTAAAAGTGCCAAGGTATGGGTGAAATATAACAATATTTTAAAATAAAAAGAGAATATTTTTGTTTTCAATCACTTTTATTCCTAAAGACCAAAAAGATAAGACAAACTTATAAAATCATAAGGGATCAACTAAAGAATAGTTATTTACGCAACAAGGGAGAGAAGTATATTTTCCGGCTCGAGGTTAAGTTTTCTCCTGAGGCACCGCCGAAGGAGAAAACTTCATTAGCTCCCGAGGCTTGCCGAGGGAGATAACTATAGTATTAGCTCTTGAGGCTTGCCGAGGGAGAAAACTATAGTATTAGCTCTCGAGGCTTGCCGAGGGAGATAACTATAGTATTAGCTCTCGAGGCTTGCCGAGGGAGATAACTATAGTATTAGCTCTCGAGGCTTGCCGAGGGAGATAATCCCGAGAGCAGAAATACTTCGATCCATGTTGCGTATTAAATTTTATCTACGACTAATGCACCATGGGTAATAGCTATTAAGTTTGTTAATATAAAAGTTTTACCTACAAATTCACGTAATTTAAACACCTTAAACTGATATTTAGTTACTTGATTTATTAAAATAACAATTTTTTTTTTACTAAATATATACGTTTTTAATTTAATTACGTTTAGTTTGTTTTTAATTTAAAGACGTTGTATGATAACCTAAAGTAACCTTCCCGAAAAATTAGTAAACAAACCAGCTAAAAAAACATTACTACCAACATAATACTTAAAATTTACCTAAAAAAATACCTTTTAAGTTGGTATGATTTTTTTTTTACTCCCAAGGGAGGGAAGTAACACTTCCCTCCCTGTTATTAGCAATGTAAAGTCCACTTTCAGTGCAAGTCGTAGATATAATTGATTTTCTGATTATTTATTCATTCTTTTTATACATAAGTGTATATATTTGGTGAGACCCCTCGTGAAAGTAAAGGCCCACATACATGTTCGCGTCAGCCCGCAGACGAACTTAGCCGACCACAATATTCTTAAAAGGTACTAAAAGATAAACTTATACACAAAATTGAAGCTTTGATGTTAGTCACTTATTTCCACGATATCTCCTGAACTGTTACGGTGGAGATACATATGCCGTTAAATTGGGGAAGTAGCTTGCACGCCAAAAGAGGGTAATTGCCAGTAACTGGCATGCCAAGGATTTTTATTATGTTTTTATCTGCTTGCTTGCCAGCTAAAGGCATGCCATTTAACATTTCCTAATGCAGGTAGCTTGCACGTGCAAGTGACTATCACTTCATAGCGGTGTCACCTGGTTTTATTTTCTCATCGATAGATGAAGATAAAATAAATTTTTTCCGTCTTAAAATTTCACGGTTTACGCTATCCAACGAACTTAGCCTACGCATTGATAACAAGAATATGGATACAAAATGATAACTAAATCGTTTACCATTTACTCAAGTTATCGTCACATCTGTAAAGTTTACTGAAAGACAAAAAGACTCAGTGCATAATATTTTGTCAAATAAAAGAAGCTTGATTCAATAAATTAAAGATGGAGTGTCATTAATATAACAGTTTCTTAACTTATCAGGGAGCCAGCGTGACCGAGGATATTAAGGCTCTTGCTCAGCTATCAATAAGTCAAGGCAACTCGAGGTCGTGGGTTCAATCCCATGCCATGATACTCTAAATTGCATTTATGAATCATGGACGGTGCAGAGTGAGGGACAACCCCTACCTCCTTCTCTCACTCTTTGATGGGGTCCTATTGATGTGGGTCCGATCCGTGTCATGATGATGTGATTTGTATCTTTGGTTCGACGACTGAGAAGAGCGAGGGACACCCCCTATGGGGCACTCTTCCCCCACACTTTGATGCACGCTTATGTAGCTTACTAATGACAGTGAACAATGTACAATGTACAAATGTATGATGTGTGAAGTGGCTGCAACTCTCCACTACGGGGTGTAAAAAGGGCCTAAGTGATGGCTTAATTGCAAGGTTCGAACAAGTGGTTCTTTCTACCCGTTCTTGTAGGAAGTACTAGACTACTACTACTTCTTAACTTATCTGTCCACTTTTTTTCTCCCTAATAGTTAAATTACTCATGCATTAATTCAAGCTATTAAACTAAGGTATAAAGATGAACAGTTTTCTATTAAAAATTATGTAAATTTTGACTTAAATTCTATTCAGGTCAAACCTAAATTAAGTGCTTATACCGACAAACCTTCTACTTTAATATTTATTATAGTACATCCTTTTAATACAGGACTTTTTTTATTTTAATTGCTTCGATTGGGTTCTATTTCTCGCTGAATTTTCAGGACATAGATGGGGAAGAATATATATAAGAGAGGGTAGGATAAAATAGAAAGGAAATTACTATCAAATATAAGATTTCTTTCAGCCAACGCTTCAAGGTAAAAAGTTATTGAACTGAGGAAAAAAAAAAAATAAAATAAAATAAAATAAAAAAAGTAGTATAATTGATCAGCTGATTTCTGGATCTATTAATGTATTTATTTATGTTAAAAAAAGAACACACGATATTTATTTTGTTAAGTGCTTTTCACTTGAGATGAATTCACTTTTGTTCATTTATTTATAACGTGTGTGTTTGGTGATATAGATTCTTTATGAATTATTATCCAAGTATTCTCAAATAAATGTTTAATTATTTGATCTTATTTTTACTCATACTTATGTCGTATGTGTAAGTTTTAAATGTGTGAGAGTTAGTAGTGATAAGGCAGTTAACTGATCACGTGTTGNATATATAATAGCAAAAAAAATGATTACTTACCGGGTATTCATCATAGGATGTGACCTGACTGAGTTTATAGTCTGTGTAGTCCGGTGAATGAGATGCCGCTCCAACCCACGTGACCACCATCCCCACTACTAATCCTCTCACCATCCACATACTAGCTCTCCTGTCGGCAAAAAGAGTAAATAGCGTGTTAATTCATTTGAAGTTTAATTTATCGACATTAGTTTTACATAATATAGCTATGTTACATATCATTTGAATGTAAATTAAAAGAAGAATAGAAAAATTGCTAATTTAACAACAGAGCGGACATTAACTATTTTAATTTCTCATATACGTTGTAGGTGTATATCCCTAGGTAGGTGTAGATAGGTGTATATAAGAGATGGTATTGTTAAGGTACATAATTTCGATTTATTTCTTTTATTAACACCTATAACTTTATAATAACTCATCGGATTTTGATGAGATTTGAGAAGTTTGTCGAAAGTACCTTATTAATGGTCCCATGTTAATTTCAAGCGTCTGTGAAAATTTAATACAGCATAAAAATAAGTGTGACCCAACCAGGAATCGAAACATATACGTATTTCTAAATCTCATTTGGCTATTCGTCCAATGATAGGACGCGCACTGACAGACTATTTTTTTTTTTTACCAATAAGACCAAAGAAAAGAGAAAAGAAAGAACGACAAATTAGTTTAGAAACTGAATGATTTTTAAATTGGGTTCCACAATAGTAGTCTAGACTCCTATTTCTCTTTATTATTTTCTGAATTTCTAGGACAAAAAAAAGAGGAAAAAACCAAATTAAAAAAAAGAATAAAGATATTTTTTAAAAAATAATGAAAACTAAAGGAGAAATGACAGATCGTAGGTTAGTTTAGTGGTGAAGCAAGAGACACTAGTCATCTTCACTGGAGTAATAATATAATTAGATTTAATAGTGAAAGCAGGTTGGACTTTCAAGGAAACTGAGTCCAACAAAGAATGATAAATTTATAAAAAATATAAAATATAATCGAAACTTTCTTTACCCATAATTTCCCAAGTGGTTTAAACTCAGAAGGAGAGAAAGAAAAAAATAGTCTGTTGCAAATATAGAATATAATGAAATAGTGTGACACATAGCTTCCTCCGTACTTCTTTAGATTGTTACTCCCCCATGTTTTTATAGGATATAAATGTCTCTGACTAAATAACTATTAAGATAAAAGGGGTGTTTAGTCTAAGGTACTTTGTGGCAAAGGAATAACCCACTTCTGTTTTTATAAGCGGAGTAACAGTCTAAAGAAAAACATTTCATACACTTTCTTCAGACTGTTACTCCCCTCTGTTTTCTTTATAAGTGGAGTAACAATCTAAAGAAGCCGCTTCCTCCTTATCACACATTTTGTTACTTTCTCATATAAAGAGAAAGTATAGTGATGGCGCGAAAATTCGATTTTGAGATTTTGAAGGATTTACACGTTTTGAGGTCCCCTGAGTCCAAAAAAGTGGTTTTTAAAAAATGTCTGTCCGTCGTCTGTCTGTCGTCTGTGCAGACGCCTGGAGCCTAAACTACTGGGCCGATTTTGACGAAATTTGGCATACACGTTCAGAAAAATCATACCTCAAGGGGAAATCGAGAAATTAATTTTAACTCTGAATTTGAGGGCGCTACCCCCCAAAAACTCTGAAAAAACACGAAAATAAATTATTTCTCGAAAACGGTTCCGACGATTTTGATTAAAAAATTCTAAAATGTAGTAAATTTAAATACGAATCGAATGATATAAGCCGTTTTCCCGGGAAAAATCTAGTTCCTGAGATAATAGCTTAAAACGCGGATGGAGAGAGCCCGGGTTCGATTCCCCGCCCGGGAGAAGTTATTTTTATGATATTTTTGATGAAATTTCCAATAGTAATTAAATGTACATATATGAGAAAGTTTGTCAGAGTTGTCTCGGACCGATTTTTTTATGTAATACTTATGCAACCCAATATTGTCTAATTTAATCAATTGTTACTCCCCTCTACTTCCTAGCTTACCGAAGGCATGCGTAATGTGAGTTATAGTATGACTAAGTTGAAATCGTTCTGTAGAATACAAAAAATTTTTATTTCTTCGAATTCAAAAATGATAAGTCAGAAATTCGTTTCAGACATCAGGGAACAGTTTTAGTGGCACATCTTCAGATTGTTACTCTTCTATGATATTTGCGAATATAAAAATCACTTTGACTAAATAACAATGAAGACAAAGTGATATTTAGTCCAAGGTACTTTGGGACAAAGGAAATATCACACTTCTGTTTTTGTAAGGGGAGTAACAGTTTAAAGAAGAACATTCCGTACACCTTCTTTACATTGTTACTCCCCTCTGCCCCTCTGTTTTTTTTTGTTTTTTTTTATTAGGGCAGTAACAATCTAAAGAAGTGCCGTTTTAGTTCCGTGCCTGTCTGTCTGTTTCTTTATTTTTAATTAGGTGACTCACTGGTCACCTAAACAATAAAGTTTGTTGATGAATTGACGTCTTTCTATATTCTATATTCCTACTAAATCCTGGATTTATGCCCCCCTTCTTTCCTCATCACTGCACCGTGCAGCGCTGCAGTCGAAGAATATTTTCTAGATTTAAATTGTAGATACTCGAATTTTCTGCAAATGAAACTTGTTTAGGAGAAAAAAAATGTTAATACATTTCATCCTTAACACTTAATAACCTAGCGTTGCCATATGGCAACAGCCGAAATTTGGGGTAAGAAATTTTTTAAATTTTTTTAAAAAATTTAAAAAAACGGACCCCTTAAGAGACAAAATCCCTAGAAAACCCCAAAAAAATTAATTCGGGCAGTTAAGGGTTAATAACATTTCATAGTGACAAGGTGGTAACTTATGTGACATTGAATTAAAATACGCGTCATGTTTTTGTAGTTGACGTGATCTAGCGTCGCTCCTGATGAAAGGACAGCAACATGCCAACTTATGGTGCAACTGTACACATCAACGTGTCTAAAAACGTCATCCATAAGTTCTAATCCCCTTATTCTCTCCCCACCATATGCAGTTCATTCGGTACATAGTTTTTCACACCAAAGTTAGGGACAGCTATATTCTGACTTNGTTTTTTTTTATTATAATTAAATAATATACATATATTTGTAAAGGTAATAACAAAAACACATGCAAAAAACAATTAATAACGAAATAATTACATAATTTTACAGATAAACTACATGATGCTCCTAATACAAATAATGTAAAAAACAAATTGAATTTACTTTTTTGTTCTTTTAAATAAATTTAGTATTTTGTCAGTTATTTGTG
This sequence comes from Gerris buenoi, assembly GCA_001010745.2. Lineage (NCBI taxonomy): Eukaryota > Metazoa > Arthropoda > Insecta > Hemiptera > Gerridae > Gerris > Gerris buenoi. Next base: position 246,715 of record KZ651150.1, on the reverse strand, counting down.
CTTTTGTAACCTAAAATTTATTTTTACATACATTTTGTAAAAGAATTATTTAAAAAAATCACTGAGAAAAAAACTGTAAGGCTAATGTCCTAGCGTTGCCATATGGCAACAGCCGAAATTTGGGGTAAGGAATTTTTTAAATTTTTTTAAAAATATTTTTTCCATATTAAGGGACCCCCTTAAGAGACAAATTCCCTAGAAAACTCCTTAAAATTCCCAAAAAAATTAATTCGGGCAGTTAAGGGTTAATACAAATACGAAACAAATTCTACTTTGAGTGTACATATATTTAAATGGATAATTCACTATTTCCTACTTTCATCTCATTATACAAACCATATTTACATAATTGTATTGCTGGGTTTAGCATTTACAATTTTAATCGAGTTAACACTCAAGGGAACAGGAAGAAAATGTCTTCTCGTATAAACATAAACAATAAACAAATCTTCTGAATTCAATTATCCAACAATTCTCTAAATCTTACTGAAATTCCAAAAACAATTCTCTGAATTCCTTCTCCATCTACCTCATCATATATAGTATTCTCGAATGCGTGAAATAACCTAAAATAATAAACCTTTTATGAAAGGTTTACGATTGTCAGTGTTGTCTACTTAATTTTAATCTCCATTTAAAATTAATTCTATACAAAGGGTTCCTACAAAATATTTTTAGTAAAATCTCTGGATTACTCTCTCACCACCCCCTTGTTGGACACAGAATTTCCTAATGGAAAATCCCGAATTCCAAATATAATTCTGTTTATAAAACGGAATACACGTGGTTTATAAAAGATTAAAAAATATGAATCAATTTTGAATATATTGGTAATAAATTAAAGGTTTTCTTTTGTATTATATTTTAATTAATGCAGTCATATAAATTATTTATTGTATAAATTAACATTTGATTGCATGTGTTTAATAATTTTATTAAAATAAGTATCCTAAAATACAGGGTCCGGAAGTGAAACCTGATGTTTTTTAAAATGGAATAATTCAATGAATGTACAAAATATATTTTGTTTATTTATTATAATTTGGAATTTTAAGATAAAAATAAAAAATTAAAAAATCATTATGAAGCAAAAATAACATCATTAATTTCCCCGGGTGATTTTTATCTGTTTGGTTACCTTAAGGGAAAAGTGTACATTGATTAGCCTAGAAATTTGGCAGAACTGTGAGGGAATATTCACCGGAAAATGAGTTCGATCCCACGCCAAACCTTAGAAGAGTGATGACTAACTTTGCTAACAGACATGAGCAGTGTAGAGAAAATGGAGGTCATCATTTAATTAACATTATTTTTGCTTCATTGATGATTTTTCAATTTTTTTTAACTTAAACTTCGATTCTTTATTTTGAAAATGATAATAAATAAAAATAGACTGCCAATTAGTGTGGCACATAGCTTCCTATCATGTACTTTATTGTTAAATTAATATTATCGTTATATTACTTTATTGTCATATTGTTTATTATGGAAAAAACTTTTAACAGTTTTTAGCTATCTTTAACACTTCATAGGTGTGTCGCTGTTGGTTTTAATAAAAAATTGTATGTGTAAAAAATGTTTGTCTCATTGAATAGATGAAGTTTAATTTTTTTCCCGACCTAAAGTTCCAATTTTAAATTTAAAGTTAACGTTTACGCGAGCGTTGCGCGTGAACCCTTGAACAGATAACGTTGTCCAACGAACTCGTCCTGGGCATTGGTAAAATGAATATGTCTACCAAATTCCATCAAAATCTGTTGACATTTACTCAAGTTATCGTCGCACATTTCATGATTCGCGGACACACAGACAGACAGACATACAGACACGGAACCAAAAAAGTTCCCTGATGTCTGAAACGGATTTCTGTCTTGGAACTTTTCAAATCGGAGACATAAAACTTTTTCATTCTCAAAAGTGAACACAATGCTTCCGTTACTTCGGTAAGCTCGGAAGCAAAATATATCTTGCTGGACTCTGTATAATGTGAACAGGGTGAATATGTGTAAGATAATTATAATTAATTACTTTTTGGCACAAAAGCCAGTGCAGGGCCAAGTCTGCCAAAGGTCTATAGGGCTTGCAATAGATGATACGGGGTTTATTTGTCACTTCATCAGTTGCATATACTTGGCATTTGGCATTCACAAACATACGCACCTTCCCATTTAAATTAATACAGGACCCATCTATGGACTTATTTTAACAAACTTCTTGAACTTTTTTTTTAAGATATGAAGGTTATAGGACTTTTTTCTTCGATCCCAAAGGTCCCGGGTTCGATCCCCTGGGTGGTCACAATGTTTTTCATCAGTATAATAACGACAAGATAAATTACATTTAACCAATGAGGAGTGCAACATTTTAAAATCAAATATATACTTGTGTCCTACTCTTCAGCAGATTTCATATGATAAAAAAAAAAAAATTGGGCGCACTTTACATTTTTTCCCAAAAAAGTTTAAAAATTAGGGATGAACTCCAGGAATTTTCATCGCCCCCCCAATAAGGTTTTAGGTTTTAGCATGAATTATTTCGAAATTTTAGCACCAGCTGTTATATTGTAGTGGGGGAAAGACCCACAATAAGTACAATAATAAATTAATTTAGTTAAGTTATTCAAGATGTTATTATATCTATTTAAAGACTAACAAATCAAAATAAACTTTTTTTATTGTAATAGATGTCGTTGACAATTACACTACTTGTGAAAATTTAACAAAAAAAATCTATAACAATCAAAACTAGCCAACTATTAAGTCAATTTTAAAACTTTCCTTAATTATTATTTATATAGTATAAATACTAAAACAAGTTTATAACTAAATAAAATATTTAGTAATGAAACTACTCATTGTTAAATTCAGTAACAAGGGGGTTTTAAAGTATTAAAACAAAGATAACAAATTTAGATATTTTCAGTAAACTCCTAAATATTGCAAGCTTAGGAAAGAGGTCTACTTTACATAGGACCTCATATAATTTGATTAACATTTGTATAAATATCTTTTAGGGATGCTGCCCACTTTTAACGCTGTATTCAAATAAAATATTCATATAGGTCAAATAAGTAGAAAATTTTCAAATTTTCGTATTTTGATAAAAAAAAAATTGTGTCTGTATTTTTTGCTTCCGAGCTTACCGAAGGTAACGGAAGCATTGTGTTAACTTTTGAGAACAAAAAAGTTTTATGCCTCCGATTTTAAAAATTCCAAGACAGAAATCCGTTTTAGACATCAGGGAACATTTTCGGTTCCGCGTCTGTCTGTCTGTCTGTCGGTCGGTCTGTGTGTCCGCGAATCATGAAACGTGGATCGATAACTTGAGTAAATGTCGACCGATTTTGATGAAATTTGGTAGACACGTTCATTTTACCAATGCTCAGAATGAGTTNGATGTTATTATATCTATTTAAAGACTAACAAATCAAAATAAACTTTTTTTTTGTTGGAATAAATGTGGTTGACATTTGCTACACTACTTGTGCAAATTTAACTAAAAAAATAATTCTACGACAATCAAAACTAGATGTCAATTTCAAAATTTTCCTTAATTATTATTTACATAGTATAAATACTAAAACAAGTTTATGACTAAATAAAATATTTAGTAATGAAACTACTCATTGTTAAATTCAGTAACAAGGGGGTTTTAAAGTATTAAAACAAAGATAACAAATTTAGATATTTTCAGTAAACTCCTAAATATTGCAAGCTTAGGAAAGAGGTCTACTTTACATAGGACCTCATATAATTTGATTTAACATTTGTATAAATATCTTATAAGGATGCCCACTTTTAACTCTGTATTCAAATAAAATATTCATATAGGTCAAATAAGTAGAAAATTTTCAAATTTTCGTATTTTGATAAAAAAAAAATTGTGTCTGTATTTTTTGCTTCCGAGCTTACCGAAGGTAACGGAAGCATTGTGTTAACTTTTGAGAACAAAAAAGTTTTATGCCTCCGATTTTAAAAATTCCAAGACAGAAATCCGTTTTAGACATCAGGGAACATTTTCGGTTCCGCGTCTGTCTGTCTGTCTGTCGGTCGGTCTGTGTGTCCGCGAATCATGAAACGTGGATCGATAACTTGAGTAAATGTCGACCGATTTTGATGAAATTTGGTAGACACGTTCATTTTACCAATGCTCAGAATGAGTTCTTTGGACAACGTTATCCGTTCAAGTGTTCACGCGCAACGCTCCCTTAAACGTGGATTTCAAATTTAAAATTGGAGTTTTCGGTCGGGAAAAAAATCAAACCTTATCTATTCAATGAGACGAACATTTTGTCAAATACAATTTTTTAGTAAAACCTACAGCGTTACCCCTATGAAGTGTTAAAGATCGCTAAAAACAGTTAATTGCTCTTACACATAAAACAATATACCAATAAAGTACATGATAGGATGCGAGGAAGCTATGTGCCACACTAATTGGCAGTGTATGTTTTTTGGTTTTAGTCCCGATCAACATCTTAGGTTATTACAGGACGGGGGTTATCAGGCCACTTTACTCATCTACTCGATGAGATCATCAGTGTGAAACAGGTCTAACTACTCTGGGATTCGAACTCAAAGCCGGGGTTTTAGACCTTGTCTGTCTGTATTATTTTCTTATCTATTAAGATTAGAATCTTGACCCTTTGATGGTTGAACTAAACTTTTTAATAAATATGTTTGTTTTCCAGCACAAAGAGAGTATTAGAATCATACTAAAGATACATTTTTTTTTGTTTTACTCAATTTCAAATTCTCTCAACCATAATATTGCGTTTTTAGGACATCAAGGTATGTTATATTTTTCACTAAAGTGTCCGTGTCTGTTAGTCAAAATTATACCTTTAGGTTTAACGATCCTTCTAACTGGTCTAGTGTAGACCATATTCACTTTAGAAAAAAAGACCAACAAAAGATTCATTCAACCGTAAAAATATAAAAATATTAAAGAATAAATAAAAATCAGAATAGAAAACCTAATATTATACCTTAACATTTCAATAAAAATTGGTTCTAATATAATATGATATGGAGACATTTATTTTTATTTTATTTACATTTATTTTGTCCAATATATATCCAGAAGGTATAATCATTCAATTAAAAAATGTTCATAATATTAACTATCAATTATTTAATTGGATTGGTGACGTCACAATTTATATTTTTTTTGTCATCGATGACTATTACAGATTGGTTTTCTCAGAGATACAATTTATTTTATGCAAAATGAAGGAAAGAAATTGGTCTTCTTTGACACATCTTGGGAAACCTTTATTATAAATATATAGCTAATTAAGTGAGCTAAAATTATTTTTATTTACGACTTGCATTGTAAGTGGACTTTACATTGCTAATAACAGGGAGGGAAGTGTTACTTCCCTCCCTTGGGAGTAAAAAAACAATCATACCAACCTAAAGGGCAATTTTTTTTTAGGTATTTTTTAAGTTTTATGTTGGCAGATAAGTTTTTCCGCTGTTTATAGCTTTCAATTTTTCAGGAATGTTACTTTAGGTTATCATACAAAGTCTTTAAATTAAAAACAAACTATTGAAAGTGTTTGTTGTAATACGTGTATATTTAGTATACAAATTGTTATTTTAATAAATGAAGTAACTAAATATCAGTTTAAGGTGTTTAAATTACGTGAATTTGTAGGTAAAACTTTTATACCTGCAATCTTAGCTATTACCCATGGTGCACTAGTCGTAGATAAAATTTAATACGCAACATGGATCGAAGTATTTCTGCTCTCGGGATTATCTCCCTCGGCTATGCCTCGGGATCTAAAAGTACATTTATCTCCCTCGGCAAGCCTCGGGAGCTAACTTATTTATCTCCCGAGGCCTTAAGGCCTCGGAACTGCTAACTTCATTAGCAGTTTTCTCCTTCGGCGGTGCCTCAGGAGAAAACTTAACCTCGAGCAGGAAAAGATACTTCTCTCCCTTGTTGCGTAAATAACTATTTCTATTCCATCCATGGATATATTTTCACAAATTTTATCCGAAATACCTTCAGTATAATATATTAGGTCTAATCGCCAGCCTGACCTCAGACCACAGACCTTATACCACTACAACCACTGATGAAAAATTAATATTGTTATTTAAAAGCTAATTATGTAAAATAGTAGCAACAGATTTCCATTTTTCTCTAGGTGGACAAAAAAACAATATTGAATACCATTCCAAAAATATACAATTTGTGGTGTTAATTTGTAGAATTTTTAATTGGTAAACTGTTTAATATTATTATTATTCTATTTATTTATTTATTTTTTTATCAAATTCTTTATTGGCATAAGTAAAAAAAAAA
>KZ651150.1:215166-233579 GCA_001010745.2 Gerris buenoi | reverse complement strand
ACATTTGATGTCGGGCAAACATCAAACCGTCCCATACACGGTCAAACATTTGATGTCGGGCAAACATCAAACCGTCCCATACACGGTCAAACATTTGATGTCGGGCAAACATCAAACCGTCCCATACACGGTCAAACATTTGATGTCGGGCAAACATCAAACCGTCCCATACACGGTCAAACATATGATGTCGGGCAAACATCAAACCGTCCCATACACGGTCAAACATCAAACCGTCCCATACACGGTCAAACATCAAACCGTCCCATACACGGTCAAACATATGATGTCGGGCAAACATCAAACCGTCCCATACACGGTCAAAATGTTTGAGCAAACATTTTGACCGTGTATTGGGGCCCTTAAGGGAAGTAGATAAGAGTGAACTTTTTAAAAAAATATATATTTTGAAAAATTTGCAATTTCGAAGTCGAAACATTAAAAAAAATCTCAAAACCCTAATTAGAAGACTTGTTCTGAATTCGTAGACAAGATTTCATTAAAATAATCCCCAAAAATTGAATGGTATAACATTTTATTTGGTCTTCAATACTGAAAATGTTATAGAGGCTGCAATAATTTCTTATCAAATTATCATTGGTTTATTTGGTTTTTGCAATGATCCGGATACATTTTTTTTGTATTACGAGAAAATGAACCTAATGATAAGACATTTTTATGCGGAAAACTCAGAACATCGTCTCAAAGTAGGAGTTGCTATTTTGGTTTCCAGTAGACAAAGAGACTTTAGAATTCTTGTGTTTTTTCTTTTTGAGGTTTATTTTTCTCATTGTCGTGTTGGATAATACTGCTTTTCCAGATGACTAAAATTAGGAGGGTATTTTTTCCCGGGGTTTTTCTTTCAAATATTCGGTAGATTATTTGTGAACGCGTTTCTTACTAAGCAAGAAACACAATCTAAATTTATTCAATTTCTTTTAATACAACACAAAGATTTTTTAGGGAGCCAGTGTTACCGTGCATGAATTAAATTAATTGCTACATCTTGGCCATCAATGATGGGTGGAACGAGGTCATGGGTTCGATCCCATGCCGTGATACTCTTATTTTTATAGTTCACTAATGATCACTTCATACTCGCTTAGGCGAAGCATTGTGCTGATGTATGATGTGTCAAGAGGCTGAAACTCTCTACCACATGGTTAGTAAAATGGGCCTAAATTAGAGGCCTAATTGCGAGGCTCAAACACGTGGGTCGACCTACCCTTTTATTATTTGCACTAGGACTACTAATAGTACTAGAGATTTCTTTAAACAATCTTACAACACCAAAAACAGTCTAAAATTAAAAGTAAAATGATTAGTTCTTTAAAGTATCAAACAACGAATTCTTGCGTTTAGGCAAATCGGAAAAATGAATTTCAATTGTTCTAGTCGATATATAAACCACAGTTGTAAGCTAAATATTTCTTCAATATAAAATAAGATCTTTTAAAAGTTAGACTTCTTTTATAAGATGTAAGCGATATTGACAACTTTTTCCGTCACGATATTGGATTTAAATATTCTTGAGACTTAGATGGGATTCGAACTTCCGACCACCAGATTGCTAAACAAGCGTTTTTGACCTCACGGTTGAAGAAAGTGCGATGTGGATATTAGTAGTAAAATTTTGGGGCTTCTGGATATTCCTTTCGATTATTGATATTGATTTTATATTGCATGTTTAGTCTAACTACCTGTCATGTACTTGTACTCCCTTCTAACTACCTCTGACTACTTCTAACCACCTCTGTTAATTTTCAATATACTCACCTATGCCCTTCACCTGCCCCCCCCCCCACCTAGCCCAGAGGGGTTGGAGGTCTGCAGCTTGAAGTCATTGTTGCGTGTTCGCGAAACGTAAATGTTGTTGACACGTTACCCTATAAAAAAATGTTGTATCCTAACCGGTACTCGAACCCACGACCTCTCGATTTAAAATCAAGTGGCTTAAGGGCCACCTTAACCCAAAGACTAAAAACGCAATACTAAATCAATATTTTAATAGTCGATGGGAATATCCAAAAGCCCCTAAATCTAACTACTAACATTGAAAATTGTGCAATCATACATAGTAGAGGGTTGATGGCATACATAGGATAGGGTTGTATCCAACCAAACAGTAGAGCATCCAGACAATTAATAGGCCTTACTCTAGTAAGAGCATTGAAGTGCTACTACAACACTAAAGATTTCTTGAGATCCTTGTATAGTGTACATAATGCTGACATATTGAGGGAATTTTCACGCTTTATTGCCACATACTTAAGTCTCTAACATATTATGAATCATTTCCACAGGTCCCCACTCTGATCTAAACAACATTTTCTCTTATAATTATTATTGCACTTAACGATAATGGCCGTCATATTTTATGATTATTATCAACGGAACAAGATAATCCGTGTAAGGAAAAGAAGAAATAAAAATAAATCTTTAGTTATGAGAGGCAATCACAGTCTTGCAGATAATGTCAACGATAGAAATATTAATAATAATACCCCGCTAATGGCCATAGCTGCTGAAGCGGAGGAAAAAAATAAAAAAATAAAAAATAAATAAAATAATAATAATAATAAATATGTGGTACAACAGCATATATGTTATTGATGAAACGGAGTTAGAGCGTCGGTCCATCTAAAAATAAAACGCGAGGAAGCTATGTGCCACATTAATTGATGGATTCATCAATTTTTTTATTTTTTTTTTCAACGTCATTTTTTTCATCCATAACAGAACTGTTTGAATCCATAACTGACAGACATTTTTTAAAAGCTTTTTTGTACACATGGGACATGGGGCCCTAAAACGTGCAAATTAATACAAAATGAATTTTTGTGCCATCACAATGCTTTCTCTCTATCTCACACACTACCCTCATGAGAAAGTAAAAAACCCAGGACGAACACGATCTCTTCCTTTCTTTATATTAATAGATTTTAAACTGAAATCATTATCTTGTACTAGGAAGACATTTTTGATGCAACTTAGTACAACTAAGGGAGTGAGGCGATGCTAGAGAGGGTTTAATAAGGCTGACCCAATTATCCTTGCAAGCTAACCACCCACCTGCTGATGAGGCAAGATAACGGGGTGGATAGAGGATGTCTATAGCTCGAGTGAGGAAAGGTAATAGTGTGGGGTCAAGTTGCCTCCCTCTTGTAAAATGGGTGGGGCAATTAATAGGTTGCCTCAACTCATCTAGGATTGAGCAGGTATGAGAAATAGACAAGACATGATGAGAGAACAATACACCTCCACAACTCTACTCTATAGAGCATTCAATAACATAGACTCTACGAGAAACTCAATACAGCTTTAGCAATTTTTGTAAAAACTACAATGTATATAAGGTTCAACTACCTCTACATAAAAAGAAAAAGGAATTGTATAAAATAAGACCAATGAACTCTGTTTAAAATTATAACTTCGAAATATCTTATTCAATTAATTTATTATAAAATATTTTCTATTAAAAATAATGTGAAATTCTGTTAATATTTTCCGGCGAGGTCATGTTAATTTTTATCCACTATCTCGTTAACTAGTTTTTTCCAGGGATAACGACGTATGTGGGTAGTTTGAGTGTATAAATAAAGGTCAGTTTATTTATGGTTATTAAAAAAAAAAATTTTCAATTAATAATTGATAAATTAGTCCAGTTATTTTAGTCATAAATATGGCTTCTGTTAAAAAAAACAAAAACGGGGCTTCATTTTTTTTTTTTTAAATCGGCAATACGATCTTGGTCGCATTAATAGATAATAATCAAGGGCAAAGGTGAAAAAATTAAGTGACGTGAATTATCCGCCATTTTGGATTTGATAATTTTTCCTCTATGCGCGTCAAAACGATCTTTAATACTAGAAAGTTTCATGTTTTTATCTCTTTTGATTCAAAAGTTATTGGAACCGTATAAAGTGACAGACACAGGAACGAAACTATAAGGGTTTCTTTTTCTAGTTTTTCCAAACGACACCCTAAAAATGTTTACTTTACTGTCACAGTCACAGTACGCTTTATTGTATCAAAAACAGAAAATGTTATCTCGGCTCTTGAAGAGCTGTTAAGCTCTTTACCTTGTTTACAATGAAATTTTCAAGGAAAACTACTAGAGGTCCCCGGGAGGGAATTTAGAGGAAAATTCTTCACGGGATTTCCATCGAAGTACTTGTAGTTGGAAAAACACTTTAAACATCAAAGCATCGATCTCTCGCTTATCTTTGATGTGCTGAGGTTACCTCTTTGATGTGATAACACAAGGTACTCTTTGTTATCAAGAAAAAAAGGAAATTTACACTTTTCAAAAAAGAAAAATTTTCTTTTTAAAAAGAAATCATAATAAGTTATTACACTTCTTAAATTAATTTAGTCACCACTTTAATTAGTATAGAAATAATAATAATACTCAGACAAAAGGTTTGACAACTGTAGTCCAGGTGTTAGCGTGCAAAAAAGTGTCTGACTAACATATAGCTAGAATTAGTGTCTGAAAACAAACAGCGAATTAGTTTTGTTAAATGTAAACAAACACGCTAATCGTGCAATAAGGTGAAGAAGTCTTTACTACTTCCGCAATGGTGCAGAATTATTAAACCCGCACCCGCAGGCGCAATGAATGCAACTACGAAAAGAAATACAAATTGTCCTGAACCGGTGGAGAGCGGTCATGTCCAGCCCTTTTTGATGGACAATGTTATTTTCATGATCCTGAATACGAACTTAGTTTAAACGATAATTTAAACAAACAAAGAGGTTTAAGAGTGATGTGATGGTGATTTGATGGGTGTGGGAACGCCTGAAGATGGCAAAAAAGATCCAAATTTGGATTGCTTGCTGGGCTAGGCCTTGGCCATTACTATTATAACTACTAATACTCATTTTTACTTCGATTGGATCTCAATTCCATTTTGTTTCGATTTTCCTTCGCTGCCATAATCAATTATAATTATGAGACTACTTTTTTATGGACTAAAATTGTTTTTAAACGTCTAAAACTGATTTCTTTTTAATAGTTATTTACCCACCAAGGGAGTAAAGTAAGTGATTGCACCCTGAGCGACAAATTGGTTCCCTCGGCTGGCCTCAGGAACTATAACATTCACTCCCGAGGTTGAGCCGAGGGAGTTAATTATCGCGAGGGTGCAAGTGATTTTTACTCCCGAGGTATGTACAAGATTTTACATCCAGGAGAATCAGCTGGAAGCTGTGTCGTATTGAATGGTTATGACAAATGATGTATTTACATATTAGTTGATCTATATTTAGAAATTATTATTTCACTTTTAACTTGTTTGTTTCTTTTATTTGAATCACTACGGCAACCGTTGTGGAGGTTACATGACATGTGTGAAGTTGACATTGAAGATTTTATATATTAAACAAAAATTAGTAAATGAAATGTGTATTAGCACCAACCCCTTATTTTCTTGTGGGTTATCTAGGGCAGTGGTTCCCAACCCGTTGAAGGCTGCGGACCACTCAGCCTGAAATTGAATGGTGTACGGACCACCGACCCCCCCCCCCCCCCAAACAACCCAATTCCAAGTTAAGGAAGAAGAAGTAAAAAAAAAAAAAGAAATTATTACTTATTATTACTATAATTTAGTGTACTGTATGGCGAATTACTAATTATTAATTAAATAATCACTGCTTGTGTTTAGCCGGTTCCTTTATTTGATGTTTTGAAGAATTAAGTCAAGAATCAAGAATCCCTGCTCTCACAATAATGTTGTCGAAACAACATGAGATATCGCAAAGCTGCTTGCCGAATATTTGGGTATAAGATATGGCTTTTTTACACCACAACTCTTCTAGGTTTACACCAGAATCAAATGCATCCTTGATGTTACTGTCATTTTGAAGTTCAATAGATAGTGTAATAAATTAAGTTCCATTATAACCTTTTATTTTCAACAATCCCACTTGATAGAGCGTAGATAGACCCCTGTGCCTTCTGGTTGTTCCATGGTTTTAACTTTTTACATATGCTAACTGGGATCCTTTCACGGACCACTCCCGATGCTCTCACGGACCACCTGCGGTCCGCGGACCACCGGTTGGGAACCACTGATATAGGGCAACACTGGAGAGAATTATGAAAGTTCATGATTCCCTTATTCTTCATTACTCCCTGTAAACTAGGGAGGAAGGTTGACTTTTTAGGTAAAAAAAAGTTTTTCCGCTGGATTATCTCAATGCTTACGTCACCTGTGGTAGAGTTGGAAGCAAAAATGACTAAATAGGCCGGAAGAAAGCGTAACAGCTGACATAATAATAGACTAAAAATAACAGCTGATATTATTATATTCCTTTTCCTTTTACAGACCAAGGAAAGTTTACCTTTTATCGAATTGAAAACTTTAGAAATAATTAGATCCAAAACTCCAGATCAAAAAGAAAATTGATTTTTCCTGATTTTTTTTTTTTTAAACTTTGACAAATGAAAACTGTTTCTTTTTCTCTCCTAGAACCTATCAAGTAGTCAAAAGAACAATGCGAATTACATAAGATCTCATTACTTCAAAGAAAAGCGACGTGAAAGTTATGAGGAATTGAAGAAATCAAAATACCAATTGGTAATCTATTGAAAATTACTTTCATTTGAGAGTGAAAACCTACCTTGTTCTCCAAAAACCCGGGAAATTGAGGGAAAAACCCCGCCAAACTCCCTTGTACAACAGAAACGCATTTATGATAACTTTCTCTTAAAAATCATTTCAAAGAATTTATTTAAATAAAATCGAGATTTCTCGTTAACATTTTAATTTTAATTTTTTAATTTGTAATTTCATAATGAAAGACCATCATAATGATACTCTTCATTTATTTTTACTTTTGAAAAAAAAAAAAAAAAAAAAAAAAAAAAAAAAAAAATACACTGCCAATTAGTGTGGCACATAGCTTCCTCGCATCCTATCATGTACTTTATTGTTATATTAACATTAACTTTTTATTACTTTATTGTTGCATTGTTTATTGTCTAAGAACAATTAACAGTTTTTAGCGATCTTTAACACTACATAGTGGTGTCGCTGTAGGTTTTACTAAAAAATTGTACATATTTTTTTATCTCATTGAAAAGATGAAGTGTGATTTTTTTCCCCTGCCTAGTTTCTAATTTTAAATTTAAAGTCCACGTTTACGTGAGCGTTACGCGTGAACGCTTAGACGGATAACGTTGACCAACGAACTCGTCCTGAGCATTGGTAAAATAAACATGTATGCCAAATTTCATCAAAATCGGTCAAGAATTAATCAAGTTATCGTCGGACATTTCAACCTGTGTGGCTACCCAGACCGATAGACAGACAGACACGAGAGAAAAAATGTTCCCTGATGTCTGTACCTGATCGGAGACATAACAAATTTTCGTTCTCAAAAGTGAACACAATGCTTCCGTTACCTTCGGTAAGCTCGGAAGCAAAATAAATTTAAAATTATAGTTATATTTATTTATTAGTGTTATAATATAAGTATAAATATTTGTTAGTTGTGCCAGTCTAATTTTCTTATTTCTATGTTGTATTCAGGAATCAAAAATCGAATAATATAATTTGTTTATCTGTACATCAAAGACCTGTTTTGAGGCTTAGAAATTTCAAAAATATTATATTATGTTACTAGGCTGTGAAGGGAGTTTTTTTCTTTACCGCGCAATTACATTTGCTGTCGAGCGAAGCGAGACAGTAAATATTGCCAAGGTAAAGAAAAAAACACTTCACAGTCGTGTAGCATATGCTATTTTTTTCCGAGGTAGCAGACAATGAAAAAACATTAAATATTAATCTATAATCAATATAATAATAACAAATATTAGTACATAAAAGATTTAAAAAAAGAGACCTTAAAAAGAGGTTACACTATAAGAAAAGATAAATAAAACGCATTGACATCTAGCGGATTTTAATCGTACTAAAAAGCATTTCTATAAAGATTGCAGCGCTAAAAACGGAAGTTTTGATAACTACCAGCCGTAAAGAAAAAAATGTTTTCGTCCTAGGACGTAAACATTTTTTTCTTTACAGCTAGGAGTAATGAAAAGATTTTTTAAGTCCATGTAATGAAAAAAAAAGAAAAAAAGTTAGCTATGTTTTTTAGGCTCTAAAGACACTATTTCACAGCCTACCACGGAAAAATAGTTTTTTCTATAAAATAAATTAAAAAAATCTTCAAACTTTTAATTTTTTTTTTTAAAAAGAATAATTTTTTAACCTATAGTAAACGTATAATATTTTTGTTACAGAAGAAATTGGTAAAGGTCAAACTTATCATTAAGTCGTACTTTAACCTTTTTCAGAAGGCGGAAGAATTCTCTTGAATTGATAAAGTCGGGGGAAGAGAAAGCAACCCTGTGGAACTCCCTCCACATATCAAACTTTTCTGACATACTTCTTAACCGATAAGGAATTATTAATAAACTAAATGACGTCATTTCGAAACGAAATTCTTAGGCATTTAATTTTCTTGTGATAGTTTAATAATTTTTTATTTTGATACCATTGATTGTTATTGGCAATTTATTTTCTTTAAAACGAGGTACTACATATAAAAAAAGATATTGTGCCAAATTTGTTTTTTTGAATTTTGGCGATTTTTATCTGTTCATACACACGGTTTTTAACAACGCAGATCTTCTGCTATATTAATTTAATCAAATATAAAATTAAAATAGAAACCCTTTAGTATCAGTTATTAAAACAATTTAAAGTCGTTGCTTCAAATATTTATTAGTTACAACCCACATACTATCAGTTTGACTTTGTTATCTTATCTCAGGTGGAAAAATGATAACAAGAGAGAATGAAAATACGGGGAAAAATAAATAAACAACGAATTTTTTTATACATTGATTTTTTACTTTGGTCGTTTAAATCGAATGAAAACAAACGGGGTTTTTGACATTTTTTTAAAATAAATAATAAAGTTTGGAGCCGAACAATTCATTTGGTTGTATATTCAAAATTGTGGTTTGAATGACTTTATACAATATCAACGTGTGTGGGTTTGCTACTGGAATATGGACAGTGAAAAAAAAAATATTTATTACATTAATGTCAACCTTTCAACTTTACAGTTAATCAAGAATAATTATGATTATTTTTGTAAATTTATTTGAATTTGTTTACTGTAATAACTTTTATCAACGATTGATACGAAATATGAACATTTTATCTCTGTTTAGATGCGTAGAAAGTGATTCTTTTTCGTAGTTATATTCATTGCGCATGCGCGTTTCACAATCGTGCGATAAGAATTCTTTACCTAATCGCACGATTATCGTGTCTGTTTACATTTAACAATCAAATTTGCCGTTGTTTTATAAAAGTAACTGTCCTTATCAAGGTTTTTGTGATAAATAATGTAATTTAATGATTGTATTTATTATTAAAATCCAACAATCGTAGATAAAGTACGGTACGCTACTTGTGCAAAAACTGTATTTTGTATTTCTCGTGTGGTTTTACTAGTTACTACTATGGTATACTATATGGTATACTAGTTACTAATATACTATACTACTATGGTTTTACAGCACTTGCATGCGAAATTCTACTTTCCACACTAGACGCACTATTATTTTGTTTACAGTAATAACTTTTATCTACGATTGATACGAAATATAAAATTTTATCTCTGTTTAGATGCGTAGAAAGTGATTCTTTTCGAAGTTATATTCATTGCGATGCGCTTTTCATAATAGTGCGATTAGGTGAAGAATTCTTAACCTTATTCTACGATTCGCGTGTTTGTTTACATTTAACAAAATGATTTTGCTGTTTGTTTAATTAAAATTACCGTTTGTACCGAGTTTTTGGTGATAAACAATGTTTATTTAATGATTTTCTGTATTAATTATTAAAATCTAACATTCGTAGACAAAGTACCTACTTAGGTACGGTACGCAACTCGTTGCATTGCTCGTGTGGTTTTATTAGTCACTCAAACACCAAGTTCGCTCGGGTGCAAACGCCACACTTGCATGCAAAATGCTGCTTTCCGCACTAGACGCGTAATCTGCTATTGCTTACGGTAATAATGCAGTAATAACATTATTTCACTATTTAGTTAAACGAAAAGTAATCGTTTACATGTCAGTGAAGGTTATGTTAGGATTTTAAAATTAAAGCGCATGCGCACAGTCTTTAGTAATGATAATCCGTGGTGAAAGAGCTATCTTTTACATAATCGAGTAGTGTCCCAACGACGACGACAACGACAACTCACCTCTAAATGATTTATAACGTTAAAAATTGATGCGCCATAAGCTGGAATCGAACCCGGGGCTACTGGATGTAAGCCAGATACTAAACCATTTGCGCCATACATACATAACGAATATCGGAGCACAAAACTTCCTATTTAAATGTTTTAATTTTAATTACCTATAACTGCATAAAACTTACTATTTAAACAGTAAATATCTCTTTAAATATCTATTTAAATTATAACTAATTATCTCTCAGCTCTTTTTCTAAACCATATTTATTATTCTGCCCGTTACCGCGGGCCTAACGGCTAGTATTATAATAAAACAGACCGTAGTATGGCGGCCATGTTCCATTTCAATTAGGCAGATAATGTGATTTTCATGATCCCACAACGTCACAAGTAGAAATTTAATTAAAAACATACGTTAGCGTATCACGTTTCTACAATAATTTGAAAATAATTAGAGCACAAAACTTTCTGTTGGTTATAATAACAGTTAAAAACACGTGTTAATAATTACTTAATAAAATATGACTATAACAAACTTAAATGGTTTTCTTAATTATAAACTTCTGTTTTGGAAATGAGAATTGAACCCGGGAAAAGTAATTTGAATTCAAATGAATCTTAGGTAGGGAAATTCAACTAAGAACTTGTATTTTCATTTGGCATTTATACACGGTGATGGTCTACGTATGTGTATATCGTACATCAGCCGAATATATAATTTGACAAACGTCTATGTTATACGACACGGGGAAATGACACGACATATACGTCATGATGGATCATCTTCATTGTGTTTATTCATGAGTGAGTTTAGGTTTGTGCTGGAGACGCAATGTTAATGCAGATATTAAGTGAAATTTAAATTTGTATTGGCTTCAGGAGTTCAAGCAACATAGAAGATCGATTTTTTGAATTATAACAGCTGAATAAATTTGATCCGATCCTTTTTTTTATTTTTCAATACAATTTTTAATCATTCAGTATAAATATTTTTGCTTTCAAGCTTGTCAAAAGTAACGTAAAGCAATATGATTACTTTGAGGAGCCTTTTTTTTTAAAATCCATATCTCCAAATTCAAAGACAGAAAAGTGTTCTCATCATAGAACATTTTTGGTCACGTGTCTGTCTGTCGGTTCATCCGTCAATATTTTTACGATCCACCATATCTATTATGAAAGATACAATAAACAAAACAAAAATGACTTGTACAAAAAAAAAAATCGGACCTTTTGCTCATATATTTCTTCCTCTTCCACGAGCAAAAACTTTTTTATACAGCACCCAAATAAATTGAGCTATTACATATTATTATTATTAAAATCAAAATATTTCGTTATAAAGTATTTACAGTCTATAAGATTAGAGTTGGCACAATCGAAGGTGGGAAACAACAAACGTGGAGGTAGTTTTGGGGTTATAAAAAGGGAAAATCAGTGTGGCCATGTTATATTTTTTGTGGAACAGGGGTAGAGAAGGACATTTTTAATTTGAAGTTGAATTCAAGATGGCGGACCAGTAGAATCGTTTCCCTCTTTAAATTTTCCCGCCTTTGCTTGTGCCAACTCTAATCTTATAGACTGTAGTATAGTTAAAGGGAGTTATATTGTACCTCCAATACAGTACATTATGGAAGAGTTGATCCCGCGACAATGAACGGGCTTAATATCTTTTATATAATAGAGTAGTGTCCCGACAACCGCGACGGGCGACGACTCACCTCTAAATGATTTATAACGTTAAAAATTGATGCGCCATAAGCTGGGATTGAACCAGTGACCTTCAGATTATGAAGCAAATGCACTACCTCTGAGCCACACCCTTGAATTGAAACTTGAAACTACGATCATAAAACTTAATATTTAAACAGTAAATATCTATTTAAATATTTTAATTATAACTATCTCTTTTTTGAATATATTTTATTCTGCCCGTCACGGGCATAACGGATAGTTATAATTAAGAAAAGTAAAAGTAAGCAAATTAATTTACTTATCTATTTAGATAATTTATTATATCTATTTGAAGATCAACAAATCAAAACAAACATTTATTTTTTATTGGAATAAATGTGGTTGCCTTAGCTTAGCAATAACAAATCGTATCGAAGTGCACTGTTGACGCGACACTCCTCGATCATTTAAATGATAGAAAGGGTATTTACTGCTAGTTATATTGTAAAATCTATAATCTTAGTTATATATTGTAAGAAAGTATATTTACGGAAAGTTATATTGTAAATCTAACGCATACTGCAGCAAATCTTGTCCTAAAAACTTGTTATAGTTTAAAACATGATATTAAAGTTGTCTACAGTCTATAAGATTAGAGTTAGCACAATCAAAAGGCGGGAAAATTTTGAGGAAAACGATTTTATTGGTCCCCCATGTTGAATGCAACTTCAGAAAAAGATGCTCTACTCTACCCCTGTTCCACAAAAAAAATATAACATGGCAACACCGATTTTCCCTTTTTATAATCCCAAAACTACCTCCACGTTTGTTGTTTCCCGCCTTCGATTGTGCCAACTCTAATCTTATAGACTGTAGATTTTTTCAAGGCGTAATATAAAAACCATTTTAATATATAAATAAAATGTATTGATTCCATTTATAAAATCAATTTAGGGATTATTATTTTATCAATAGAAATGAAGCAGTAAATGATTTCAGAGTGAATTAAGTTCAAATGAAGATAAAATTATAACATGATATTTCACTTAGAAGTAAATAGCAGGCGTTACACTCAGCAGGGGAACGTGTTACGCAGTTATTATTGACTTTTACTGTCTAATCAGAGAACCAGTAGCGACTAACACGGTAAATATAACAGCCTGTCAATAACGGGTATTTTTATGAGTTCACCGGTTATTATATTAAATAAAGTAACAATAATTATAACTTTGAATAACTTATTACTTATTAATAAAGAATAAAAATATAGCGTTATAAAATGAACTGCAGAATCAGCTGATTAGGAATAGAGAAAGACTTATCTTTATTAAAAGTATAAGTTTATTATGAGAAAAAAATCCAAATTTAAACCACTATTAGTCTAGGAGATAGCGTGGAAAAAAAGTGTCTAACATCCCCTTTTTGGTGGACAATGTGATCTTCATGATCCTGAGAACGAATTTAGTTAGTAGACCAATTATCAAGTTGATGGTAGTTTGTCCCTTGACAGGGGAACACTTTGATTTCGAGTAATATTTGACTAAATAACTAAATAAGAGACAAATTACCATCAACTTGATTATTGGTCTACTAACTTAGTTCGTTGTCTGGACCATAGAAATCATATTGTCCACCAAAAAGGGCGGGACATGGCCGCTCTCCACCGGATTATTTTTTTTGAAATGCCTATTGCCAAGCTATATTCCACAGACGAACCTAGCCGACCATATATTCTTAAAAGGCACCAAAACATTTTCTTATACACAAAATTCTAGCTTGATGTTAGTCAGACACTTTTTTACACGCTATCTCCTGGACTATAAAGAAAATTCTAAAAAATCGTATAAGTACTTTTGAAAATATAGGTGTAAATAAATTTAAGTTTGGGCGCATGTGGAAGGGAAACTAATTATCGCAGAATTTGAAACCTACATTACATGGTACCAACAATGGGCTAATTATGACATAATCATCTAAATTTCATTAAAATTGGACAAGCAGTATTTGAGATAGATTGGTTCGGAAAGGTTTTTGCTAACCAACTTATCTTAAAATTAACTTGTCTGAATTTAATGGTAATAATTAGCCCATTGTTGGTGTCATATGAGTTTCAAATTCTGCGCTCATTTGTTTCTCTTCAACCAGATAGACCTGGTATTTCTAAAAAATGTTAAACTTTTAAATGTTGACTTATCGACCGACAGGCGACAAGACCAATATCTAATAATCCCTGTATCCCTGATATCTGAAACCGATTCCCATCCAAGCGTTTTTAAAATCAGAGACGTAAAAATATTTCAAATATCAAAAAGATCAAAGCTTACTTAACCTTCTTTAAGTCCGGAAGCAAAANTTGACTTGCTAAATGTGTATGGATATTGAAAGCTTGGAGTTGGGGAATAGTTATTGGTTACGGCAGAGAAGAATCATTCTCTCGCGTAGCTTAGTTGGTAAGAGCACTGTGCTGGAAATACAGAGGTCCGTGGTTCAAATCCCGGCGCTGGAGTCTATTTTTCTCTGTCTGTCTCCCAGTGTTAATAATGATTATAATTTGATTTAAAAGAAATTATTTTTTAAACTCTACCTTTGAATGTATAGAATACAACAGATAAAATTATGTCATGTAATAAGAATACTATTATCTACTAAGATAAATAAAATATAATTTAAAAAATTATTGCCAAAAGGGGGTAAAAGGTAAATTAAAGATTTTGAGAACAATGTACATTATTTTAATTGTCTTATTCCATTCTTATGTCGACTGCTTTAGCTATAACTTTCCCAAAATTTATAGCTATTTTTTGGAATCAGAGGTAACAATCGGACCTGTTGCTACAGGCATGCATACAGACATACAGGCATACAGAAAGGAAAAAAAAATCAGGCTGTAATTTTGAGTTGATCGTAATAAAGAACTATCGAAAAATTTCCTAATTTAAATTAATGTACTGACAAAACTTTAATTACTATGTTTTTATTAGCTTGATTTCTTGTTTGTTTGTCCAGTAGGTACAAATCTTGCAATCGATTTCTAATTAACTTCCCAAGTAACAAGACATTTGAAACTTTTAGAATAGCTCAGAACACGGTGACCATGCATTATTTATTGCTTTTATCCATCTTTCAGCAGAATTTAATTCGTTCTCAGCAAATTGTGCTGTATGGAAAAAAATCCTACAGTTATTTTATTTTCCGCTCATTGTTTTCCTGTTCTATATCATTTTAAACCATTTGCTTGTTATTGTATATATATATATATATATATATATATACAATAACAAGCAAATGGTTTAAAATGATATAGAACAGGAAAACAATGAGCGGAAAATAAAATAACTGTAGGATTTTTTTCCATACAGCACAATTTGCTGAGAACGAATTAAATTCTGCTGAAAGATGGATAAAAGCAATAAATAATGCATGGTCACCGTGTTCTGAGCTATTCTAAAAGTTTCAAATGTCTAGCTATTCGGGAAGTTAGTAAAAAATCGATTGCAAGATTTGTACCTACTGGACAAACAAACAAGAAATCAAGCTAATAAAAACATAGTAATTAAAGTTTTGTCAGTACATTAATTTAAATTAGGAAATTTTTCGATAGTTCTTTATTACGATCAACTCAAAATTACAGCCTGATTTTTTTTTCCTTTCTGTATGCCTGTATGTCTGTATGCATGCCTGTAGCAACAGGTCCGATTGTTACCTCTGATTCCAAAAAATAGCTATAAATTTTGGGAAAGTTATAGCTAAAGCAGTCGACATAAGAATGGAATAAGACAATTAAAATAATGTACATTGTTCTCAAAATCTTTAATTTACCTTTTACCCCCTTTTGGCAATAATTTTTTAAATTATATTTTATTTATCTTAGTAGATAATAGTATTCTTATTACATGACATAATTTTATCTGTTGTATTCTATACATTCAAAGGTAGAGTTTAAAAAATAATTTCTTTTAAATCAAATTATAATCATTATTAACACTGGGAGACAGACAGAGAAAAATAGACTCCAGCGCCGGGATTTGAACCACGGACCTCTGTATTTCCAGCACAGTGCTCTTACCAACTAAGCTACGCGAGAGAATGATTCTTCTCTGCCGTAACCAATAACTATTCCCCAACTCCAAGCTTTCAATATCCATACACATTTAGCAAGTCAAATTATGACATTGGAACTAAACCGTGAATTAACACTTATAAAGTACTCAATAGTACCTGTACCTAGTACAATCAATAAGAAATTCAATCTTTAAATGTTTGGTAGTTTTCATACTACGGAAAGTTTAAATTAATTTAAATCAAAATTGGCAAGAGCACTGTACTGGAAATACAGAGGCCCGTGGTTCAAATCCCGGCGCTGGAGTCTATTTTTCTCTGTCTGTCTCCCAGTGTTAATAATGATTATAATTTGATTTAAATTAATTTAAACTTTCCGTAGTATGAAAACTACCAAAAACTTAAAGATTGAATTTCTTATTGATTGTACTAGGTACAGGTACTATTGAGTACTTTATAAGTGTTAATTCACGGTTTAGTTCCAATGTCATAATTTGACTTGCTAAATGTGTATGGATATTGAAAGCTTGGAGTTGGGGAATAGTTATTGGTTACGGCAGAGAAGAATCATTCTCCCGCGTAGCTTAGTTGGTAAGAGCACTGTACTGGAAATACAGAGGCCCGTGGTTCAAATCCCGGCGCTGGAGTCTATTTTTCTCTGTCTGTCTCCCAGTGTTAATAATGATTATAATTTGATTTAAATTAATTTAAACTTTCCGTAGTATGAAAACTACCAAAAACTTAAAGATTGAAAATAATTTCTTTAAAATTCAATACAGATGATTAATTTTTATTTCATTATTTGTATATTTTATTTTTATTAATTAAGTAATAAATTATAAAAATTGAACTAATTTGGGCATAGCATCTTGTCTTACAATTTTTTTTTTTTCGTTTTACAAAAATTAAACAATTCAGTTCGTTCTCCACTGTTATATTTGCACAAGGCTTTTACACAGAATTTCCTCCTTTGTCATTGTAGATCCCATTAAATTGATTGGCAATATTCTCAATTAACCAATTAATTGGAAAAAAATAAATGTCAATATTAAAAAATGTTTTTTTTTTTTTTTTTTTTTTTTTATAATTTTGTATCATCTAAGATACTTTTTTCCATTTTTATTCTTGACAATTTTCTCGTTTAAAATATACTTATTTATCTTGGAGGAAAAATTATTACAAAGAGATTTTTTTCTTTTTTATCTTATTTGTGTAGAGAAATATAAAAATTCAGTTCCTTATTATTAAGATGATATTCAAAAAATTATATTTATATTTATGATTTAAGTAATTACTTCGTCTAGAGCTTTTCATATGTTATTTGTGTCGGATTTTAATTTGTTGTTTCATTCAATTATTATTGAATATTGGAACACAGTTCATTATGGAACGTTGCAGCGTCTGGAACGTGGAATTCGAAAAAAACCACCGTCACAAAATCCACCGATGACGATAACTTGAATATAAGTTGACCGATTTTGTTAAAAATTTGGTATGCATGTTCTTTTTACCAATGCCTAGTACGAGTTCGTTGGACAATGTTATCCGCCCAAGCGTTCGAGCGCAACGCTCGCGTACACGTGAGCTTCAAATGTAAAAATAGAATTTTAGGACGGGAACAAATTCTTTCAAAAGACTTTCATCTATTCAATGAGACAAACAAATTTTTAATAAAACCCAACACCGACACCGCTATGAAGTGTGATAAAGGATCTAAACGTTTAAAAATAAAGAAAACAACGTTTTTTATCGATATCTTACGTTCTAACGCAGGTAAATATTTTAATAAAAACTAATACACATCGTCTAAAGTACAATTGAAATTCAGGAATGGAAAATTTCAACCTGATACAAGGTGAAGTTTTTGATTAGTGAAGAGATATATTTTATTAAAATTTTGTATCTTTTGTCCCTTTTTTAATATATAATGTGTGGTTATGTCGTTTAACCGATTTGAGATGAGATGAGAAGTTTTTATTAAACACCCTTAAACGATGTATCCACACAGGATATATTTTACAATACGTATTTCAAATTGAGTGCCGTGTAGGAAGGGAACAGGACTGTACTACAACCATATTCTTTAACTATAAACTCATAATGTCATCATAATTATTTTTTTTATCAATATTCAATAAATATTTATTGCAAGGCGCCCGCTTCAATGATAAAAAAAGTTTTTTTCCGTGGTAGGCTGTGAAATAGTAACTTTAGAGCCTGAAAAACAAAGCTAAAATCAATTTTTTCATTACGTGGACTTAAAAAATCTTTTCATTACTCCTGGCAGTAAAGAAAAAAATTTCTAAACGTCCTAATAAACGTCCTAGGGCGCAAAAATTTTTTTTTACTCCAAGCAGTTATCAAAACTTCCGCATTAGCGCTACTTTCTTAGTGAAAAGTCGATTGAATTCCGCTAAATGGCAGTGCGTTTTATTTAACTTTTCTTATAATGTAACCTC
>KZ651150.1:194246-212652 GCA_001010745.2 Gerris buenoi | reverse complement strand
AAAAACAACCTACTGTTTTATTCAATCTTTAACCTAAATTATTTGAACAATTTATCTTAAAAATATTACAAATTTATGAAAAGAAGGTATATAAATACATATAAGAGATTATATTTATAAAATGGAATGAAGTAAAAGTATACATAATAACATAGGAAAAAATTTTCTGTGCTAGTAGGAAAAATATTGTATGCAACAAGACAGCAAAGGAAACATTTCTGCCTCATTAATATATTGCCTGCCTCGGCTTCACCTCGGTAGTCAATCTAATAAATTTCCATAGCCTGACCTCGCCTTTGGCTCGGAGGCTAACTTAATCATTCGTCAGAAAAATTCTATTTTGCTGCCTAGTTACATAAATAACTATTTCATTACTCCTGGCAGTAAAGAAAAAATTTTTTTACGTCCTAGGACGGAAATTTTTATTTCTGTACTGCCAGCAGTTATAAAAACTTCCGTCTGTAGCGCTGCAGTCTTAGTTGAACTTAGTACGATTTAATTCCGCTAGATGTCAATTCGTTTTATTTATCTTTTCTTATAGTGTAACCTTTTTTAAGGTTTCATTTTTTAAATCTTAAGTACGTATTTGTTATTATATTATTATATTTATTATTTATTAATATTTAATGTTTTTTAATTGTCTGCTACCTCGGAAAAAATAGCATATGCTACGCAACTGTGAAGTGTTTTTTCTTTACCTTAGCAATATTTACTGTCGCGCTTCGCTCGACAGTAAATGTAATTGCCGCGATAAAGAAAAAACTCACTTCACAGCCTAGTAACATAATATACTATTATTTTAATTTTGCCTTAACTACGTTAATTACGCTTTTTCTAACACCGCCATGTATAAGTAGTTAGCATCGTATACGTAGCAGTGTGATTTAATAATTTATATTTAATGAAAAGCGTAAGGAACATCGTTCGAAACGGGTGTCACGCGACACCAAACGCCTTTTTAAATCAAAAGTTAGAGTAAAAATTATAATTTAAATCAAATTATAATTAATATTTACAAGGGGAGATCCAGTATAGTGCTCTGACCAACTAAGCTATACTGAAGAATAATTTCCTTTGTCAATAACGATACTTAGTCCCAAATTATAAGCTCTCAGTTTTCTAACATGTCTAGGAGTCGGCATTTATGACAATAGAACTAGACCGAGAAATATCGCTTACAATTATAAAGTACCCTATTGGTACCAGTCCCTTGTACAATCAATTAGAAATTTCATTTTTAAATTTTTGGTAGTATTCGTATTCATACTACTATGGGTTCGAGTCCCGGCGCTGAAAAATAGACTTCAGCGCCGGGATTCGAACCACGGACCTCTATATTTCCAGTACAGATGCTGTAGCCAATTAAGCTAAACTGAAGAATAATTTCCTCTGTCGATAACGATACCTTGTCCCGAATTAAGCTACTGTAAATGTAAATATAGAGAGGTCCGTGGTTCGAATCCCGACGCTGAAGTATACTTTTCTCTGTCTATCTCACCTTGTAAATTATAATTACAATTTGATTTAAATTAAAATGTAAACGATCCGTAGTATGAATACTACCAAAAACTTAAGAAGTAAAAATTATATCTCCGGGGCGGAGAACTCATCTCGACATCTAGTTATTTTGTAATCGTGGGTTTTTTCTTAGAAACTACTTAACTTCCAGGAAAACTTTTTTATTATTATTATTTATATGGTTAAATTAATATACTACTGTTACGGATTAAACATTTACTATCAATTAATTGTGATAATGATACCTACTTGTTATTAAGTTTCAGACACGGTGAACACTTAAGACTGACGTAGATTTATATGCTTTTATTACGGTTTAAACAATTAGTATTAACTAATAGTGATAATGATACTTGTTATTAAGTTTCAGATACGGTGAACACTTAAGACTGACGTAGACTTATATGCTTTTATTACGGTTTAAACAATTAGTATTAACTAATAGTGATAATGATACTTGTTATTAAGTTTCAGATACGGTGAACACTTAAGACTGATGTAGATTTATATGCTTTTATTACGGTTTAAACAATTAGTATTAACTAATAGTGATAATGATACTTGTTATTAAGTTTCAGATACGGTGAACACTTAAGACTGACGTGGATTTCGTATGATTTTTATTTATAGATGGTATTTAAGTTTTCTTTCTAACCTATGACGTTATTTCCATTGAAGAAAACATGAAAAGAAAAGGTTGCCGTGAGTTTTTAGTTCAAGGTATCGAATCGATTTGATATATTACGTAGAAATCTCCTTTAAGAATCATATTAAGAAATTCTCAATGACTGCTTCAAACAGTTTAATTCCTCATCGATAAGTAAAATTCCTTAAAAATGAGAATTTTTACATCCTAACACAAAGAAAAATTTCCAATAACTCAGTCTAAATTAGTCATATAGTTAAAAGAATAAATAACAATGACTAATTTAGACTAGAGTTACTGGAAATGGTTCTTGGAGTTACGATATAATTAAGATTGAGGTATTCTACTTATCGATAAACTTCAAGTAGATTTATTGGGCTTCATTATGCCTAATTATAAAAAGGGAACATAGCGGGTAATAATATTACGTACTTAAATTATGCAGATTTATACAGTTTTCGTCTACACGTTTCAATAGAATCTGAATAGTTTTTTAAAGTATTTTATAGCCCTCCTCTTGTAAACATTCCTATCCTGAGCGGCCAGTAATGTTCCATATTACAGCCCTGGGGCCGGTAATAATGCATGGATTATCTATTACAGGGCCGCTAGTAGTTCGAGAAGCGGCCGCTTCCTGGCCGGGCCGCTCAGTAGTTCTCAGCGTCAGCTGTTCAATTTGTAAACAATCAATATTTTATCAATATCGGTTTGTTTTGGTAATGATTTAACCTTAATATGCATTTATTGTTTTTTAAGATTACGGCAAAATAGTTTTTTGTAGTTAGTTTACATGTGGTGGGCAATAAAATAGTGTACGCACCACGAGCACTAAGCGCTATGACAGGCCTTGGGCGTTATAAACGCACTCGTGCTTTCAAACTTCGCCCTCGGCCTGTAATAACGCCCTTACTGCTCTAGGTACGTAAATAGCTATTACACATAAAAAAAAACCTACGTAGGGTACAAACTAGATAGTAAACTGAAGTTGACGCATTACAAAGACAAGTTTTTATTTTATTTTATTTTTTTTTTTAAAGCAAATGGTGAATGACTCATAACTTGATCAGGTTTGACTGGGTCAAATACTTCTTGATACACTAAAAAATTGATAAACTTTTAATTCGCTAAAAGTCGATAAAATTTACTTGATCAACTAAAATGTCACCAAAAGATCCAATTTACTCATGCAGTAGATTTAATTATATTATCAGTGTAAAATTTATCTCACATCTCTGGGATTTGAACTTACAAATACGTCGGAGTTCAGATCTAGGTTTCAAGCCGTATTGCTCGAACAACTCGGCTACCTCAGCCATACATATGAAAACATAGAATATGAAAATAAATCATCTATTTTACTTTCTATCTTGTTCTAGTGACAGTGAGTTCAAAACAAGTAAGTCTACAAAGAGATTTTTAGATATACGTCAGATTTTCATTTTAAATATAAAATGTCTAAAGAAAAAGTAATAAATTAACTATTTGATGTAAACGAACATTAGAATTTTTATCTAAAGCAAGTAGGTTATGATTTATCGTTATGAAAAAAAAAAAAAAAAATACTCTAAAGATTCCTTACATACACTGTTCTCAACAGTTTACTTTACTTTAGCTCTTATTACAAAAAAAAATCACAGGGAAGTACTTGCGTCCAAGTACTTTTTACGGGTTTGTAGATGATAAAGTATCCCCGATATGTAATTATGATTTTTTTTCTACGATCCCAAGAGTCCCGGGTTCGATTCCCCGGGGGGTCACAATGTTTTTTATCGGTAATAACGACAAGATAAATTACATTTTTCAGGAAATTTTCATCGCCCCACCATAAGGAATAACTATGAATTATTTCAAAATTTTAGGACCAGCCATTATATAAAGTTTGGGGGGGGGGATGTTTTTTTGGGTATATTTTGACTTATAAAAACATTAAAGAATAAAAAATTTAAAAAAGCAAATATATATTTGTGTCCTACTCTTCAGCAGCTTCCATTTGATACCCAAATCAAAATTTTTAAAAAATAAAATTTTGGGCGCACCCCAAATTTTTGCGCACAAAATTAGCATATCCGCCCTAATATAAGGTATTAGCATGAATTATTTCGAAATTTTAGCATCAGCCGATCTATAGTGGTTGGGGGGGGGATTTTTTTTGGGAATATTTTGATTTTTCCCCCCTATAAGGAATGCAAAATTTGAAAAACCAAAAATATATTTGTGTCCTACTCTTCAGCAGCTTTCATTTGATACCCAACTCAAAATTTCAAAAAAATAAAATTTTGAGCGCACTTCACTTTTTCGCGCCCAAAATTGGCAATTTTTAAAAATTTGGGATAAACTCCCGAAATTTTCATCGCCCAACAATAAGGCATTAGCATGAATTATTTAAAAATTTTAGCACCAGCCGATGTATAGTTGTTGGGGGGGGGGATTTTTTTGGGTATATTTTGATTTTTTCCCCCTATAAGGGATGCAAAATTTAAAAAAGCATATATATATTTGTGTTCTACTCTTCAGCAGCTTTCATTTGATACCCCACTCAAAAATTTAAAAAAATGTAAATTTTTGAGTTTACCACATTTTTTAGATTTGCGCATGGGCAAATCTAATTATGGACTTCTGTATATTTTTCCTCTGGTTGGGTCAAAAAGTTGCACCAGTGTTTCAAATTTCAGCACTTTCGCTTAAACGGTTCGGGCCCTATGAACCAAAGAGCGACGGACAGACGGACACATCACCCTCGGCATAAGGGTTTTGAGAAGTATCTACAAAACCCTAAAAAGGAAACATCAAACGTAACCGGACTAATGATAAACTATACGAGATATATTCGTATATCCATGTAGAAAACAGACTGCCAATCAGTGTGGCACATAGCACATAACTTCCTAATTGATTTTATGCTTTTTGAAACATTATTGCCTATAATTTATTTGAATTATTTATTTAATTAACTTTATTTCTATTGTGTCCCCCGTTTTAAACGGGGAACTACGTCGAAATTGTTTTGATTTTGCTTTCAAGCTTATTGAAGGTAATGGACGCTATGGGATCGTTCTGAACATTGAAAATGTTTTATGTCTCCAGTTTAAAAATATCCTCTATTTTAATCCGCCCCACTCAAAAATTTAAAAAAATGTAAATTTTTGAGTTTACCACATTTTTTAGATTTGCGCATGGGCAAATCTAATTATGGACTTCTGTATATTTTTCCTCTGGTTGGGTCAAAAAGTTGCACCAGTGTTTCAAATTTCAGCACTTTCGCTTAAACGGTTCGGGCCCTATGAACCAAAGAGCGACGGACAGACGGACACATCACCCTCGGCATAAGGGTTTTGAGAAGTATCTACAAAACCCTAAAAAGGAAACATCAAACGTAACCGGAATAATGATAAACTATACGAGATATATTCGTATATCCATGTAGAAAACAGACTGCCAATTAGTGTGGCACATAGCACATAACTTCCTAATTGATTTTATGCTTTTTGAAACATTATTGCCTATAATTTATTTGAATTATTTATTTAATTAACTTTATTTCTATTGTGTCCCCCGTTTTAAACGGGGAACTACGTCGAAATTGTTTTGATTTTGCTTTCAAGCTTATTGAAGGTAATGGACGCTATGGGATCGTTCTGAACATTGAAAATGTTTTATGTCTCCAGTTTAAAAATTCCCAATACAGAAATCCGGGAACATTTCTGGTTCCGAGTTGTTCTGTCGGTCTACCGCTCAATTTTTGTGAAGCAACATAATCTTTAAAACTACTCATTTGATTTTATTGAAATTTAGGTGGTAGGTCATAATTAGCCCATTGTAGGTAACATATAAGTTTATTCTTCTGCGGCTACTTGTTTTTATTATACATGCGCACAAACATACATTTATTTACATCTATATCATCAAAGCACACGATTTTTATGAAGATTTGGACGATTTATCGAAAGTAGCCAGGATAAAAGATAGCACCAGATTAATTTTAACCGTCTGCGTTCCTTGAATTGTGCTAAATTTATACATTAATTCGTGTAAAAAATCAAAACAACTTTAACTGTTTTAAGAAACGAGGGAAAATGAAAATATATGACAATAATTTGTTTTAATAGTTTCAAATCATCAAATCAATAAATATTGCTCTTAATAACTTATTTTAAATCACTAAAATTAAATAAATAAAATAGATATGTATAGTCTGTCCCAAACGAGAGTTAGAGCGTAGAACTAGAAAATGGGGTGGGGAGCCAATGAGAGCTCAAGATTTGCCCGCTGGAAAACCTTTTACGAAGGTGAATGTAGTGGCTTTATTTTTTCCCTCAGAGGTTGGCCATTCTGTGTGTCACTCGATTTCCCTCGCTGTCAACGCACTAACTCTCGTTTGGCACAGACTGTAGTATACATTTTTTTTTTTATTGTGATAAAGGCATTATATTAGAAATTTGCTTCTTTATAAGTTCTTTAGACGTATTATATAACTTACTTACTTAAAATAAGTTTATTAAAGAGACAACTTAATTCAACTTTGTACATTATCCTTAAAAGTACAATCTTCTCTAGTTTTGAAAACTTCATTTATTAAAGTTTAAAAGCTACTTTTGATCCTTTTGTGTACAATATTGTTTTAAAATGAAACTTTTCCGGCTTTAATGCTAATGATAGCGTTGATATCTTCATTATAATGTTAAGATAACTTGTTTTTCAAAGAGTAATTTCTGATTATTTTCACCGACACAGATCAATTCATCTTTTGAAAAGTTAAATCAGGTTGATGGTATAGTTAGTAAAGTTTTGGTGCAGGCTTTCCTCTCCAGCGGTCTTATCGACCGATTTTAATGTAAAAAACAACTACTTGACAACTTTTTACTTTATTTGACGTCAGTGGTTATAAGGTTGAAATGATTAACTAGATGTTTTTTTTTATTTTTATTTAAACTAAAATTTGACTTAACTTTAAGCAGGGAAAGTTCACAAAAGGAAAGGGCTTAAGAAAATGCTAAGTGATAATCTTCTTTCATTGATAACGAAGTCGTTAATGGTGATAAGGAAGAACTTTGAACGTTATTAATTGATCTTTCGTTATAACTACAATTTACTTATAAAAAAACGCACATTGATTTTACTTTTTACACAGAAAAAAAGGTTAAAATACCATAATAACAATATTAACAACAACAATAAAAAATACGTGTGGTGTCGTGGGACACCCGGTAGGAACGAAGTTCCTTACGCTTTTCATTAAATATAAATTAAAAAATCACAGTAATAACTACTTATACATGGTGGAGTTAGAAAAGAGACAAAATTAAAAGTAAATAACTATTTGCAGTAGCGGAGTTGAGGCAAAATTAAATGAAAAGCTTTTTATCATCTTTGAAGCGAGCGTCTTTCAATAAATAATGTATTGTATATTGAGAAAAAATAGGTAATGATAAATTTATAGTTAAAGCAGATGGTTGTAGAACGAAAAAGACCTGTCCTCTCAGACCCCGTCGGGATATTACTCCAATTAAATATTAAAATAAAAAATATAAATCATTAACTCACAAAAACTTCTGCTTGTATCAGGTTGAAATTTTACACTCTTGTTTCAATTGTACCATAGGTGATGTATACAAAGTTTCATTTAAATCGTTACGTTAGAACGTAAGATATCGGCATAAACGTTGTTTTCTTTATTTTAATCGTTTTGGTCCCCTTTAATAAATTTAGCGATATTTATCACTTCATAGCAGTGTTAGTGTTTGTTTTACTAAAAAAAAATATTTATAAAAGTTGTTTGTCTCATTAAATAGATGAAGTTAGAATTTTTGGACGGGAAAAAATTCCGATTTTAAATTTGAAGCTTACGTTGAACGCTTGGGCGGATAACGTTGTCCAACGAACTTGTCCTGGGCATTGGTAAAATGAACATGTGTACCAAATTTTAACTAACTCGATGAACTTTTACTCAAGTTATTGTCATCGGTAGATTTCGTGACGGATTTTGCGTGACGGTGATTTTGGTCGTTTTTTTTTGGATTCACTCCCGGGCTCCAGAACGTGCCATAAGGAACTTCGTTCCAATAACAATATTTTTTATTCCTATGTGACAGTTACTGTTTTAAAGAACCAACTTTATTTATGTCTTGAATTTTCAAAAATTCCATTACAGAAATCCATTTCAGACATGAGGGAACATTTTTGATTCTGTGTCGGTCTGTCGCTCAATTTTTGTGAACAAACATATATCTTAAAAACTACTCATTTAATTTGATTGACATTCTGATAGTATAGGTCATAATTAGCCCATTGTTGTTCCCATATAAGTTCCAACATTCAGACGTCAATTTGTTTCTGTTCCACATGCACACGAACAATACATTTATTTATCGCCCTCCACTTGTAAACATTGCTGTCCTGAGCGGGAGGTAATGTTCCATATTACAGCTTTGGGGCCGGTAATAATGCATGCTTTTTCCATTACAGGACCGATAATTAGTCCCAAAAGCGTCCGCTGGCTGGGTCGCGGCGTGCAGGAAGCGCTAGTAGTTCTCAGCGTCAGCTGTTCAATTTGTAAACAACCAATATTTTTTAACTGCGGTATGTTTAGGTAATGATTTAACCTTATATGTATTTATTGTTTTTGAAGATTACGGCAAAATAGTTTTTTGTAGTTAGTTCACATGAGGTGGGCGATAAAATAGTGTACGCACCACGAGCAGTAAGCGCTATGACAGGCCTCGGGCGTTATACGCACTCGTGCTTTCAAACTTCGCCCTCGGACTGTGCCCTTACTGCTCTAGGTACGTAAATAGCTATTACACCTATTATCATCAAAAGCATTTATGTATATGATTTTTTATTAAATTTAGATATGATTGATTGAAAGTTGTCTGCAGATGACACCAGGTTATAATTTCAACCATCTGAGCTCATGGAATTTTGCCTTTTGAAAATCCAATATTGGTTTCAGAGGATTTTAAAACGTGACATTGTATCAAATATTACAGAAATATTATACAGTTCGAACTTTTGTCACAAAAATCTTTCTCTCTATTCGTATGAAAGTGAAGGTATAAAGGTAGGAAACAGTATACAATTGTATCCAAATCCAAGATACTACAATGTTGTGAAGAAATGTGATATCTGTGCTTGTTATTTTTTTTTCTTTTTTTTAAAAAAAATAAAGAGATACGTTACAACGACTGATACTTCAAAAGAATTATCTCCGAGATTGGGGTTTCTACGTGGCCTCATGTGCCCTATTTTCCATCAAAGGTAAATACAATTTGAAAATGAGCCTTAAGGTTATCAAAACATGAATTTCCTATTGAGTGTACTAAGGATTATATTTGATATTGTAAGACGAATAATCTTCTCTATTATAATCATAACTGTATCAACAAACAATAGAACCAGTATTAAGCCGGCACACTTAAGTTTATCTGTGTAGGTTTACCTGTATGTTATCGTTTCTGTGCATTTATGTAATAACTAAATAAACTAACACACGCTCCACTTTATACCTGCACAGTTATACCTAACAGGTATGACCACAAAGTTTATGGAAGTCTTCATTTAATATTCTTTATCTACGATTGATACGTAATATAAACATTTTAACTCTGTTTAGATTCGTAGAAAGTGATTCTTTACGCACCTGTATTAATTGCGTATGCGTGTAAAAGTAACTTTTTGTATCGAGTTTTTTTGTGAAAATCAATGAGTGATTTACAGTCTATAAGATTAGAGTTGGCACTATCAAAAGGTCTAGAGTTGGCACTATCAAAGGTGGTCCCCCATATTGAATGCAAATTCAGAAAAAAATGCTCTACTCTACCCCTGTTCCACAAAAAAAAAAAAAATAACATGGCAACACTGATTTTCCCTTTTTATAACCCCAAAACTACCTCCACGTTTGTTGTTTCCCGCCTTCGATTGTGCCAACTCTAATCTTATAGACTGTAGTTAGTTAGTAGTCAGGTAGTCAGTGTGGCCGAGGGTCTTAAGGAAGGATCGTTCTGAAGAGCAAAATTTTTAATGATTCTGATTTTAAAATTCCAATACAATATCAGGAGAAACATTTTTGGTTCTGTGCCTGTCTTTCTTTCGCCCAATTNTTAACTTGGTAAGACTTTCATTTCCAAAATTCATTTTTACTTTTTTCATTTTGACCATTTTACTCCAAATTTACAGTATTTTTAACATTAAAAACCTGAAGAAGCCCAGGTTCCCTGGGTGAAAGCTTGTACATTAAAATATAATAAAAAAAGAAAAAAAGGACTTTCATTCCAAACAACAACGAACTCCAAATAAGAAACCTCAAGTCCACAAAAGAAAAACTTATATGGATGGAAATAATATAATGGAACCTGGTACATTAAAATATAATAAAAAAAATATAGAAAAAAGGACTTTCATTCCAAACAACAACGAACTCCAAATAAGAAACCTCAAGTCCACAAAGGAAAAGTTCAATTTATTATTTTTTTCTGAATTTATTATTAAAATCTAACAATCTTAGATAAAGTAAGGTACGCAACTCGTGCGAAAACGGCATTTTGCATTGCTCGTGTGGTTTTACTACCCTCGCTGTCGTTCGGGTGCAAACTCCACACTCGCATGCAAAATGCTACTTTCCACACTCGACGCGTAATGTACTATTAAATTGTTCATACTATTTATTGTTTGTAAACGATCCTGAAGTACTTAAACATTTGATTTGATTGAAATTTGTTATTTATGGTCACAAAAATTACAACCCTGATACGAAGTAAAGATTATTAATTTTAACTCTAAGTGTGGAAGCATTTTCTCAAAATAATAATAATAGGAATTTTCTCTCGATATTATTATGTATAAATATAATGGAAGCCTTGTGATCATTATGAAGAAAAAAATTACAGTAAACAGGTCTCCGTTTGAAAAAAAAAAATACTTGATGGAAATTCGTTTCAGACAGCAAAAGAACATAATTTGAATCGTTTCTGTCGACCTGAGCGTTTAAAATTTTGATGAACCACCATATAGCCTAGTTTGCACTGGTCGAGTATTTTAGTATTATTAGTCACGGTCGAGTAATTTAGTCAGTGTCGAGTATATACATTTAGTAAGTAACAAAGTGTCCATACGAATCGAGTCCTAAATTACTAAACTACTCTACTTAGATACTCGACCCGTGCAAAATATAGGCTTATCTTAAAAAATCTTAAAATAAAGCTGATCTTACCATTATTTTTAATGTATAAATCCGATTTGTCCCTCAAGTGGCCAGGTAGTTATAGTCCAGGTACTTGTACAATTTTATTTTATTACCTTTTGACAAAAGTTAAAAAAATTCATGGATTATTGATTTTGCAAGCTTACTATTGGTCACAGAAGAACGAAAAGTCTTTATGTCTCCGAACTTTAAAACTTTTAAGACAAATATCCGTTTCAGTCATCAGAAAATATTTTGGTTTCGTGTCTGTCTGTCACTCAAATTTTGCGAACCAATATATCTTTAAAAAAAAAATTCTAATCTGATTATATTGAAATTTGAAAGGTAGGTCATAATTGTAACCTAAATTTGACCCTCTTACTGACTACCTAAAAAGTTGAAACTTGCACGGATTATGAATTACCGATGACAATACAATCATAGCCATTAGTTTAACTCGTCATGAAATAGTTGTTTTATTTTTCTTTAAAATGTATCTCTTTGTATTTGATACTAATATGATCATTCGTATATAGTTATAGAACGCGAGGCAACTGATTGGTACATTAATCGGTAGACGATTTTTTTAATTAATTAATTTTTTATTTTCTATGTGGAATTTGATTAAGGCATTTTTCTTCGAAAAAAAAGCTGAGTTTGGGAACTAAACTAAATTATAGCTAAAACCAGGCAGAGAAATTCTGGCTTACTTTGAAATTGGGCAAAACTCAAAACCTTTTTATAGCATGAGTACAGGATAAAAATCTAGTAGAGCTTTATGAAAAAAATAAATAAATAGAAATCACATGGAATTATTTAAAATTGATTTAGCACTTCTTTAGATTGTTACTCCCCTTATAAAGAAAACACAGGCAGTAAAAATATAAAGGAGGTGTACTGAATTTTCTTTTTTAGACTGTTTCTCCCATTATAAAAGCGTGTGATATTCCTTTGTCCTAAAGTGTAGTATGGACTAAACATACCTTTTTCTTAATAGTTATATTTATTTAAATCAAATTATAATAATTAGGTAGTAATAATGGGAGACAGACAGAGAAAAATAGACTCCAGCTTGGATTTGGGGAATAGCTATCAGTTACGGCAGAGAGAAACCATTCTCCCGCGTAGCTTAGTTGGATAAAAGAGCATCTGCACCGGAAACGCAGAGGGCCCGGGTTCGATTCCCGGCGCTGGAGTCTATTTTTCTCTGTCTGTCTCCCATTATTACTAATGATTATAATTTGATTTAAATTGATAATTAAACTTTCCGTAGTATGATGACTACCAAAAACTTAAAAATTATAGTTATATTTAGACAAAGTGATTTTTATTCTAAAAAAAAAAAACATAGGAGAGTAACTATCTAAAGAAGTACCTTCGATTTTGAGTTGAATAAATTTTTATTTTTTAGATATTCTTTACGATATAAAATATAATTAAATATTGTTCTAAACTTTTAATAAAGTTATTTTATTTATTTCTCTATAGATATAAATTTAGAATTTATATTTTCTCATGTATGTAAAAAATAAAAAAAGCTGGCATGACAAAAGGGCATATTCAGTGTGACTAGCGATAAAGTTTTGAAAAGCGTTAAATGCACCTCAAATGGAACAAAAGACACCGTATAGGTCAATTTTCACGCGTTTTGCTACAAGGTCAAATTTAGCGAATTTTTAAGGGGTGTGGTCCTTGCCTCATAAAATAAATTGTTGCTCTTAAAACATAAATGCTAGAATAATGATTTTAGTAACGTTAAAAAACTTAGAAAATTTTCTATAAGAAAAATACTCATAAGTCCTTTCATTCAAATTAGCATTTGCTGAGAATTCATTCTTATCGAAATTATTGAGATTTTTTTTTATTTTTCTGGTGTTGGTAGAACTCAATAACCAGTGTAGTTGCTTCGAGTACACTTTCAGGAAAACTTCTTCATTTACTTAATTTTAAAAATTTGACCATATCTTGAGTAATAACCGACGGAACTTATAAAAAATGATAGTTATTTAAAGTAAAATACGTACCATACAGTTTATAATTAAATACAATAATGATAAATTAAACATTATTTTTTTGTTAAAATACGATTTAAAAAGCTATTATGCTTTAAAGTTTGTAGCGGTTTGAGTGCCTAGACGGGCACGGAAGCATAAAAACGAGCCTCGACGGCGCATGTTCAGTCCCCAGAGTAGGATGAAGCTTCGTAGCGAGGACAGACGCCGGATGACCAAGGCAGTTGGTAATCCGGAAACCAAAGTGAACTATATCAATAATAATTCACGGATATCGGTAAACCGCTCAAAATCTACTTTATATCAAACTAACTCGCCGTAATTTATGTTTTGATTTCGAACTGCAAGGTATCGGCAAAAGTACGGATAATCAAGTGTTGTGATCAGGTACTATATAGTTATATATTTAAATTATTTATATTTATTTCTATTATTGCCCATTCGAACCTCCTTGACCGTTACAAATTATTTTTAAAAAAATGTGTTCAGGTGTCTTTGTAACCTTGTAAAATTGGTGCAGAAAAACACTTTTAACCAAGAAATAATGTTTAGTTTTTCATTATGGTATTTAATTATAAATTGAACGTATTTTACTGTATAAGTTACAATAATTTTTCTAAACTTTCGACGTTATTATTACATAAAATTTCTCGATGCAACTACACTGGTTATTAAGTTCTACAAACACCAAAAAAATAAATCTCGATCACTTCGATAAGAATGAATACTCAGCAAATGCTAATTTTAATGAAAGGACTTATGAGTTTAAGTACTTTTCTTATAGACAATTTTCCAAGTTTTCTAATGTTACTAAAATCGTTATTCAAGCATGTATGCCTTATGAGCAACAATTAATTTTATGAGACAAAGACGACACCCCCTCAGAAATTCGCTAAATTTGACATCGTGGTAAAACGGTTGAGAATTGACCTATGCTATGCGGCCAATAAGATAGCGGAAGCATTTCGATCTTACTGAAAATTTTTTCAAAAAATAACTTTTTTGTTTTCGATCCTAACATTTTATAATAGAAATCCATTTCAAGCATCAGGGAACATATTCGGTCCCGTGACTATAAATTTGCGAACTAAGAAATATCTAAAAAGACCCGAAATTAGCCGAACTACATGTCGCGTCCTCGGTTATCTTTGAGTCCGTCTAGTGCAATTACGACCTACCTCCTGCAACTATCTACTTTCCTGATACCAAGGGAACTCTTTTCGACTTT
This sequence comes from Gerris buenoi, assembly GCA_001010745.2. Lineage (NCBI taxonomy): Eukaryota > Metazoa > Arthropoda > Insecta > Hemiptera > Gerridae > Gerris > Gerris buenoi. Next base: position 198,073 of record KZ651150.1, on the reverse strand, counting down.
CTTCGGACCCTACGAAGCGCGGTAGGGGAAGGTCCTACAGCTGGAGACTGGATTGCACACCTCCTATAGCTTTCTAACACCCTGTCACTCTTTTCTGAGTTTTTAACCGTTACTTTTAGCAACGCTTTTTTGAGTTATGTACCATAGCCTAAACATGAAAATGTCAAAAATCTTAAACATATCTTAAAATCCACTCCTTTGATTGGTCCATATAAGATGCAACCTTCTGCGCTCATTGGTTTCTCTTCAATATGCGAGCAAAGGTACGTTATTTTACAATATTGAGATTTTTTTAACAACCTTTTTCACATAACCTTTAAAATTAATTTTAGGGATGTTTGTCTATAGTCCAGGAGCCAGGTAGATTTACCTGGAAAGTGTTTTGAACTTAATGGAATTTTTACAGGTAACTCAAAGGTCCTCTGGGATGCTAATTCTGAGTTTTCAACCTCGTGGCCCTTGTGCTAACTTGGGGAGGGGGAAAAAAACCCAATTTTTCTGCCCATTTTTCGGTTATTCGCCTCTAGCTAGAAAACTACGCGTCAAACAAAAGAACTTTAGCAGTATAAAGTTAAAGAGCATCAAATTTCCTATAAAAAACACTGTTCGTACGACTATTTTGGCCCATTAGGTACTGAGATACAGCATTTTGAAAAAAATGCCAAATTTTTTAAAATGTGGATTTTAGCGGGGAAAAAAATGTTTTTGGGCGTATAAAATAGATTTATCATCATAAATTGAGAATTCAACATTTCTATGTATAAAATAATAATATGTAACCCCGTGTAACCCCCTCCCTTTCACTGCTCCCCCCCCCAGAAACAAATTTGATGACGATAAATGTACGTGACTAATTGATTACATATGTAAAGAAGTTCTATCCTTCCCTTAATTTTTGACTGTTTTTCTTTTAATAAAATTAAAATATCATTAGTCCAGGAAATGAAGCACTTTGGCTCGCAATTCTTTCGTCATACATCGATTTACTTGAAAATTTGACAGTCTGTAGAGAATAGCCCAAGCATAAAAATTTATATCATCTATACCATCATCGCTATTTTACCCTGGGGGTGGTTGCCACCCCATCTCGGGGGTTGCAAATTTTTTTTTATTTTAACCACAGAAATCGATGGAAAAGCTATTTCTAAGTAAAAAATGTTCTATACATTTTTTTAAAAAAAATAATATTTTTCGAGTTATTCGCGATTGAAAGTAAAAGTTTTTCGACCTTTTTGATCGGTTTTTCAAGAATTACTCGAAAAATATGCATTTTATCAAACAAACTGTAAGAACAAAATTGTAGCCTATAACAAAAGAAAGAAAATCCTTATTTTATAAATCATGTATATGACCAATACGGACCGACCTACGGCTTGTTAATTGTTGGCTTTTGTTTGTCAAATGCTAAATTTTAGAGATTCGGAGTCAAATAGCGATACAACTTATAGAAGTTTTTTTAAAGTAGATAAAAAGAGCTTTCATTTTTTAAAAAATAGAAGTCGATAGCATCAGAATTAAGTGAGGTACGATGAAAATAAAGTTAGTCCCTAAATGTTTCTACGAAAAAATCAGTGAAAATAATCCCCTAATTATCACCCTAATTCAGATTGATCGTCGCCCTTCTACGGTTCTCCTTATGTAGTATCAATAGATCCTAGAAGTCTGACCAGTTTAAAAATTTTCCGCTAAAATCCACATTTTTTTCAAAATGCTGTATCTCAGTACTAAATGGGCCAAAACAGTCGTATGACCAGTGATTTTTATAGGAAATTTGATACTCTTTAACTTTGTACAGCTAAAGTTTTTTTGTTTGACGCGTAGTTTTCGAGCTAGAGGTGAAAAACCGAAAAATTGGCGGAACAATTGGGGTTTTTTCCCCCTCCCCAAGTTAGCACAAGGACCACGAGGTCGAAAACTCAGAATCAGCACCCCAGAGGACCTCTGAGTTACCTGTAAAAATTCCATTAAGTTCAGAATACTTTCCAGCTCGACCTGGTTTTTTCGACCTGGCTCCTGGACTACTATGAATGAATACAAATATTATTGTGAATGTTTTACCAAATGAAAAGCCGCGTATTTTCTTTTAATTGAAGATATCTTGTATCAAGCCCAATGAATAAAGATCTAGTAAGTATTCAAGATAAAATAAACGCAAATTAAACTAATTAATCCAAACATTTTGAAATATCTACGCAATACTTATAATTTAACATCAATTTCCTTCTATAATTATTTTATTTCGTGTTCTGAAAAGTATCGTGGGTGTTTCGAGGAATAACCTCGAATGAAGTTGCCCGACCTTTATTTTGAATTACCTCTGTACATTAACAAAGATAAATACATTATGTATTCAAATTAAGTATTCAATTAAGGATCTTGTATATTTAAGATTTGTTTCATCAACAGACACAATGTATTTAAAATTACAAAAAGTTCTAACTTAAATAAAGGTCAGATAAATTCCCACCAAACATTTCTCATAATATTCCGCAAAGTGAATTTAAATTCCAAAATATACTTAGTTAATTCCTTAGTTAATTAATTCCTTAGTAATTCCTTAGTTAATCCCTTCTCCTATCCTAAATCCTGATAACTCCTGGGCAAAGTCTGAAACTGAAAAGGTTGAAGCCTTTGGCCAACACCTTACAAACCTTTTCTCTCCGCATCCCAATATAATTGACCACGACCATGAAAACCTTATTAAACAAGATCTCCTACCTCCACTGCAACTATCTCCACCTCCCAAAGCCTTTAATCCCTCCGATATCCTTTACTGTATTAAACACCTTCCTCCACGAAAAGCTCCAGGTTACGACCTTATTACCTCCGAAATCCTGAAACACCTTCCAAAAAAAGGCATCCTTTTCCTTACTTACATATTTAACTCTGTCCTTAAAACAACTCACTTTCCAACCCAATGGAAATTTGCTACTATAATAATGATTCCCAAACCATCTAAGCCTCCTCATCTTCCATCATCCTATCGACCTATAAGCCTCCTCCCAGTAATGGGAAAAGTCCTAGAAAAGCTCCTTCTCCGTAGACTCCTTCCCATACTTAAACCAGTCATACCTGACCATCAGTTTGGCTTCCGTGCTCACCACTCTACCATCCAACAGTGTCATCGCATTGTTGATGTCATTGCCTCCACCTTAGAGAAGAAAAAGTATTGCTCAGCTGTCTTCCTGGACGAAGCACAAGCTTTTGACAGAGTTTGGCATGCTGGGCTGCTTTGGAAACTCAAGGGAATCCTTCCTTTTACTTATTACCTCATCCTGAAGTCCTTTCTCACTGATAGATCTTTTTGTGCAAGTTTAGGAACCTCTTCCTCCTCCATCTGCCCTGTAAGTGCTGGAGTACCTCAGGGTAGTATTCTTGGACCCCTCCTATATTCCTTCTACACACATGATATCCCTCAACACCCTTCCTCAGTCCTTGCCACCTTCGCAGATGACAAGGCAATCCTATCAGTCCATCAAGACCCTCAAACCGCATCCAATAACACTCAAAGTCACCTTCTCCTTCTCGAGCCTTGGTTAAAAAAATGGAGGATCCGGATTAACGAACAGAAAAGTGTCCATGTCACTTTTACTCTTCGTCATAGCACCTGTCCTCCAGTCATTCTTAACCAAGTCCTTATCCCTCAATCTACCACTGTCCGTTACCTTGGCCTTCACCTTGATCGACGACTCACCTGGCAACATCACACTAGAACTAAACGTACTGACATCACAAGACGCTACAAGTTGCTGCTTCGTCTTCTAGATCGTAGATCCAAAATTACTCTGAGTAATAAACTTCTCATTTATAAAACAGTTTTAAAACCG
>KZ651150.1:153457-163745 GCA_001010745.2 Gerris buenoi | reverse complement strand
ACAAGTTTGACGTTCGAGGAACTCGCCACCTTGTTTTCCAAAATCGAGGCAGTGTTGAACAGCAGACCTCTCTGTGCAGTTTCGAATGATCCCCATGACGGCCCTGATTATTTGTCACCAGGACATTTTCTCATTGGTACTACTCTTCTTGCCTCGCCTGAGGCACCGGTTTCTGAAGACATCGTGCCATCTACGCGTTGGAAGCGTCTGCGGCAGATCTACCAATCGTATTGGCGACGTTGGTCCAACGAATACCTTCATACTGTGATGCGGCGTAGCAAGTGGTTGCGGGCGACTCCCAATCTTCAACCTGGAGATGTTGTTTTTATTCAGGGAATTAAGACTTCGCCGCTATCTTGGCCAATTGGTCGAGTTGAGGAGGTGCATCCTGGAGCAGATGGGACTGTTCGGGTTGTTAAGGTTCGTACGTCTGGAGGTTTTTATGTGCGGCCTGTCAACAAGCTTGTCACTCTTCCATCTTCTCAGTAGTCTTCAGTGATGTTTTATTTGTATATAGTATTCAGTAAATTTTCTTTTTAAAATTTAGGTGAGCGGTATGTTTACGCCAGTCTGACCGTCCAGGTTTTATTGTTGTCATTGGGTAATGTTATTTTGATTAGGTCCATAGGGCGCTGAGATAGCGTCGCGTCGGCCGTCTCGTGGTTCAGTTGGTCTCTAGACGTAGTGTCTGGAGGTCAGACTGTCGCTCTGAGTATTGTTAGTTACACGTACCGTTTGCGTATTTTATTCGTACGAAGAGTTAGTTCTTTTTCTTCTCAAGTTCTTTTATTTTCAAGTAGACGATCTTTTAGTTAAAAAACAGTGTTCAATCCGGCGATACGCAGGAGAAGAAGACACCGGGGGCCCCCACCTTCCTCCACCTCCACCTGCGTACCGGCACCGGCTTCCTCCAAACGTTTCTTCTCTCAAGTAAGAGTTATTCTTTTCTTATATGTTCCATTTCTCCCCCGTACGTGTGTAGTGGCGCGTACACTGATAAATGATAAAAAATTATAAGCTCAGAAGTAAAAATGATAAGCTGATAAATGATAAAAAATGATAAAAATAACAAGCTCAGAAGTAAAAATGATAAAAAAAAGCTCTATGACTATTGAATTGATATGAGGATCAATATAATGAATGCATATACGCAAGTAATTGAATAATAAATGCAAAATTTATGTATATATTCTTTAGCTTGATATTATTTTTTAAAAAAGTTAAAATGTCAAGCACAGAAAAATTTATATATTCATGACAAGTTTAAAGTTTTGATTTTGAGGACGAATCTCTAATTAATTGTTATATCCGAAAATTGTATTTTTAAACCTTTTGGGGGGAAACTCGTTTGAATAAAATTTAAATTCATTTACGGTTAAAACTCTAAAGTTTGAAAATGCTTTTTATCACCTATGAAACCATGTTTACTCTTTAGACTGGGTTATATGGAAATAGTGCGGTTACCGGAAATCTCTCTCGGAAAACCGTCTCCGCGATATATTAATATCTGAGGTGATATATAGCGGTAAGCTTTCCTCGCTTAAACAACTGAAGAGGAAATTTCCCTCCCAAAACTCCTCCATACCGTAACTTTAACATCGACCGTTTTCTAGTTATAGCTTCGTTTTCACAGGTGGTTTTATAACATTTTCAAATCCACACGTGGGAAAATTGATGGCGGAAGGTAAATTGATATTTTGTTATAATTTTCTCACTGTTTATTTTCATATTTGTGAAGAGAGAAAGTTTCAATTTCATCATTATTTTAATTGCGAATATTGATATAAAGTTATTTCTATTGTCATAAACTTATAATTATCATCATGTGATAATTTGAAATAATATTTTATGTTAGTTTTGAGTTATTTTAAATTCAATGCAATCTAAAGGCAACATGTTTGTGACATCAGGTTTGTGCAAACATTATGTTTGCGCAAACTTTTTGATCGTGTATGGCGACCTTTAAAGTTGTTAACACATAACTAATTATCCAAGTATAATAAATACATATTAACATTTAAAACTAAATTAAAGCAAATATCATTGAAAGCCATTTTATAATTAGTATTTTTGCTTAAAGCTTTCCGAAGGTAAGAAGCTATGTGTTTGATCTGGGGAACAAACATTTTTGTATTAAAACTTTCCAGACAGAGACTTATATATTACAAAGAACATTCTTTCATGATCTATCTTAAGAATGTAACGATCTTGTTCTATGGTTAATGCAAGACTCAGAATATATTTACAGTATATAAATATAAATTACATCTGACAACATGTCAGTTGACACAAGTGTGTGTCAGTCCTTCACCTTAAATTGACGAGGAACGCAGCTGATCAATATATCTCCGATGTTCTACTTGCGTCCCGTCTTCTTTCACCGTGTAGTGGAGTTGACCGTGTCTTGGCCGCCACTGTTCCGAACATCCACTTTTTCCCTCCACTTCTATAATTTCGTGCCAGCACTCTCTCCCCCACTACGAAAAATCTCCTTGGTGGTCTTGTACCTTCTCTCTTATCCTGGTCCTCCTTTATCTCGTTCATTAAACTCAATATCGTTCTTACTTTGAAACCATCATTCCTTCATAAGGTGACTTTCCCGTACTGGCTATTTTCTGGGGTATTTTCTGCTTCTGTAAAAACTCTCCGAATTCTCCAGACGTGAACTGTGTACCTTTATCTGTTACTATGACTTCAGGTAGCCCAAATGTTGTGAAGAGTTTCCTTAGGGTTAGAATGCACCATTTGGCTGTAGTTGTTTTTGTCTCAACTACCTCGACCCATTTGGTGAAGGCATCAACCAAAATAAAGTATGTCCTACCGTCTAGAGGCCCTGCAAAGTCCACGTGTATCCTTTGCCAAGGTCCACTTACTGGAGTCCAGGGGTGGATCATTTCTTTCGCTTCTTCATTCTGTTTTAAGCAGCAGGCTTGACATCCTCTAACCAATTGTTCAATTTCTTTATCGATACCAACCCAGTAACAGTGACTCCTCCCTAGTAGTTTCATCTTAGTCATCCCGATGAAATAAATTTTATTTTTGTCTATATTAGAAGTCATAGTATTATCCGTATTCCTAGGTTTTGAATTAGTAATCCCTAATGATTGTATAATGGTTTTTATTTCTAAATTGTATTCCATAATTTGTGTACGATAGTCTATTTAATTTTCTAGAGCAGTGGTTCTCAACCTTTGTTTACTCGTCGCCCCCTTCTAAATCTCCATCTTTATTTATCGCCCCTCATTCTCTGAACACGAAGCTTAATTAATTAATTTTACTTATATACCGAATTAATTAATAATCAAATTAAGAACAAATTGATTCTACGACTATGATATGGAAAAAATGTATTTATTTATTTAACTTATATATTTTTAAAGGGGAAATGTAAATTAATAATTAATAAAAATTAACTAATGACTTGCTTGAGCCTGATGCCCTTCGCATAGGCTCTCTATATCTGGTAAAATAGTTGTCAATGTTAATCTCAAATCACCTCTCTTAACCATGTTTTTCTCTTACGGTTTGTTTTTTAAAATACTGACTACGCTGAAACCTTTTTCTTAATTTTCTTTAAATATAATACAAAAACAAATGATTATTATTATTATTTGCATAATTTTTTCTTTTTACTTTCTCATATAAAGAGAATGAAAGTGTTGGCACGAATATTCGATTTTGATGGATTTGCACGTTTTGAAGTCCCCTGAGTAAAGAAAAGTGTTTTTTAAAAAATGTTTGTCCGTCGTTTGTCGTCTGTCTCTGCAGACGCCTGGAGCCTAATCTACTGGGCCGATTTTGACGAAATTTGGCATACATGTTATACCCCGAGGCGAAATCGAGAAACTAATTTTAGCTCTAAATTTAGGGGCGCTACCCCCAAAAACTCTGAAAAAACATTATTTCTCGAAAACGGTTCCGACGATTTTGATTAACAAATTAAAAAATGTAGTCCATTTAAATACGAATATAACGATATTATATGCCGTTTTCCCAGGAAAAATCTAGTTCCTTAAAAAAAAACTTAAAACGTGGATGGGGAGAGCCCGGGTTCGATTCCCCGCCCAGGAGAAGTTAAGTTTATGATAAATTTTGATGGAATATTCAGTAATAATTAAATGTCAATATGAAAACTAGTAAATGGAAAACACTGGGCTAAGTAATTATTATCTCGCATATGAGAAAGTTTGTCTGAGTTGTCTCGGACCGATTTTTTTCTTTTCATTCATATTTCCCCCTATTTGCCCATCGGGCGATATCGCCCACGTTGAGAACCACTGTTCTAGAGCGTCATTATCAGTTAGATTGTCAATTTTATCTTGTATGTCTTGGTACTTATTTAGCATTTGTTTAAGTGAGTCCAGTCTATTTGTCACGTCATGTTCATTGAGGTTAGATTCTGATATTCTGTTTCTATTCATTTGTCCTTTTATGACTGTCCGTGCTTTCTTCAAATTTGATAATTCATCGTTGTTCTGTTCAGTCATGATTGTCCTTTACCGTTTTCCTCGTCGCCACTGATCCATCTTAAGAATGTAACGATCTCGTTCTATGGTTAATGCAAGACTCAGAATATATTTACAGTATATAAATATAAATTACATCTGACAACATGTCAGTTGACACAAGTGTGTGTCATTTCACAAATCAAAGAACATTTTTTTTGTCTCATGACTGTTTTCATGACTGTTTTCAAAAATCATTTCACATTTTTGCAAACCAACATATCTTAAAAACTACTCGTCAGATTTTTATAAAGCTTGAATGGATCATAATTTTAGCCCACTGGTCTCATGGGCCATTGGTAATAATTATTATTGATCATTACTTCCCAAACTAAAACAATTTTTAATATATTTTTTATTTTAATTTTTAAATCTTGCATAGAAAAAAAAAATATTGGGCCAACACCAAGCCAAGAAGTTGGATGGGTGAACACCGTCTCTGACCACACAGGTCTGGGTTCAATACCCAGTCCAGGTACTCCTCCAGGAGTTGGCTTGGAAAACCATGGTCAACACTCTCATGGTAGTTTGATAGAAATCGATCAAACGAGACCCAAGCTGTGAAGACAGGGTATACTAACCAACAATGCACTAATGTGTGAAGGTTTTAGTAGCAATGTATAAATCCGGTATTGGATTGATATAAGATTACCCGGGTCCATTCAAAGGATCTACTTCGTGGGGTATGTCTTCCGGTAAAACCCCCCAGATTTTATTTTTTTAAAAATGGGTGATTTCGTTCATAAATAGAATTTATTAAAAAAAAAAATGCTTCAGAAACTAACTGAATTAGATTAGGAATGTATCACATGAGTTTTAAGAAGAATCCGGAACTGAATTTTCTGACGTGGATGATTCACGTATCTATTGTAGAAAGTAAGAAAGGACAGTGAATGAATTCACCTTATTCATTGAACCTAAAAGCAATTGACTACATTTTCATATCTTTTCTTACTTGCAGACTCTTGAATTTGGGATTATCTACAAAATGTATTAATAGTCTGAAGCCTTTATCAATAAAAGTCTATCCCATATAGTTAGTTCTAAACTTTTTCATATACATGACATATCTAATTAGTAGTAGTAGTATGTTCAAACCTGGCAATTAGGCCATCTTTTAGGCCCTTTTTACGCCCCTCGGTAGAGAATTCCAGCCAATTCACACATCATACATTTGTCCAAAGCGAGTATGATGTGATCAATAGTGAGCCATATAAATCAAAGCGTCACAGCGAGGAATCGAACCCCATCTTGTTCCGCTCATTATTCAGTGATGGCCGAGCAGACGTGGTAAGTAATTTAACCCACACGGTCACGCTGGCTCCATTCATATCTAATTAAACCAATTTAATTTAGTTCCATCTACAAGAGTCCAACAGGTGATTGTTTACAATTTGTTGTCGACTGTCAGTAAATTCAGATTTATTTCCTTAGAATAATACTATATATAGAAGGAGCATAGAATCGGAATCCTAAACAATTACTGATAAGAGACTGAAGCCAACTTTTGCCGAGAGGTTGTATCCCTTAGACTAGGGAACCAACATAACAACACTCTTTTTTTTCATTTAAGCTGGAGAAGGTTGGCCATGCTTTAGTAACTATTCAAAGCCCGTTAACAAATATCAAGAAAACAAACCCTGCCATTGGTTATTGTTTACGTTTCACTCTGACGTCATTTTTTTCAACTCGCCCGGCATGATATAATAAACATTATTTTTAGCATATTTTAAGCTAAAATAAGATAAAACACACAAAAAAAAAAAAAATATTACAATAAACTAAACTGACTATCAATAATTATTAATTAAAAAACCGAAGGCAAATAATTTTAGAGTTATGACGTCACAAATTACAAAAATGAATTTTTAGAACGCAGATTAAGGGACACAACGTTTGACTTCAACGTTATCTGTGATTCTCCTTCTATATATAGTATTATTCTAAGTTTATTTCTATTAATCCTTCTGAAACCCCATTTGAACCTAAGTAATTGAGCTCTGGGATGGCACCAAGTGCTCAAATGCCTTTTGAACTGCAATCCCTTCGATCAAAGATCCTTCGAAAAATCAAACTCCCAATTTCTTCCCTAATTAATAGACACAATAATATTTATACATGTATTTATATATATATTTTTATATGTGAATAAACGCGTGGGTATACTTTAGTGATGTTTTTAATGAAGTAATTTATGACCCTTACGGTATATTATTCCATTCTGAATTTTCTTCAATGATCCAACGAAAATAAACCAATTCTTTTTTTTTTTAAAGTATTCTTATATTTATTTAATAAAACATAGGAGTAACTACTGTAATTTACGAGAACCTTTACATGGTTATTTATTTGCAATATTATTATGGTTATAAATTTAACCTGTTTTATGTACTGTCTTATACTTTCACAAATAAATCCTCGTTTATTACTAATATAAAAGTACATAATAATAAATATTTAACATACAATAATTTATATTTATTATTAGAAAATCGGCATAGGCCAATTTTCTAATAATAAATTTAGTCCTACATTTTAATATATCATTAAGTATTGTTATTTAATGCCTTCTATTCTCATACGTAACGATTTCTAACATTGTAGGGTCTAAAGAATTTAAAAATATTTATATTTTATATTACAACATATATATTTTAATCAGAATAAAATCATTAAAAAATATTGTAATGTATTTATGTCACTGTCATTTTATACTATGACACTTTAGTTATATGTCATACGTTATGATTATTGTATTGAGTTAAAATATAAAGTTTCGTGTTAATGGCAATTTATGTGCGTGTATTATTTCATATCTTACAAATATAATATTAAAATAGGAAGAATTAATATTAGAATTAGAATTAATATTCTAATTTAGTTGTTGTTTACTACTCTACTAGGTCGACCGTGCGTAGAGAAGGAGTCAAATATGTACAATAACTAAAGAGGGTTTCTTTCTAACGTTTATCGGTTGAGGTAAAACATACGGAGCGAGAAGTATAGCTAGTGGTAAAATACTAACCAGCTAAACAGCAATGCATTGACGGCGAAACAAATAGCTCAAAATGAAAGGTTTTTAAAATTTTCATGCTTTTAAAAGCCTTAATTTTGTGATGTTTGTTTAGCTAACAATGCACGATTGTTTTGCAGTTTGGCATTTTATACTCATAGCCATACTTGGGGCCTTGTTTGCTTTACCTCGACCGAAATTTCCATAGTAATTTAGCTGATATGGAAGTACCTCATTTGGGCGTTTCACTCCAGCAAAGTATAGAAATGATTAAAAATGTATTAATGAAAATGTACGTTCAATAGAAAGAAATCAGTCGCACAATTTTGAAATTTTTGCTGCAAATAATCTTCCTATTGAAAATTCTTATCCGAAATAAAAGTTTTAGCTTCTTTATAAAATGTGTTAAAATTATATATAAGTGAAGTTCCGAATTAAAATCTGTATGTAAAATGTCTTTTTTTAAAAAAAAAAAAAAAATAAATAAATAAAATAAAATGTCTTCAGAAAAAATGTCTTTCATTTAGTATACCATGAATGGTCCATGGTGGTTATGGTGGTTGGTGGTGCATGAATGGTCTTTCATAGCTGCTAATTGAGAGGTTGTTTGGACATGTTTCCAATCCCACTGGAGTAACATGTATTTTTATTCAAAATTTAATGTGCTCAGATGGTTGAAATTAATTTAGGACTAACTGTGGGAGACTTTTGCCAAATCAATTAACTTTATTTAAAATTGGATAAAAACTTCTAAAGATAAAGGTGTTAATAAATAAATTATTGTGTGTATGTAGAAGAAAAACAAATGAGCAGGGAATGTTGGAATTAATGAAACAACAGGCTAATTATGACTCACCATCCAAATATCATCACAATTGGACAAGTAGTTTTTAAGATATGGTGGTTCGCAAATATGTTGGGACTAAAAATGTTCTTTGCTTTCTAGATCGGAAATTTATTAATGATTTTTTTTTTTAAATTTAAAGACAAAAACATTTTACTCTTCAGAATTATCGAAATGAATAAGTTACCATCAAAACCAGTTTCCGTAAAGATTGGAAGCAATTGAAATTGGATGTGTTTACGATAAATCTTATGCTGGAAGATCATAAACAAGAAATTCTTCTTTCTGTAGAGGAAAGTATCACAAATAAACCATAAATTCTTCGGAATGCTCAAGCATTTAATTTTTTAAAATCCACGAAGCCACGATGAACATAGAATTAAAATTTAAGTTCAAAGGGGAGTAAGCATTGAGTACAAATAAATATTTGGTTTCGTTTTTGTACCAATTGATCTTTGTACCAAGTGATCATAAAAATTTTGTTCATGTTTTTTACTGAAAGCATACATTTGAAAAATGTATTAATTTCTTATTGTAAAGCATATATTTGACAAATTTATTTCTTATTGTAAAGCATATATATTTGACAAATTTATTTCTTATTGTAAAGCATATATATTTGACAAATTTATTTCTTATTGTAAAGCATATATATTTGACAAATTTATTTCTTATTGTAAAGCATATATATTTGACAAATTTATTTCTTATTGTAAAGCATATATATTTGACAAATTTATTTCTTATTGTAAAGCATATATATTTGACAAATTTATTTCTTATTGTAATCACGACGGATAATCTAAACATCACGATTTATTGATGATTTTAAAGTACATCATCAATATATTTTTTCCTATACCCTATTAGTGGAACCCTACATGGCAAATCATGTAGTAACAGCAGCTGGCTAAAGTGGTGTGTGTACATCTATAACTTCTTTAATACCGGAAGTTTATCTATATATATAAAATTAAAGTTTTGTCTGTACATTGGTCAGAATTGAAAATTTTTTGGATACTTTTTCTTTTTATACATCCCGAAAACCGAATCCGGCCTTAACTTTTTTCGTGTATGTATGTATGTATGTGTGTATGTGTGTCTGTTGCCTCAGTCAGACTTTATAGGCGCAAAACTGGCTAAATGAAATCGATTAATTTTTTTTCAGAGGTGAGCGCAAACATGTTGTGCAATTTGTAGGCTTGGTTTCATCGAAAAATATTGAGTAGAACCAAAGTTATTAACAATTTTATAGAAACAAGTATATAAAACTTAACTTAAAAAGATTAGGGTGACTCAGCGTAAACAAATCCCACTGACTCGCTAATCAAAATGTTTGGGTACTTCTAGACCACCTAGAGACTCGCGGTTTTTTTGCGTTTGATCGGAAATTGGTTCCAAACCGACTAGAAAAATCCGAAAAGTTAAAAAATATATTATTACCCCCCTTAAAAAATTAAAGATGGACGCACTTTAGAGTTTTTTTGGAGGCTTATTCTGGCTTAACGGTGAGTCGTATCGACAAGATGATTGCGCCAACGGTAACTGATTTTAAAAGATCTACCACTTTGGTCCTATGACTTTTTGTCGTAACTCCATCGGATCTACCTTAAATAGAGCTACATTTTATTTTTTGTAAGAAAAAAATTGACTTTGAGATCTTATGGCGTCCGCAATTGTTGACCGATTTAATATCTGATTGAGGTGGTTAAACCTCACACTAATGCTATTTAAATTGAGTATTTATTATTTTATTAATTTTTCCTAGAACTAGAATTATTAAAGATTTACTGGTGCAACTGCCGTATTGAGAGAAGAGACTGGTAATTCAATTAATGCACCATCATGTTTGTCGTGACCATCATGATTCTTCACAGTCTAATTGGTTTTTATGACTTTTTTTCTTATTTATTATACCTTTTTTTT
>KZ651150.1:106579-118107 GCA_001010745.2 Gerris buenoi | reverse complement strand
CCCCTATAAGGAATGCAAAATTTAAAAAAGCATATTATATTTGTGTTCCTACTCTTCAGCAGCTTTCATTTGATACCCCACTCAAAAATTAAAAAAATGTAAATTTTTGAGTTTACCACATTTTTTTGAATTGCGCATGCGCAAATCTAATTATGGACTTCTGTATATTTTTCCTCTGGTTGGGTCAAAAAGTTGCACCAGTGTTCCAAATTTCAGCATTTTCGCTTGAACGGTTCGGGCCCTATGAACCAAAGAGCGACGGACGGACGGACACATCACCCTCGGCATAAGGGTTTTGAGAAGTATCTACAAAACCCTAAAAACAAGCCCACAAGAAAACTACACAATTCCAGAAAAAAAAAACATTTGACTTATATGCCGTCAAATTATTATTTAAATGGACCATATTTCAGATTTTTTAATTTATTTTATTTTTTTAAATAAAAATTGTCGGACACCTTCTCGAATAATATTTTTTTTTTTGTGTGTTTTTGGAGGTTAGCGCTCTAAATTTGAAGCTAATGATTATTCCAAACACGTGCACCAAATTTTATTGACATCAGCCCCACAAGTTTAGGATTTATGCGTCTGCACACAGACAGACATTTTTATAAAAACCCCCATTTTTGGATTCTGATTACCTCAAAACGTGTTTAAAGCCATCAAAATAGAATTTTCACGCCATCACAAAATTTTCTCTTTTAAGGCCCATTTACATGTTGATTAGTGCAAGTGCGATTGTTTAGTAAAAACACTAAACCTGTTTGGACACCATTGTGTTTAGTGTAAGTGCTAAGTAATTGTGTAAGAAAAATTTCACTAAACACTTGCAAAAATTTACTAAACACTTACACTATTCAAAGTGTATAAATGGGCCTATATTATATCTACAAATATGAGAAAGTAAGAAAAAGATTTTAACAGATTTATAATAAAATACGGGGAAATAAATTAAACAATAATGGCTTCTTAAAACAACTTATCCAGTAAGCAGTAGAATGCGAGAAACTATGTGACACCCTAATTGGTACACTATTTATAAACATATTTAAGAACAAATTTATACAAAAATTAAACATATTTAACTTCTTAGATGTCAAAATTATACTATTTCTAAGTAAAAATAAAAAGATAAATTTTAGTTCGAGTTCGTCGAACCGAATGTTGTTGGAGTTTGTCGAACCGAATGTTGTTCGAGTTTGTCGTACTGCATGTTGTTCTGGTGTAAAATGAAGAAGTGAACGAATAAGATGTAAAGGAAGTGAAAATAAACAGAGAGAGAGAGTAGAAGTTTTAAAGGCAAATAAAGGTTTTTGTAGGAGTAAAGAGTAAAGAAGATGAAGGTTATTAAATTTAATAGGTTCTATATTGTTGTAAGCTACACGAGGTTACCTAACCTAACTCTATCCACCTTAATGAGGTTAGATTTTACAGCTGCGGATCTCTGGTCAACTAAAGCCTAAGTCTCCCCACTATCACTTGAGTTTTATGTACTTAATTACACTTGAGAAGCCTCCTTATAACCTTCCTCCTCAGGCCACTTCTATGCCTTATAACAAATAACCCTAACTCTAACCCTTATTTTTTATTATTTTTTTTTTTTTTTTTAAATCAGAAAAATCAACACTTCCTTTATATTTTTTTGGTCTCAGATTTCTTGTTTAAATAAATAAACAGTGTGAACTTAGTAATCCGAACTTGATTGCCCCTCATCATAAGGTCGAAAGCTTCCTTGATTGAAAGTTGAAATTAAAATTAAACTCTAGGTCTCAAAGGTTATAAGTACTGACGTTCGCTGCTAACGCTAGAAGTTGTACAGCCTACATTACCCGTAGAATTTAGATTAACATTGCACCCAAAAACCAACAAAATCTGGTCAGCCTTTTGGACGTGATTGACGAACACACAAACAGACATAACATTTACTTACTTATTCGGATCCTCTTTTACCTTGCGGTGTTGAGGAAAACCAAAAAGATTTCCACCCTCCTCTGTCCAATGACAGGGATCGAGCAGGTTGGAGGGACATCCTCTCTGGACCAGAGTTGATGTGATGTTGTCCATCCACGTGGTTCTTTTCTTTCCTCTTTGTCTTCTCCCTTCACATCTAGTTTCCAGGGCTCTCTTAGGGAGTTGCTCACTGCCCATCCTATTTACGTGGCCGTACCTTATAAGTTAGGCATTCTCAACTGTTCTCAATACGGGCTGGATTTCCAAGCCCAGTCTTATAGTAGAGCACCTTACCCGGTCTCTCCTGATTTTGCTTGCTACCTTCCTTAGGTATCCCATTTCTGTGGCTTGTACACAACTCTGGCTTTTCTTAGTCAAAGTCCAAGACTCACAGCTATAAGTAATTGTGGGTACGAAGATGGATTTGAAGACTGTTATCTTGGTTCTCTGACTAACTTCAGCTTTGCTAATAAAACCCCTATTCATGGCGTGAAAAAGTCTGCCTGTAGCTGCTATTCCTGCTTCTATCTCTTCTTTGCACTTACCATCAGAATTCACCATCACTCATCACTCCTAAA
The DNA here is from genome assembly GCA_001010745.2 of Gerris buenoi. Taxonomy (NCBI): domain Eukaryota; kingdom Metazoa; phylum Arthropoda; class Insecta; order Hemiptera; family Gerridae; genus Gerris; species Gerris buenoi. The sequence goes on along the minus strand of KZ651150.1, from coordinate 115,579 downwards.
TACTTAAAGCTATGCACTTGCCCTAAGTGCTCGTCATGCATGGTGATCTGATGTTCCTTCCTTTTTCTTGCCACTATCATTGTCTTAGTCTTAGCGACATTAATTCTAAGACCTCTAGTTTTGGAGCTCCTCTGTCCAGACATTCACTAATCTCTGAAGCTTCTCAGCAGACTCTCCTACCAGAACAAGGTCATCTGCAAAAGCCATCTCTGAGAGAGTAACTGGTTGCAGCTGCCAGTCACCAAGATGGTACCCTCTGGTTTGGCCTTCAAAGGCCTTGACATAATCCATAACTACGATGAATAAGAGTGGGCTTAAAACATCTCCTTGTCTGACTCCGATGTTTGTGAAGAATTATTCTGAGCTGGAGTTTGCTGTACGGAGAAAGTTACGACAATTCTTGTAGAAGCTCTTGATTCTAAAGATTAAACTCCTTGAGATGCGCCGATTCTCAAGAGCAGCCCATAGTGACGCCCATGGAATGCTATCGAATGCTTTCTGCAAATTATCTCCTTCTTTAAATACAGGAACAATAACGGCTGTTTCCCAGTCCTTGGGTATTTTTTTTTTTTTTTTTTTTTTGATCGCCAGGCATTACACAATACTTTAAAAAGGTGTTCTTCTCCTTCAGACATAATATTTTCTAAGCTTAAATTCGTTATCAGGGCTACTCATTTAGAGAGTATACAAAATTTAAGTCCAATTTGATAAATGTTTTGACACCAGTCCAATCTATTATTGCAGATTGTTGCAGATTGTTCTTTGTGAATTTATTCAGAATGGCCCTTTGGGCGCAACATAAGCTTCATGTTTTCCATTTAGATGAATTTTATGAATTTAGTAGAAAATTAACGGTGCCCAGATGTTTTGACATAATTTTTTCCAATCGGCCACGAGCCTGTCGTAAGTTTTCCTCGGCAGAAATACCAAGGTGAGTTGCACCGGCCTCTGACACCTGTCACCAATATTTCAAAGTTTAAAAACTTTGTTTTTAACGAGGTAGGTCCACCCTCCAGTTTACCCCTCCTACCCCACACCTACACCTGGACTTCTAAGAAAGATAATTATTCTTCCTTAACTTCACTAAAGTTTTTCATTAAGGTGTTAAGGAAAAAAAAAAAAAAAAAAAAAAAAAAAAAAAAAACAGGGAACATTATGTAACCCAGTAAAATTTTTACCGTTAATAAAAATAATTATTTTTCCTAAGTAAGAAGTACGTAACTAAAAAAAAACTAGGTATACTATATTGAAAACTTTTACAGTGTGATAAAATAATGTTAATTAAATAAATATCAAATGTTTAGATTATGTACACCAGCAATGTGCTACCGTGTTTTTGCACACTGCAATAAGGTACACAATTTGTGTAAGTGAGAGACGCCAAGTGTTGTGCCAGACAAGCTTGGCACATCGCACGATGTTTGAACAGTTCCTATGTGTCACGCTGGCGTGGCAAATCCCTTGGTGTCTCTCACTAACAAAAATTGTGTAGGGGAGAGCGGGGTTGGTTGGGACACTTTTTTTTAGAGGCCGTGAGAACCACAGTTTTGCATGAACTTTTTTGCTTTTGTATTATTATCATACCTAGAGATCCTAACTAACAGATTCCAGACTTATAGCGACTTAAAAAAACATCATATTATTTTTTATGTTTTCCCAAAGCCTTCACTTTGTCCAATGTATCCCAATGGGTGGTATACATTGGACACAGGGGTGGGATACTTTGGACACACACCAAAACTCCTGATTTCGCAACTGAAATCATGAAAACAATTTGAGTACTTAAATAGAAGGAATACTAAATAAGTAAGAAAGTAGGCAACCAAAAGAAGAAATAGGTACGGTGTGTGTGTGACATGGGGGATGAGTGGGACAGTGGGGGATGAATGGTACTAACTGTCCAACTAATCCCTCGACGCCATTTTTTTAAAACAACATAAACTACATTGGAACCCATTGTTCCACAGTAAGCAACCTAAGTGATTTGTAATCATAAATAAATCCATTACGAGGTAAAAATAGTAGAGACTCCGAAGAATATTGCAGACGAAGAATATTCCGACCCACGTTGGAAGGCTTCCGACGTGGGTCTCAAAATTTACATAAGCTTGCCTCCAAATCGAATTTATTTTTTTAAAAATTAATGGTAATCATCAACACATCATACCACTTAAGGGATTCAATAGCAACTGAAGGGCTACTGACTAGTCCAACAGGGTTGCTAATCTTACCTTCTTTTCAACCAAAAACAGCAGTGTCCAATTCATCCTACTCTTCCAATCAAACCCGCTTTCCCTTTATCTTATTGAGCAAAATCACGGTATTACATTGTAGATGTGTTTTGCCAGCCAAGCAAGAATGGTGGTGTGAGAGCACGCTCGTTTCTGATAAGCCCTATATCTGATCTTCTTGGTCTGGTATAGGTCCAGAGTTGTGTGGGCATCGTCGGGCCCCTGATGAGTCGGACGCGACGAAACGATGCAGGACATGGTGTAATGCCAAGCCAACATTTTGACGTAATTGTCTGATGTTGGAACAGTTCCTATCCCTTGTTGTCTCTCACTAACACCAATTGTGTATATATTATGTGCACCTACATTCTAATTTGACCATTTTTCTTATTTTGCAATGGGCTAATGCTGTAACTTTTATTTTTATTTTTTTATTTTTATTTTTTATTTTTTATTTTTTTATTTTTNAATGCGGTTTTAAAGAGATATTGAATTAGATGTAGAAGGAAGATTTTTTATTGAGAATTGATTTTACTTCTTCTGTCTCAATTTTATATTAGTATGTGCAGAAAACAACGCAGGTATATTAAGCATATCTTCTAACAATTAGTAGGCATAGTAATGGGATCTAATATTCAACTTTCAAAGTCTTCCCACGTCTTAATATGTACTCATTGTTTTGTTATGATTGTTTAACCATACTTAGCAGCTAATTAATTTTTTTGATTCTTATTTAAAACATAGATAGCAATAGATTATTTTAATTATTATTATTTTTATTTTTATTTTTTTTACATATATTCCAAATTTCACGTACATCAAACAAGGGTATTATCAAATTTTGAATTTACAATGTCGTGCCAACGCTGCTTGTGGCGGAATTCCGAACTATAAATAAAGAAATTACGATTATTTTAATGTTTTTGGTGTACAAATTATTAGTACAATTCTTATTTCTTTTTTAAAAATCATCTTAACCAATTGGTTAAGATGTAATTACATTCCAATTTAAGTTTTATTCATTATTATCTTTAATTTTGTTTGAAGGAGGTTTTCTTTATTAGCACATTTGAAAGTGATGATGAGTTACATTGTGAACATTAAAGTAATCGACATTTCTTTATTTATGAACTGATTTCAATAATTAAGGTATCGTTAGACTTGCATTAAAAAGTTCTGCAACTTACATCTCTTGCAAAATTTCTTCATACCAACTGGTTTTCAAGGAATTTAACTTTTAAAATTTTAAATGGCTGCCATTTTGAAATTTGATAAATTTGAAAACTAATATTTTGGGAAATTTAAGATATCAGATGTAGTAAGATATCTGTCAAGTTTCACAAAAAAATCTTCAAGGGTTTTTGAAACGTAATTTTTTTCAAAATAAATTCAAAAATTACGCCTAAACTAAGCCGAAATCGGAAAAAAAATGACTGATCATTTTAGACTTTTTTTTACATGTAGAACCCTGTTCTGAATAGCGCGCTATGTTTTTTTGGGACACCCTGTTTATAATATGTTATATACATACCTATAAATAATGTGTCATACCTAGATATAATGTTATAATATACACTAAACATTATATTTATACTCTAGAATATTATGTTAAACAACGTATTTTACAGATTTTTCTTATTTTATATTTTACCTAAATAATTAAGTTTCTTTACCGGAAGTTTAGGTCCGATAAATAAAGGGTTATTATACCGGATTGTCAAAAAATTAGGTTAATTAAATCCTGGTTATTTTCAGTTAGAGGAAATAATATTTGCACGGAATTGCGTAAATTATAATTATGTATTTTTCTTCTCTCTTTTGTTCTAAGTTTTGTTTAATTAGTTTGTTGCTTAGGTTAATTAAAAAGAACGAAGTAGGCTTGAGAACTTTGTAAGTGAAGTTCTGATAACAAAGAAGGAAGTTGACAAATTGAAACTAAACTTGTCAATTTTAAATCTCCAACAACTCTGAAGTGTAGGAGTTTTTATTTCAGCCGTGTTCAAGCAGTTTTTTCAATAATAAATTTTGAGTTCTTTCTTCACGAATAAAAGTACCAATTTAGCAATATTTAATGTGCGCAAATATTTGAAATTAATATGGGGCTATCGCCGGGCTACATTCGACAAACTGTGTAAAAAAGTCGGGCTGCATTCGACAAACTGTGTAAAAAAGTCGGGCTGCATTCGACAAACTGTGTAAAAAAGTCGGGCTACATTCGACAAACTGTGTAAAAAATAAATTAATTAAATAATTTGGATGTCATATCAATGTTGAAATAATTCATAAAACCTCATAGTTTAACATTTCTCCACTTGCTTTAACACAATTCATTTTACGTGTAATTTCTTCCTCGTGTAATTCATTCTGGTGTTATTTTTTCCTGTGTAATTCTTTCCTGACACCTGGCAGAACATTAAACATTATGTAATTCAAAGTTATGTATTATTAGGTAAAGATACATATTAATTATTTAGTTTCACTGTACATTACAATTATTACAATAGCTTAAATATTAATAATTGATTACTGACCACAAAAGCAAGCATGAACGCGTTTTATTGACATTGATTGTGCAGTTTAGATTAATTTAGAGAATTGATTAATTTGGAAAATTAAAGTAAACATTAAATTAATTAGTTGGAATTGTTAGGGTCGACACCTTTTTGATTAATATTCGTAGGGATGTATGATGGACTGGTTTAGGCGTGAAAAATTACAATCAAGTAATTTTAGTGAGACGTTTTAGTGACGTTTTAGTGACGTTTTAGTAAGACGAAAATGTCATCGTCAGTCACTGCTTTATTTCTGATATTAGCACAAAACAATTAATGAACAATACGTCTTAATTTAAAAAACATAGAGCACGGAATTGTAAAAAGTAACAAAAAAACCAAAACTATTTACATTTCGATGGATTTATGTTTGACACAACTTATTTGTTAAAAAAATCGGTTTTTTAATTAAATTATGACGTTCTCTTGTGGAGATAAGAATGTCAGAACTAAGATGTAAATGTAAGTTTAAACAGCGTTAATTCATTTTGTATGGTTAATAGTTTTGGTTTTTTTGTTACTCTTTACAATTCCGAGCTCTATGTTTTTTTTTTTTTAAAATTAAGACGTTATTGTTCATTAATTGTTTTGTGCTAATTTCAGAAATAAAGCAGTGACTGAGGATGACCTTGTATTTAAAGGTCGAAACGTCTCACTAAAATTATTTGATTGACATTTTTCACACTTAAACCAGTCCATCACACATCCCTACGTAAATTAATTACCATAACTAATAACTTAGTAATTGTAAAAGAATATCAAATAAATAATTTACATGTTAGTGTACTAATAATGTATTCTGTCTTCCTCATAATTCTAACCTAATTTAACAACAAAAAATGTAACATTAGATTGGCGCGATTGCCGGCTGGGCCTGGATTTTTGTTGTTGGAATTAGATTTATTGAATTGAATTAGTATGCATAAACTATGGAACAAGGGTAACCGAGGGTCTTAAGGCGCTTGCTCAGCTATCAATGAGTCAAGGCAACTCGAGGTCGTGGGTTCGATCCCATGCCATGATACTCTGAATTGCATCAATGAATCGCGGACTGTGCAGGGCGAGGGACACCCTTAATGGGGACTCTTCCCCCCACTCTTTGGTGTGGGTCCGATCCGTTTCATGATGATGTAATTTGTATCTATGGTTCGAGGACGGAGCAGGGCGAGGGACACCCTTTATCGGCACTCTTCCTCTACGCTTTGACGCACGCTTACATAGCTTACTAATGACCACACCATACTAGCTTCGGCGGTACAATGTACAAATGTATGATGTGTGAAGTAACTGGAACTCTCCACTACGGGGCGTAAAAAGGGCCTAAGTGATGGCCTAATTGCAAGGTTCGAACAAGTGGTTCGTTCTAGTAGGAAGTACTAGACTACTACTACTTGATGACATAAATGATAAATAAAATTTATTAGTCCTCAATTTATTGGTCTCTGCAGTTTAAATTCTATGATAATCTCTATTTATCTATTTAATTAAATTATAATTTATTTGTTTTTCCTTAGACCGGGTAGAGCATGAAAATTCATGTTATGTTAAGAGTGTTAATCGGATTACAAATGGTTTATATATAAGTTCGTATTGTACATTAGGGAACAGTTTAATGATAATAAGGATTTAGGATTCTCTTAAACTATTATCTGAATATATTTATTAAACACTACAGTCTATAAGATTAGAGTTGGCACAATCAAAAGGCGAGAAAATTTTGAGGGAAACGATTTTATTGGTCCCCCATGTTGAATGCAACTTCAGAAAAAAAATGCTCTACTCTACCCCTGTTCCACAAAAAAAAAAAAATATAACATGGCAACACCGATTTTCCCTTTTTATAACCCCAAAACTACCTCAACATTTGTTGTTTCCCGCCTTCGATTGTGCCAACTCTAATCTTATAAACTGTAACTTATTATAATTGCTTCATCAAAATTTATGAACCCCAAATTATAATTGCAATACTATTTTTTCAAATGTTGATTTTGTCTGATTTAATAAGCATGTCGCTTCTCGACTGATCCGAATTATTTTAGGTAGGTACTTAATATACGTAGAATTTTACTGTATGTCCTTTTACTCTGTAGGTAGTATGTGATGTTAGCCTGGATTTAGAAGCCCGTGCATTCTATTGGCAACTAGGAGAACTACAACATTACCAATGCAAAAAATTCTTTATTGTATGAGTACAGATCTCTTTTGATACATTAAAATACCTCTTAATGGTAATAAATAAATTTAAATGGTTTAAAATGATTAATTTTATACAATTAAATATGTATTTCGTCTTTAAATCCATTTGTAATGAATGGTGTAAGTTAAAGATAATTTCCACTAGAATGCAGCACTCAACATTATCCAACAAGTGGCGCTTAGATACGGAATTTAGTAGAACTACTTTCTTTCATCTTTAAATCGACTTTTAAATGTTCGATATATTCTCTAGTAAGTAATGATAGCTTAGAGAGACTAATAAATCGATTCTACTAATTGTCAATCTTTTGTAAAAAAAAATCTCGATATTTATTCTGTTCCAACTATGTACTTCCAATTGACAATAATTGTTTAACGCATATTCTATTCAATATATTTTTATCGACTTGGAATACTCGATATATTTATTAGTTATACGTTATTTATTTATTAAAAATGTTTTTGGTAGTACTCATACTACGGAACGTTTAAATTTAAATTTAAATCAAATTATAATTATTATTTACAAAGGGAGACAGATAGTTAAACGTTCTGTAGTATGAATACTACCAAAAAATTGAGTTTGTTGTTGTTAAAATACCTATTGGGTACTTAATAATTACAAGCGTTATTTCTCGGTCTAGTTATATTGTCTTTAATGTTGACTTCTAAGACTTGTAGAAAAATTTGAAAGCTTAATTCGGGACTAGGTATCGTTATTGACAGAGGAAATTATTTTTCAGTGTTGCTCAATTGGCTAGGGCACCCGCACTGGAAATATGGGTAGGCCCGTGGTTCGAGTCCCGGCGCTGAAGTCTATTTTTCTCTGACTGTCTCCCTTTGTAAATAGTAATTATATTTTGATTTAAATTAAAATTTAAACGTTCCGTAGTATGAGCAGTACCAAAAACTTAAAAAAAATTGAATTTCTAATTGATTGTACTAAGTACAGGTACTAATTGAGTACTTTATAATTACAAGCGTATTTCTCGGTCTAGTTCTATTGTCGTTTCTTGACTTCTAAGACTTGTGGAAAAATTTGAAAAAGCTTAATTCGGGATTAGGTATCGATATTGTCAGGTGAAAGTATTCTTCATCATATAAAAGATTATTATATTGATATGATTATATGATATCAGTATTTTGAGTTCGGTTGCAATTATTAAGAGCTATTTTTAAATCTCACAATAATTTTATTGCTGTTTAAGCTTTATAGTACAGTAAAATTAGCTAAAAAATTGTCCAAACCCAAACATCAAAAAAAAAAAGTTCTACCCCACGCCAAATTGTTCTATACTAGGGTGGTGATAAAAAGTTGCTCTTAGCATAGACAAACAAAATAAAAGAAAAATAATCAAAATCGGTTAACATCTTCCGATCGTGCAACGCTCTTGAAATTTACGTAAATGCATATTTTAGCTACTTTGCGAGAAAACCAGTCAGGGCGCTATAGTGTCTCGAGACAATCGCTATAGTGATTTTTGGCTTCTATAAAGTACATTTAAACATAAAAAAAATGTTTTCACCATATTCCATTCTGCTTTCCGTTAGCGCAATAACGGACAAATTTCGAAAAAATCGCATTTATTTGGGTTTTTTTTTACATTGCATTCAATGAATATTTTTTCTGTGGAATCCATTATTTATTGCCTTTTTCGTGGGCATGGTTGTTATAAAACAATATTTTAATCATTTAAAATTATTTTTAATGTGCAGCTCTTCGCCAAATTTGTATATTAACATGACCCAGAACTCACCACGAGGAGGTGGCTGCACTCTCCGAGTACCACCAAACCTCTCCCTCCCTCTAACTAACCAAATTTACAAAGGTTTGCTATTTACAATTATTATATTTTTATTTAAAGTCTCTTACTATATTATTCTGTATTTAAACTTTCCTTCTTTACTTTGAACTCAGACTTCTGACCAAACCGTGGCATAATAGATCTTGATTCTAGGCACGTCCTGATATATCCATCTCTTGAAAACCGCACAAACTTGGCTCGAAGCTTCCGTTACTA
>KZ651150.1:6227-21953 GCA_001010745.2 Gerris buenoi | reverse complement strand
TATATATATAACAAAAGAGTTAAAGGTTTAATGTTCCGATTATGGACAGGTTCACGACTGCTGAATGCTGCTAAATCTACATTGTTGGTGGATATAATGCAGCAGTGAATAAACCCTATAGAATTATCCACAATGCACTACTGATACTGATTTAACGTAAACTAATACGTTAAATAGGATGTCTACACTTTAACAATGAGATTATTAAGTGATCTATATAATCAATACTAGAATATAATAAGAAAAGGATTACAAAACAACCAACTAAATTGAACTTAAAAAATAGCATACGTGTTATAAAATAACATAGATATTTATACAAGTTTCATACATATTTATAACAAAATTTTAAATTAAAAAAAAAAAATTATTTCAGTTCTTAATTTGAATTTACAATGAATTGATAAAACATTGTCTTATAGTTAATTTCATTATACTTCTTTATGTGAATTTATTCAATACATTTGTATATTTTTCTTTCTAAATTATTTTTTTTTGTGTTTAGAAAATTTAGATTCAGTTTTTGTCTTTTTGAATATTTAAATATTAATAATACTAAAATAGATTTTTTTTTTTTTTTTCTAAATAAAAATATTATGAAATATTAATTACTCGCAATGTCGACGGAAATATCTCAACAACTGAGGTAAAAACATTGGAAAAGTTTTTCAAATCCCCCCAATTAATACCAACAATAATCTATCTATACATAATATTCTGTACAAAGAATTAATCAACTGATCCATGAAAAAACAAATCCATGTGTAATTGTTGTGAAAGATTATAAAAGAAAATATTTGTTGCATTTCATTCATTTATGTATTCATGCATTTATATTTGTATTTAAAGTCAAATGATAGACGAAAATGTTTGGATTTCTTTTTCTATCAGAAAATCCTTCGAAAAGTAAATTGGATGGTTCAAAATAAGTTTAAGCAATAACAATACTTCTTTGATATTGTTATTTATAAAATATTAAGCTCTCTATTTGTGATTACACATAATCAATAAATAGTAAGATTAAATGATTAAATAAGAAATAGTGCTTCTATAGATCAGCTCTTATCTGAGATGATATGGGCACTGTACTCTTCCAACATGACAGTTGAATTGTTTAGAGACATTAACTTGAAAAATATAAGTTGTACAAGTGAACCTTTTCTAATAAAGGTAATCTTTTAGTTTAGTACACCACTAATAGGGTATACTAAAATAAAATAGGAGCCATGGAAAACTTTAGTTGAGTGAGATTATGAGAAAGGGATATTTAGTCATAAGTACTTTGGGATAAAGGGATATTTAGTCATATGTACTTTGAGATAAAGGGAAATTTAGTCATATGTACTTTGGGATAAAGGGATATTTAGTCTTAAGTACTTTGGGATAAAGGGATATTTAGTCATAAGTACTTTGGGATAAAGGGATATTTAGTCATAAGTAGTTTGGGATAACGGATATTTAGTCTTAAGTACTTTGGGGTATGCCACACTTAAAAAGGGTTTCCCAGCTAATATAAACAAGCAAAATATCTTCGGAACCATGACAGATAGAAAGATGCAGTATTCAGTGTTCGATAATGGCTATAAATGCGCTTCCAGAAAAAAAAATGCATATTTTATTTGTAACGGTTTTATTTGGTTTTTGTATTCTTCTCCTTATTTATTTTTTTCTATGTGCAAAATTTGGGCAAGATTAAAAGACGGGAAGTGGTTCAAAATTTCGGTAATAGGTGCGCGATGAATCATACAAAGCAAAGTAATGTAAGACCAGTAAAAAGGAAATCAGTTCTAATCTAGAATGCAACACTGGTTAACAAAGTAATTTATAAATAATTAAAATAAATACTAAATTAGTATTAACCCTCTTTTTCTTCAAAATACATCAATTTTATTTAAAAAAAACAAATGTCTACTTTCATTTCCTCTCAATTATTTTATAAATTCGAATAAATTTAAATACATAAGTTATAATAAAGACACAATTTCCATACTATGACTGTATTTTAAATAATACAGAGCGAGAGGAGAGAAAAATAAATAAACTTTTCAACGCTTAAATAAAATATGTTCTGAGCGAATAAATAATACACAATCCAANTGTGTGTGTGTGTGTGTGTGTGTGTGTGTGTGTGTGTGTGTGTGTGTGTGTGTGTGTGTGTGTGTGTGTGTGTGTGTGTGTGTGTGTGTGTGTGTGTGTGTGTGTGTGTGTGTGTGTGTGTGTGTGTGTGTGTGTGTGTGTGTGTGTGTGTGTGTGTGTGTGTGTGTGTGTGTGTGTGTGTGTGTGTGTGTGTGTGTGTGTGTGTGTGTGTGTGTGTGTGTGTGTGTGTGTGTGTGTGTGTGTGTGTGTGTGTGTGTGTGTGTGTGTGTGTGTGTGTGTGTGTGTGTGTGTGTGTGTGTGTGTGTGTGTGTGTGTGTGTGTGTGTGTGTGTGTGTGTGTGTGTGTGTGTGTGTGTGTGTGTGTGTGTGTGTGTGTGTGTGTGTGTGTGTGTGTGTGTGTGTGTGTGTGTGTGTGTGTGTGTGTGTGTGTGTGTGTGTGTGTGTGTGTGTGTGTGTGTGTGTGTGTGTGTGTGTGTGTGTGTGTGTGTGTGTGTGTGTGTGTGTGTGTGTGTGTGTGTGTGTGTGTGTGTGTGTGTGTGTGTGTGTGTGTGTGTGTGTGTGTGTGTGTGTGTGTGTGTGTGTGTGTGTGTGTGTGTGTGTGTGTGTGTGTGTGTGTGTGTGTGTGTGTGTGTGTGTGTGTGTGTGTGTGTGTGTGTGTGTGTGTGTGTGTGTGTGTGTGTGTGTGTGTGTGTGTGTGTGTGTGTGTGTGTGTGTGTGTGTGTGTGTGTGTGTGTGTGTGTGTGTGTGTGTGTGTGTGTGTGTGTGTGTGTGTGTGTGTGTGTGTGTGTGTGTGTGTGTGTGTGTGTGTGTGTGTGTGTGTGTGTGTGTGTGTGTGTGTGTGTGTGTGTGTGTGTGTGTGTGTGTGTGTGTGTGTGTGTGTGTGTGTGTGTGTGTGTGTGTGTGTGTGTGTGTGTGTGTGTGTGTGTGTGTGTGTGTGTGTGTGTGTGTGTGTGTGTGTGTGTGTGTGTGTGTGTGTGTGTGTGTGTGTGTGTGTGTGTGTGTGTGTGTGTGTGTGTGTGTGTGTGTGTGTGTGTGTGTGTGTGTGTGTGTGTGTGTGTGTGTGTGTGTGTGTGTGTGTGTGTGTGTGTGTGTGTGTGTGTGTGTGTGTGTGTGTGTGTGTGTGTGTGTGTGTGTGTGTGTGTGTGTGTGTGTGTGTGTGTGTGTGTGTGTGTGTGTGTGTGTGTGTGTGTGTGTGTGTGTGTGTGTGTGTGTGTGTGTGTGTGTGTGTGTGTGTGTGTGTGTGTGTGTGTGTGTGTGTGTGTGTGTGTGTGTGTGTGTGTGTGTGTGTGTGTGTGTGTGTGTGTGTGTGTGTGTGTGTGTGTGTGTGTGTGTGTGTGTGTGTGTGTGTGTGTGTGTGTGTGTGTGTGTGTGTGTGTGTGTGTGTGTGTGTGTGTGTGTGTGTGTGTGTGTGTGTGTGTGTGTGTGTGTGTGTGTGTGTGTGTGTGTGTGTGTGTGTGTGTGTGTGTGTGTGTGTGTGTGTGTGTGTGTGTGTGTGTGTGTGTGTGTGTGTGTGTGTGTGTGTGTGTGTGTGTGTGTGCGTATATAATAATTAAATATCTTCAATACAGGCTACAACCAATAATTTTTATAACTTTTCATCATCTTATTTGTAAAAATGTTTAATATTATTTATATAATCTTTTTCCTTCTATGAAAATGGAAGTATGGTGATACCCTCCAAAACGTGATTCCGAGATCTCTATGAAGGGGTCTTAAGAACCCGGAGAAATCTTAGAAATTCGTTTCATATACATGTATGTCTGTGCGTACGTATGTATGAATGTACTTACTTTTGTTTAAATCTCGGAACTTTAAATCTCTATAACATCGTTTCAAGACATCTTATGCAGCATTTTTTAGAACTTTTGCCGGCAAAACTGATGGCGCAAACCACATCATCGTAGCTCACGACGTTTCGGAGCTACAGTAACTTAAGCACGAAATCGGTCTGTCGACGATATCTTCAGTAGGCTTTATTTGATTTCAATTTCCTTTAGGATATGTATGTGTCCTATATAGTAGATTGTACCTATACTTTTTGAACAAAATCGGACAAGCGGTTTGGGAGATATTGGCATTTTAGTGTTTTTTAAGGGGTTTTTCGGAACCAAATTGCGGGTAAACTGTATGTCGTATCGAAAAGCGGATAGCACCAGCGGTAACTTATTTTAAAAAATCTACAACTTTGGTCCTATAACTGTTTGTCGTAGGACCATCCCTTCTATTTTAAATAGAAACATGTTTTGTATTGTGTTTATTATCATTATTATTTGTTGCAAAACTATAATCAATATTAGCTGTTTGTTCGATGTAGTTTATACAGAGTTCTCTCTTGCTCACGTATTGACACGACAAAATTTCATGGAAGTCATGTGTGGGATTTCCACACCGGAACTTAAATTTGATTTAAAATAATCGTTATATATTAGATAAGAGTGCCAATTATATCACGATATATTGAATGATATATTATATGAAGTGTTGATAAATTATATACATATAAAATTATAGCAATAATTAAACCGTAGAAGATTACTAATCACCGTTTCTTCCGGTTCCCTTAAGTTAATTATCCGAAGACTTAGTTTCAAGTATTAGTTTGATAAAAACTTAAGTTAAGGTAGAAAACTGATATCTTTGGGAAATATCTTTAATTCATTAGGATGAGGTAGGTAAGACTTCCTTCTAGTCGCTTTTAACTCACTAGAATTAAATTGGCTAAATTAATATCTCGATATTAATTATGAAAGCAGTGAAATATAATACGACAATTAAGTTATATTGGGATTTGAAGTTTATAAGATTTTCAATTAAATAATTACTTAGAATTAAAAATAAATTATGATACATAATTAACATTTTTTTATACTACGTTTTTAAATTCAATTAATTTATTTTTTGTTTACTTGGTTTACTTATTCTTTTTTGCTGTCATTCAATGTTTACCTCTCAATTAAAAATCTTATATTTGAAATCTGTCAAAGGAGGTAAATATTGGGGAGGTCAAAGGATTGTAAATATTTGGGATATGACAAAACAAATAAAATAACTTGCGGATTTTTTCCGAACTAACTTTTCATACAGCAAATTTGCTGAAAACAAATTAAATTCTGCTGTAAAATGACTAAAAGCATTAAAATAATGCATTGTCATCGTGTTCTGAGCTGTTCTGAGAGTTTCAAATGTCTAGCTACTCGGGATGTTAGTTAAAATTCGCTCGCAAGATTTGTACCGGACAAACAAACAAACATACAAACAAGAAACCAAGTTAATAAAAACGTAGTAAAAAAATACATGCGATTATTTGGTTTTATTCAATAATAGTTTATGTCAGAAAAATTAAATACCTACGGATGTGTTGTGTAAAGCCTTGTTCACACGATGATACTAATGTCGTGACACTAATGTCGTGACATTTAATGCCGTGACACTGCTTGATACTCAGCGTCTTAGTTATAGTGCGTTTAGTGTCATGACATCTACTGTTCATACGAAGACACTCGGTGACACTAATGTCGCGGCATTGAGTGTAGTGGGATTTGTGTCATCGTGTGAACAAGGCCTAATTGAGGAAACAAAATCATGCCAATATAACTTAAACCAAACTTTATCATGTACAATTACATAAATACTTTTGACAGTGTTCAACCTTTTTAGTATTTTAGTTTCGAAGTTGATTTTAAAATTATTGAATATTTGATCAAAATTTACTTAAATAATTCCCAACAGGAAATCAATCCTAAACTCTCTTACTTTACAATTATAACTTTTTTCTCAGGAAATAGATAATTTATTTTATTTATTTATTTTTTTTTTTTACCTGGAAAACGACTTTATGGATGGATTCGTTCGTTTTTTTCTTTAAATCGGAACCGTCGGAATCATTTCCAAATTTTTAATTTTTGGGAGAAGATTTAGGGGATATTTCTCTCAAATGTATACCTTAAAAAAATTCTACATTTTACCATGGATATATTATTTCTCTGAACAAATTTCGTTGAAGTCGGCTTAGTAGATTATGCTCTAATCGTCTATATAAACTGCAGGATCGAAATTTTTTCTAAAAAATGTCAATAAGTGTAAATCTATCAAAAGTCACAAAATCGAATCTACCTATTACTTCGATCATTATGTCGGATCTTTCTCTTTTATACACTTACTTTTATATGCAGAAAAGTGAAAAAAGAGGTAACAATACTAACGAAATAAGTCATAAAAATATTATGGTTTTTCGGCTCTAAAAAAAATGTACTTTATAAATTCTGATAAGACTGGGAAAAAATAAATTAAAGGCAACAAAAAAAGGTGGTGGGGGAAAGAGGAAGGAAAATATTGTACAAGAATTGAAAAAGAGGGTGCACTGTGATTACTGGCTATCAACAAGGCTTGTTATCAACAAGCCCTGATAAGAGTGTTTCTTCCTTGTAGCCTTGCTTTAATATAACTCAATTTAGTGACTGGGTAGCTAGAAGTCCCTTTACTTGACACTGTCAGGATAATTTGTTAGATAGATTCAATTTGTTGCGAAGGGTTTGCACCAGGGGGCGCTATACTCCACGTCTACTTTATTAGTCTTTTCCTTGACAAAATTCATGCTTTTATTTTCTCTCTCTCCACCCCCTCCCCCTTCCCCCTCCATCCAAAGGTATAAAGTATATAATAATACATTGTGCAATAACATTTCATAAGGTCCTTATAATATTTTTTTTAAGTTAGGGAATAATATATCTTTTAACACATGGTAGACTTATAATATTGGAAAAGATTTATGAACAAAATAATATTGTCTCCCCCTAAGTTATAAATATCTACAATTTGTCCTTGTTATGTGTATTTATACCATATTAATATTATTTAATTAAACATTATATTGGGTTAATAATTATGAATTAATCAATTTGACTCGACTTTAAGTACAAGGGAAATTAGTTTATTAATTAATTAATTTGAGGCTTTTATAAGCTTTAGGTAATATTCATACTACGAAAAGTTAAAAGTTTAATTGAAATCATATTATAATTATAATATTAATGGGAGACAGACAGAGAAAAATAGACTCCAGCGCCGGGACTTGAACTACGGGCCTCTATATTTCCAGTATAGCGCTCTACCAAATGAGCTACACTGAAGAATAATTTCGTCTATCAGTAATGATACGTTAATTCGGGACTAGGTATCGCGATTAACCAAATGGCTTATGCAACATATATATGTCATGTATGACATGGGGTGAGCTGTGTACACGCTCTATCAGCACTAAAAGATTTGTAATTGGCATTCTTAACCTAATAGACGCCCCTTTACATAAGCGTGGCTGAATGAAAACCGAGCCTGGGATCAGGAATTGAACCCGGAACTTCTGCGTGAAGAGCGCAAACGCTAGTAATGGGCTTCCAGGGACTAGATAAACCCTTAACTAATCTCTTCGTAATTCTACCTCAACCCTATCAAACGAGTAGAGGTGGGGGTACCATCGAGCCGATGGTGCTGTTCCATCTCATGAACATCAAAAAGTGGAACTAATAGGGGAATCCAACCGTTATTTTACTGCATAATCTACCTTCCTGATCTACAGTAGACTAATGGCCATGTTGGTCTAAGGTTGTGATCTATACAGAAGGTAACAGGTTTGAGACCTGTCTACATCGGTGATTTTGTTGCAGGTAGGGACATAAGGTAATTAGTTTCCCTTTTACCTGGTACAGCGGAAGTCGTTACTGTCTATAAAAAACTATAAGGAGAACGTTCTTTCCCAATTTTAACCATAAAAATACTTATACTAGTATGAAGTTGTCTATCTTCTCTATTCTTAATTTTAGGTAATCTAATATACTAACTATGATGCTAAATATCGACTGTTATTTTAAAGGAAATCAAGATTAGCAAAGATCAGCCATCTTTTAAAAATATTGTATTTTTCATTCTTAATGGTGTAAACATAAATGATTATTACATGTATACCTTGATGAAGGAAATATTATAATTATATAGAAATAAACTGTGATTCAAATAATAAAATTGATTAACTCATTCAAAGTATAAACATGAATGGTGATAACAAAGTATAAACATGAATGGTGATAACAAAGTATAAACATGAATGGTGATAACAAGGTATAAACATGAATGGTGATAACAAGTTATAAACCATTCATATATTTATACTTTGAAGAAAATAAATACATTTTCCGATACGTCGGAGTGTGTCTTCAATTTTTTTTTTCAATTACATTTTTACTTTTGTATCTGATCCTCGGTATCCTTCAATTATATTTTTACTTTTGTATCTGATCCTCGGTATCCTTCAATTTGATTTTCACTTTTGTATCTGATCCTCGGTATCCTTCAATTTGATTTTTACTTTTGTGTCTGATCCTCGGTATCCTTCAATTTGATTTTCACTTTTGTGTCTGATCCTCGGTATCCTTCAATTTGATTTTCACTTTTGTGTCTGATCCTCGGTATCCTTCAATTTGATTTTCACTTTTGTATCTGATCCTCGGTATCCACCATTTTGATTTTCACTTTTGTATCTGATCCTCGGTATCCACCATTTTGATTTTCACTTTTGTATCTGATCCTCGGTATCCTTCAATTTGATTTTCACTTTTGTGTCTGATCCTCGGTATCCTTAAATTTGATTTTATCTGGTTTATATTTGAGTTTCGTCTTCGATATCTTACTTAAATTTCTGCTAAATTACGATACCAACTTCAAACATTAGTTAATAATTAATAAAACTGGCAGTTATAATAAAAGAATACGATCGTTACGAATTTATCATATAATTTCTCCTTAATGTTTCTCAGGAATTTAGAACACCATTCTTTATAGGTAAGGAAATTCCTGTGCGATCTTATAAAGCACATTATTAGAACTGACCTCGTAATAGTTTTGTATAAGATTTTTTTTTTTTTTTATTATAGCAAATTTTCTAATTGAACATTTTCTGAAAGAAAATTCACTCGAATATTTTTGTCTAAGGTTCAATCATTTAACTATAAAATCAAATTATGTGTACGTCATCTATTTCTCCCATTTTTTTTTTTTTTTTTTTTTAAGATATTGATTTTATTAGAGGAAAATCCTTGGGATTTTTATCAAAATAAAACCTTAATGAGATGGGAATTGGAATTGAAAATTAAAAATCAAGGGAATACGAAAGACGAAGGGGGAGGGGGGAAGGGTTCTTATCAGATAAAAATGTTTAAGGCTAAATGAACAACTCAAGCTATGATTTATTTACTAATGATTTACTCAATCAGGATTCTCAAATGATTAAATATGCGTTAACAAAATACAACTAAAAATTTGAATCGATATCTACGACAAACTAGGAAACTTTCTCGTATACTTCAAATACAGTCTCGTATATTTAAAAATATCATAATTTCATATCATAATTTAAATAATTTATTCTTTCTAAAGGTCAGAGAAGAAATAATATAAATACCTAGCTATATGAGGTTGAAAGCTTTTGTTTATATTCATATGAACTTGTTTCGATAACCAGCGGGTATTACATTATTTTTATTCAATATCTCATTAGCTACATTTTATTTTTACCGTAATAGTGATTTCTTTAGTTATTTTTGTGGATAGAAATATTTTGTACAAATAATGTAAAATGTAGAGATAAAATAAATTTAGTTCGGTTAAACCTATCTCTTAACACTCTAAAATATTAATAAGATACTATTAAGTAGTGTAAGAACCTTTTATTGACTTTAAAGTATGGATTGGTCGATTTCCGGTGTCGCTGTTGGTTTTACTAAAAAATTGTATTTAAAAAAATTGTTTGTCTCATTAAATAGATGAGGTTTGATTTTTTTCCCTACCTAAAATTCCAATTTTAAATTTAAAGTTCACGTTTACGCGAGCGTTTCGCGTGAACGCTTTAGTAGATAACGTTGTCCAACGAACTCGTCCTGGAGATTGGTAAAATGAACATGTCTACCAAATTAATTCAAAAAATCCCCCCCCCCCCCATTTTGGAGTACTCTTGGGTGCCTAAAAAATGGCGCTATAATCTTGAAATCCATCAAAATGTGACACAAACCCCTGGTTTTTCCTGGACCCTTCGATTGATAAAAAAAATGAAAGTCAAATATATAAGCAATAATAAGTTTATAACGATTTCCTCTCGAAATATTTACATATTGGCAAACTTAAAACAATTTTTACTATGTATTTCAACAGAATAAGGAAGTGTATTTATTTACCATTGTTTTAAAAAAATAATTGAAGCCATAACTGAAGAAAATAAAGAAAAAGTTAGAACAAAAAACCAGTTTGAGGTATCAATTTCCAATCCCTTGGTAAATAAACTTTATGTAATATTAAGAAATAGAAAAATCAATGATTTCTTTTCCATCATTTTCATAAAAAACAATATAGTCATTTCAATTTTTTTTCTTGGAAAAATACTAGAGCAGTAGAAGTGAAAACAAAAGCAATTTTTCGTTCATCAGTTTTTTAGGATTAAACAAAAAAAAAAAAAAAAAAAAAAAAAAAAGTACATTACAATATTATTATAAAAGGAAGGACTCATTAGTTTAATTATCAACTTTACGGAAAAAAAACGATATTATTTTTCAAAAGACAAACCTAACTATACTTTCGTAACTTTTTATCTTTTGGATGTAAAAAAAAAAGGTTTTATTTGAGTTATGTTTCAATAAAATGAAATACTTTTTCTTTTAAAGCATCCGATACGTAGAAGGATGGTTTAAAAGATTTTTTCTTATTTTACCTTATTCTCTTATATTGAAGGAAAGTTCCATTTCGATAAACTAAAATAAAATCCTTAAGAAAAGCTCTCACCTATAGCACACAGACATACATACAATCTTAAAAGAAAACTCAGTTCCTCTATGTTTGAAGCTTAAAAAGTCTTGATCTGCTATAAAAGGGTATATTTTGTGAGATGACGTCTGTATAAGTGTATAAGAAACGTTGAAAGAAGTCAACTTTGTGTCAAGTCAAGTCAAGTTCAAAGAGTTCAAAGAGGGATGTGATGATTTTCAAAAAGGGATTCCATCTGGGGGAACTAATCCTTCCACGTCTTTTTATTCTATTTATTATTATTATTTTTTTTTTTTTCTTTTCCTACACTTGGAAATAAATAAAATGATTACACTGATGAATGATTTTGAGAAACTTTATTAAGAAAATGTATTAAGTTGTGTTATTCTTACTATTAAATTTAAAATTTATTCTATGTTATTATAGAGAAATTGAACCTGATCTCTCGAATTTTTACTATTATTATCGTTATTTCCTCAGAAACTACTTTTCCTGGACAACGACTGGCTTATAAACTTAAGTTTTTGTACTACAAAATAGTACTTTATTGAAAAATCAGAATCTTTGAAGATTAGTGGAGATTAAGTGGGGATTTTAGTGGGGGAACAAATAATAAAGTTAATAAATAAAATCAAGTAAAATTTGCATTATTAATTTTCCCATGTACGAAATAAATCTATTGAAAAACTATTACTTAATATGATGGCCATTTATTACTAGGTAATTTTAAATAATTTTAATAAATAATTTTTATAAATAGCTTTTCTATTTTAGTCGAAAAGCTAAAATAGGTGGAAAGAAAACGGAAAATTTTAACTGAACAATTGCTTAGAAATAAGGTATAGAAGACAAATATAATTACCTACTAAAAGAGAAAGACCTACTAAAAATAAATATAAAATTGAAACCCTAAATAAAAGAAGAAAAAAATCACTATATTAAACTGAGATTGAAATGGGACCTGGAATTAGTATCTAATAATAATAATAATAATAGTAATAATAATAAAATTTCATGTACAGTGGTATTAGTACAGAGATTCTTTGAGAATAACAGTTATGTGATATTATGGTGACAGTTTAAGTGAGAATCCCTATAATTTTTTTCTACTGTACATTTTCATTTTTACTGGTCTTATATTACTTCGCTTTGTAAGTTTCGTCGCACATTTCTTTAACCCTAATTTTGAACAACTTCCCGTCATTGAATTTTCCCCAAATTTTGCACATAGAAACAACTAAGGTGACGGATACAGAAACCAAAATAATAATAATAAAAAACAAAATGGCATCATATTTCATTGCTTTTTAAGTTTCATCGCACACCTATTACCCCAATTTTGATCCACATCACGTCTTTCAATCTTCCTCAAATTTTGCACATGGAAAAAACTGAGGTGAAGAATACAGAAACAAAAAAAAAAAAAAAAGGTCTTATATTACTTTGCTTTGTAAGTTTCATCGCTCACNAAATGCATTATTTATTGAATAAAGGAAATTAAACTTATCTTCATTTCCCCCATTTCGTTTATACAAAAAACGCATAATTGAAATCAGGAGTAACTTTGATGTTAAATGAAAAAATATAAAAGAGAATTGTCTTTAGCTTTTAACTTTTTTTAGCTTTTAACTTGTCTTTTAGCTTTCGTCTAGCTTTTTTTTTATTTTTTTAATTATTTCGAATTTCCCTTAACATTTAATTATTTTTAGATTTTTTTTTTATCAAGCTATTTTCTCCGGAATTTAGTTTCTTTTTGGAAAACAACTTACATGCTAAGATTCAAAATCAACGGAACCATTTTCGAGAAAATTAAATTTTATCTACAGTTTTGGAGTGAACATTTAATTCTTGATATCGCTTCGGAGCGAACATTCAATCAAAATCTTTTTTTTCTATTTCAACTCTCTATTCTTATCTTTATGATTTTATTTTCTGAAATTTTGCCAATATCGGCCCAATAACTAAAATCGTTTTACAATTAGAATTGTTTTTGACAGCGCGGGAAAATAGACAAGAAGGAACATTTTTCAGGAAGTAAGCGAGAGAAGCGAAAGAATAAAATTGTTTTTTATTGTTGAAGAAGCAAAAACCGGGAGATAATAATAATGATATAATAAAGAAATAAAAAAGAAAGAAAATATGAATGGTAGAGGGTAGAATTAAATTAACTCTAGATACTATGATATTGCAATGAACGCTACCTAATCTCTTTTTCTTTTATTTTCATTTATTATATTTAATTTGCTGACCGTAACGCACTTAAACGTCTAGATTGAATAAAGGAAATTAAACTTATCTTCATTTCCCCCATTTCGTTTATACAATAATCCTTTTAAAAACGCATAATTGAAATCAGGAGTAACTTTGATGTTAAATGAAAAAATATAAAAGAGAATTGTCTTTAGCTTTTAACTTTTTTTAGCTTTTAACTTGTCTTTTAGCTTTCGTCTAGCTTTTTTTTTATTTTTTTAATTATTTCGAATTTCCCTTAACATTTAATTATTTTTAGATTTTTTTTTTATCAAGCTATTTTCTCCGGAATTTAGTTTCTTTTTGGAAAACAACTTACATGCTAAGATTCAAAATCAACGGAACCATTTTCGAGAAAATTAAATTTTATCTACAGTTTTGGAGTGAACATTTAATTCTTGATATCGCTTCGGAGCGAACATTCAATCAAAATCTTTTTTTTCTATTTCAACTCTCTATTCTTATCTTTATGATTTTATTTTCTGAAATTTTGCCAATATCGGCCCAATAACTAAAATCGTTTTACAATTAGAATTGTTTTTGACAGCGCGGGAAAATAGACAAGAAGCCATTGAAAGCGCTGGATTTTAAATTCTAGAAGAAAAATGTCCCTAGTGGAGGGGCGCGGACCAAAGTGTAACCGTTCGAAGAGACTTTATAACCTCTACTGCTTAAATCTTTACTATTTACACTTCTTTACTGTTTCCTGTTTAGTTTACATCGAAAGACAACTTTTTCATTAAATGCATTATTTTTGAAATATTGTTATATATTCACTTTAATGTTATCTTTTATATAATCGAGTAGTGTCCCGACGACGGGCGACGGCGACTCACCTCTAAATCATTTATAACGATAAAAATTGATGAGCCACAAGCTGAGTTTGAACCAATGACCTCCAGCACATGAAGCAATAACTCTACCACTGAGCTATCCCACTGTAATGAATCTCTTGGCATTGAACTTACTATTTAAACAGTAAATATCTATTTAAATTATAACTAATTATCTCTCAGCTCTTTTTTTCAACCATATTTATTCTGCCCGTTGCCACGGGCTTAACGGCTAGTTAAATACACTAAATATTACACTTGTTTTGCATTTTGTTTGTAACTACCCGTCAGTTCAATTTGAAAATGTTATTCTGACAAAGTAAACTTAAGTTAATTCTTCATCTATGTAGTTTTAAGCCTACACTTTTCATAAAGTTTTATTACCGACATTAAATGTCATGATTGTTTAAAGAAAATTAGCTCTTACATTAAATTTTAAAACATTCGTAAATAAGAAGTGAAAATCAAAGTGGCAAAATCAGGTAAAAAGATCGCGATTTGTTCAGTAGTAAAATAACCTTCTTTTGTTGACAAACAAATTATGCTCTCCCACCTCTCCTACAGGCCTAGTGGCTTTATTTCTTCCCTCACATAGGTTGGTCCACCTGAGTGTCAAAAAACAATTCTAATTGTAAGAAGAGTATAAGAGTCCACTTTTCTGCAAAGACTACATACAGTCAACAAGCTAAAACAATCAGTTTAATAATCAGTTTAACTCTTTTTTAGACTATAAAAATATTACAATTTTTAAAGAATTTGGGACTGAGAGAGCAGAGTATGATCATGATTCATAGTTACAGTTTTTTTTTAAGTTGACAGTTTTTTTTACGTTAGTTTACTGTAGAGTAATTATTATAATGACTAGTTTTCTAAAATCTGAAAAAAAAAAAATTACACAAAAATGGAGGGTTCAAAATGTCTCAAAGTGAGACAAAATATTTTCTAATAAATAAATATAAAAAGAAAATATATTAGTTTTATTGTTATAATAATACCCCTGATGACACAAAGGAAAAATAGTATAGTTATATTAAAGGGAAAAACACATTAAAAATGTATTTTCATTTATCAATTATCTTCTCAAAATGATAAATTAATATTCTTCAACTATGTATGTATACAATTGTAGAGAACTTCACAAAATTAAAATTAAATAATAGATGGTTTGGCAGACTTGTCTGAAGATTGGTCTTATCTCAAAAACCAGGATAATATTTCAGAATTTATATAATTTTTTACAATTTGGAAATATTTAAAAGTAAAATGTTCGATCTTCTGATTAAAAAACTTCTGTTACCTTCGGTAAGCACAGAAGAAAAAATCGGTCCTAGACAACTCAGACAAACTTTCTCATATATGTACATTTAATTACTATTGGAAATTTCATCAAAAATTATCATAAAAATAACTTCTCCAGGGCGGGGAATCGAACCCGGGCTCTTTCCATCAGCGTTTTAAGCTATTTTCTCAGGAACTAGATTTTTCCCGGGAAAACGGCTTATATCATTAGATTCGTATTTAAATTGACTACATTTTAGAATTTTTTAATCAAAATCGTCGGAACCGTTTTCGAGAAATAATTTTTTTTCGTGTTTTTTCAGAGTTTTTGGGGGGTAGCGCCCTCAAATTTGGAGTTAAAATTCATTTCTCGATTTCGCCTCGGGGTATGATTTTTCTGAACGTGTATGCCAAATTTCGTCAAAATCGGCCCAGTAGTTTAGGCTCCAGGCGTCTGCACAGAC
>KZ651149.1:991428-1001893 GCA_001010745.2 Gerris buenoi | reverse complement strand
AAACCGCCAGATTTATTCAGTCCAACCGTATGTAAATTAATTTACATATTAGCGGCGCCCCCGTTAGAACTTTAAGGTCGAAATTCCCATGGGGCGTTCCTCTCGGCTCACCTTAAAACGGACCGGTACGTGGTAATTGTTTTATCTATTCAGGCGGGCTCCACTGCGCCTCGCACCGACCTCGCTTTAAGTTTCGTTCCTAACTTTCGCGTCTTCTAAAAGACTCACATTAAATTTCTTTAAGTTCTGTTCTATGATTACAGAAAAGTGCAGATTTGGCAAAGACTGCACGATGTGGGTTGTAGGTTTTAATAATCTATTTTATTGTTACAGAACACCGCAGATTCGCTAGGACTGTATGAATTACTGCCGAAGAACGAGCACCTGTATAGAATTATATGCAGCTTCTGTATACCAGGCCCACTCCAACCTATCTGCCTGGAGATGATAGCACTGATCGCTGGGGAAAACAGGGAAAACCTCAACCTGGTAATTTTATTCCCAACTAAAAATATGTTTACCTTGAAAATACATTGTCCATCCAAGATCTGTGTGCAGAGTAGTGGTTAACGTACTCGCGAGACCCTCATCTGGAGTCAAAGTCGTTATCAATATACCTGCTGATGGTTGGAATCCCAGGGAAGTAACACATGTTTTACATTGATGGTCATGTGTGTAAAGTGGCCAATTCTCTCCTATCCTGTATTAAACAGAACTAAGTTGGGATTCCTCATCTATATGATCTATGTTTTTCCTGGAATCCCCATTCTCCAGATTCCTTTGTGACACTTTCCTTACCCTTTCTTTACCCTGTTTTCCTCTTAAGTCACTCCAGTTAATGCTTAAGTTCCCTGGTCCCTTTATTCCTCATTGGCCCTTTATCTTTATATGGCGTCCAAATTGTTATTTAATTTAATTAGAAGTTTTCCAGTAGACAAGACCATCTTGAAGGACCAACCCATATTGCAACCGACTTGATTGGGCAATTAATTTAACTCTATTGTAGTGCCCGTTGATTTAGGGGCTACAAATCTGCACCTTCACTTCAGGCTCAATATGGATTTACTCCTCCGAGTTTAAGATAAGCCCAAGAATCTTCAATATTGGGACCTCTAATGGAGAATTTAAGTTCCAACGCTATCCACTTTTGCCTTTTTGATAAATCTTATTCACAAAATATTATTTTTTGTTAATTACAAGACGTTTTAGTAGAGCTTAGATTTGATTGAAAATACATTACAGCATTGTGATCGTTCTTTAGAATGAACATTTTTTTATGTCAATGGTTTGAAAGTTCCAAGACAGAAATCAGAAAACATTTTTGGCCCCATGTCTATCTAACCGTGTTTAGAACACTTAACTATCTGTGAAAACCACCGCACAGACTCTTTGTTCACTCTGATATTTGTTCACTGCTATTATCTGATGCCCCCCTCAGATAATAGACAGTTCTTCGTTCACAAGTTAGCCCCTTTTAGCTTTGTTGGCAATTCTGGTTTTCTTGAAGATGGGTTTTTCATTTGGATTTTGGAGAGAAAACACAAAAGAAGAGTTAAGTATGTGTGCAGGAGAGGCTGTATGTGAACCTAGCCGCCGTTTTTCTATTTTGACTCATCTTTGAGTAGCCATAGCTATTCGTGGCAGTATTAAAAATACTAGAGATATCCTAGCATAACAGATACTATTGATATCCTGGCATCCTTTAAGACACTATAAATATCCTGGCACCCTTAAAGATACTTTTGATATCCTAGCATTTTTAAATACTCAAGATATTCTGGCATAAAGGTTAACCATATTATTCTTAGCTTACTTTGGAATCCAGGAAAGTAAAGAATACCAATCTTACTGCAGGAATCCAGTTTCTCTATCATGAAAACATAACCAACTTTAAATTTATTTAGGCTAGTCAGGGTCAGGTCAAGCCAAGTCACGGTCGGTCGGTCAGTTCGTCACTCAATTTTTGCGAACCAAAATATCTTATAAGCTACTCGTCCGATTTTAATTAAATTTGGATAATAGGTCAAAATTAACCCATTGTTGGTCCCACATAATTTTCAAATTTTTGAACAATTAGAATTATTCATTGTTCATTAGCCGCCCCCTACTCGCTTCGCTCGTCTTAACTTATCAAAATAGTAGCCGACAATTTTATCAACGTTACATTTTTGATTTGTTTGTATTGAAAGCTGTCACTTTTTTTATTAAGGCATGTAAACAAACAATGCGCTTTCTTTATTACACCGTCCAGTGTTTTGTTTATTGCCTCGGGAACGACAGTTCCCCGAGTTATCATTCCGCTCAACGCGTCTATTTACTATGAGAACCTCCCCTTTCTCCCCCCGAGNTTGTTTATTGCCTAGGGAATGACGTCACAGTTCACAGTTCCCCGTGTCATTCTGCTCAACGCGTCTATTTACTATGAGAACCTCCCCTTTCTCCCCCCGAGGACCTCCCTCTATCCCCCCCTTATCTCTATCGCACTCTTGCAAACAGTTAATTATATTTCACTCTTACTGAACTTGCTTGTTTACAAAACTTTTTTAATAATATAGATAGATTAATAAATTTGTTGCTTGGCAAAAATTGAGCGACAGAACGACAAACAGATAAGGAACCAAAAATGTTCCTTGGTGTCTGAAACGGATTTCAGCCTTGGAATTTTTAAAATTGGAGACCTAAAAATGTTTCTACTTCAGGACGATCACATTCCATTACCTTAAATAAGCTCGGAAGTTAAATAATTAGTCTAAATTAAATATGATAGAAAATAGTCAAAAGACTTTAACTATCGTCTGATTGGGGTTGGATAATTATAAATTACTTTTAATTAAGCCAATGTTTTGTTCTTATTGAAGTGTGTTTTATTAATTTGTAATGAAATGTTCTTTTCCAGGCAGATTTGGGCAGAGTTTCAAGGTTTTTTGCTGGTGCTTCAATCAAAACACTTTATGATTTAGGTTAACATTTTGCTGATGGTAACATAAAATAAACTTATTTCTAATGCCTATTAGTAATAGCAGCATTGGACGTGGTCAGTACTTGGATGGATGACCGTTCTGAACTAACTGATTTATTGTCATTCTTAAAAAAACCTTATTACTACGTTTTTATTAACTTGGTTTCTTGTTTGTATGTTTGTTTGTTTGTCCGGTACAAATCTGGCAATCGATTTCTAACTGACTTCCCGAATAGCTAGACATTTGAAACTTTTAGTGTTAAGGACTCATAGGAGCGGTAGGACTCTGATATGAGAAACCTAATAAAAAAGGCGAAGTTATTAGTTTCTTGTAGAGGATAGGTTNTTTTTTTTCAGTATCAAATTTCCTATAAGAAACCTGAAGTGTTGTAGTTTCGTTCGGGGTAACCTTTTCTCGTATTATTTCAAGAATTGGTGGGTCTTTTCTGTTAGTCCCCCCCCCCACGCTTTCCGGGCGCTTTTTCGCGTATGGAAGGTTGCACCCTTTAACTTTTATGGGTCATTCCGATATTCCACAACTGTCTAGTGTACAATAGGCTGAAAAACTACTATTTAACCATTATTTATTGAAATAACCATATGAAACAAATTTTTTGACCTTTGTCACTAAAACAATGAAGTGCAGATATTGTTGTTATCTCATTATAGTTTTGAGAGAAAACCTAATAATCTAATTCCTATTAGTGTAGTAGACGCTTCTTTGCGTCGAGAGTTGGGAGTCCAATATTTACAAATTATTACANAGAGGCAGCAGGACCCTTGAGTAGAGAAACAAGGTAATGAAACTTGTCAATATTAGTAAGCTGAGAATCTTGGATCAGTAGGCTTTCAAACGTATCTCTAAACTTAGGCCACTGATCCCGCTTACCATCAAAAGGATTAATATTTAGTGTAGGAAGCTTAGCTTTAGCTCTAGAACTACCTGCACAACAAGACGTGTTAGCTGAGGGCAACGGAGTGCTTGTAGCCCTACAATCCAGCGTTTCCAAGATAGCATTCGCCTCGTACAGGTATTCTTTACTAGCTGTTCTCATGGTATGGTCAACTTGACCTATTACAGGTGACCCACTGTCATCAACCATGTCAGCTAATTCTTCATATAAGCTTTCAAACTTATTGTACAGGTCAGTAAGTCTCCTACACATTCCCTTGAATAAAGGGATTTCATTATAATTAAGTTCTGCTTTCTTACCTTGTTCTCGTATCTCCTTCATGTCGTCAACAACAGTAGACATTCTACGACGTATAGATAGAGCCGCATCGAAGCTCATTTCATAGCCCTGAGACATCTTTATCTAAGTTAGATAACGATAAGTTATGCAAAACAATAACTTAAAAATAAAAACAATAACTTAAAAATGTTTTTACAACAAAAAACAATGTGCAAACAACAATAAGAGGATACAATAAAGTATTATAAGAAGATACACAATTGTTCAGCGATGCAAAGAGAAAATATTTATTAGAGAGAGAAATATAGGTACCTAAACAAATCAAAACTAACATTCAACAATTAAATTATAAAATAACAAGTACTTTCAACAGTACATTTCAACATTAAATTATAAATAACTTTAAACAAAATAAATATTCTAGAAGTGAGCCAGTGCACACCGATTTGTGAATGAAATCTTAAAGAATAAATGTAATATAAAAGAGAACAGAAAAGTTAACTGAATTAGCATGCAATAGCATGTACCTAATAAGAAAAGAAAAAGGAACAGTCAGGAGATTAACTGCCTTGGTCAGCCGTAGCATGAAACCAATTAAGATATAAAAAGAGCCAAGAAAAAATAAAACTAAGTGCTCTTGAACTTGTCGAGACAAGAGAATATACAATCAGAAGATTGTAGGTAGAAGAATATATACACTCAGGTGTGTAGAAACAAAACAATAACTGTAAGCTCCCATACAGGGCAAAAATAAAAGATACTTACAAAATTGAGATAAAGAGATGACCGGGCGATGGTCGAAAGCAACCAGGAAACACTAAAAGGACACTGCTATAAACTGAAAAGAGAAAAAGAGAACAAAAAACTAATAACAGAAAACATCTACGGGCCAAAGAACCATGTTAAGGACTCATAGGAGCGGTAGGGCTCTGATATGAGAAACCTAAATAAAAAAAAAAAGGCGAAGTTATTAGTTTCTCGTACAGGATAGGTTTGGACTGTAATAAAGTAAAAGATGTGAATAATAGTATAGGATGTACTGTGTAATGATAATGAAAGTAATAACATGCATATGGGGTTAGACTACTATAATAATGAGTGCAATGGTTAATGATAATAATACTACATAATAATAAGTGAAAGGATAGTTAATACATAATAATAAGTGAGATAAAATAATTACTACATAATAATAAAAGGAGTGAATAAAAGGAAGTGTTGAGTAGTGAAGTGTGATCGGTGAATGTGTGAAGTGGTGAATTGGTGTATGTGCAGGCAGGCTATATGGCATGCAAAATTAATATGATCAGAAGATAATGATAATAACACTTAGCAAACTGTAATATGTACTAAACTAAATGTATTTGATATATTTAATAAAAATTGTGGTATAAAATCGTGTTGCCGGTTGCTCCGGAGGTTACACACTCTCGTCAGGTTATGTTGCAGCCTCTGGGTTATGTGTATACTCTGGCTTCCAGTCTTGCAGGACCTGCCTCTGACAGCTCTACGGTGCAATGTAATGAAGAGGGGGGAGGGGGCTTAACTGAATTTAATTTAAAATAAAATGAAATGATAATAATAACAGCTATAAATAATAATGATATAACAATAAATGAGTTGGTGTCTAAACAAAGAATGTAACAAATAACTGCATAAATATTTGATTACAATATGACATATTTGTTGCGGCACAGTGATTAAAACGTGTCATTAATTATAGTGATTTTACCAATATATAATGTCCTACATTGATTTACATAATATTAGTTTAGTTAAAGTGTTGGATGTCCACCGTTTTGATAAGTACTAGACGGGGCCTGATTGAGTTGTGCGGGGGAGAAGACGTGGATTGACATGGCGTGCAGGCCAGCTGTCATAATTAACAGCCGTTTAAATTAAGTAATCTTAAGAGCAATCGGCTGCTCTGACATAAAATGTATACAGGCGTCCGACTCAATTACTATATTTATGTGAATTAAACTTGGCAAGCCCGATATAAGGATGATTAGAATGTTCTGTTAAGCAAGGCGAGATCTCGTGTGCAGCCGCTATATTTTCATATTAGGTTTTGACTGATCGACTGATTCTTTCCTAAGAAATACTATTGACCCGAAAATTTGCTAATACGTAGTTGAAGTTCTGGAATATCCCAGAACTTTACTGTAGGTTGTAATTACAGAACAGAAATCGTGCGCAACCAAATCCGTCAAATCCGTCAAAAGAGGCTGTTTTTCTCATAGATTAAGAATGTGTAAACAAATTCTACATAGCATTTGATGTAATTAGGCTTATGCGAGGTATTAGTGGCTATGTTTCTTATTATCATACAGGCCTAGCAATTAAATAAAATGCCTAAATAGTTTTGTTTCCAAAGTCTTCTAGGAATTGAATCTGGACTATATTTTACCATAATTTATTCCATTACTCCAAATCTTAGTTTGGAGTCTATTTATGTATAAACATTCCCCAATTAGACTGGGAAGTCATTGAAAAATCGTCAACCATTGGTGCATTAGTTTAATTGCCAGCAGGTAAAATAAACGAGAATATAATAGTAGTCAAAACCAATTAGACTGGGAAGTAATTGAAAAATTGTCAACCATTGGTGCATGTGCATTAGTTTAATTACCAGGCTCATTTCTCAATACGTCAGTTGCACCAGCAAATATTAATTTAATCTGGTTATAGGACAAACGAATAAAATAATAAATACTCGATTTAAAGAGTATTAGGTTTGAGGTTTAAGCAGCAAATCAGAAATTAAATCGGTCTACAATTGCGAACACCATAACAGCTGGTAAAAGTATATCAATTTCCGACCAAATAGGTGGTCTAGAAGTACCTAAACATTTTGATTAGCGAGTCAGTGAGTTTTGTCACTTATATATAATTTTTCAACCTAATTTTTTTAGTTTTTTTTTTTTTTAAATGTTAACAACTTTGGTTACCAAGCCTACAACATTTGCACTTTCCTCTGGGGAGGGGAGAAGAAAAATAAATTTCGTTTAGGCATTTTTCCGACTACAAAGTCGGACTGGTGGTGACAGAAACACATGCACGAAAAAAATGCCGGATCCGGTTTTCGAATTATGAAATGAAAAAGTATCCAAAAATGTTGCAACTCTGACCAATCTATAGACAAATCTTTCATTTTATATATGTATAATATACATAGAACATAGATTCGAACTCGGAAAAGTTTAACAATAATATTTGAAAAAAATGATTCAAAATATGAGNTTTCGCCCTGTGCTTGAGCACAGATTAGCACCTTCCTGAATCCGGCCCTGACTACATGTATATATACATATTTAGAAAAAAATTTACTACATAGCTTCAATAACTGTTAATCCTGTACCGACAGATTTATCCTAGAACATTTATTTTCTTTATTTAAGCGTTATGAAGAATAGAAAACGTTTTCTTTTATTTTAAGCGGTGGTTACTCTACTGGCACAAACACTTCTGGTTTGAAACCAAAACAGTTTTCAAAACGGATTTGAAAATTCATGGAAAAATTGTAACTGTATGCAAATCCCTTGTATAAAACCCCCATATTACTTGGTAGGTGACTAAGTAAAGAAAAGCCACGTTGTAGAGCCAAATTGGAACCTAAAATTTTGAAAATTCTTAAGAAAAATCTGCAAACTCCACCGAAAACAATAAATAATTGATAAATTCGAAATAATTGTTCGTACGAATTTGTGTACTGTGTACTGTATACAATGTACCCACCACCTGAAATCCCTCACCATGTAAGGGAAATTTTTATTTAAAATCGAAGTGTGTGTCAAAGCTATTCCCTAGGAAAGTTATTATTTACTAAGGCTTGTTCATAAAAGGAGTATTAACAACTTTGTCGTATGTATTTTTCTTTATTCAAATAATTCTATTTATCGCATATATTGTATAAATAATGTTAAGGACTCATAGAAGCGGTAGGACTCTGATATGAGAAACCTAATAAAAAAGGCGAAGTTATTAGTTTCTTGTAGAGGATAGGTTTGGACTGTAAATTGAGAATAAAATAGAAGACGTGAATAGTATAAGGATGTACTGTGTAATAGTGTATTGTAACGAAGTGAAAGACATGCATATGGGGTTAGACTAAGTATAATAAGTGCAATGGATAATGATAATATTACTACATAATAATAAGTGAAAGGATAGTTAATACATAATAATAAGTGAGATAAAATAATTACTACATAATAATAAAAGGAGTGAATAAAAGGAAGTGTTGAGTAGTGAAGTGTGATCGGTGAATGTGTGAAGTGGTGAATTGGTGTATGTGCAGGCAGGCTATATGGCATGCAAAATTAATATGATCAGAAGATAATGATAATAACACTTAGCAAACTGTAATATGTACTAAACTAAATGTATTTGATATATTTAATAAAAATTGTGGTATAAAATCGTGTTGCCGGTTGCTCCGGAGGTTACACACTCTCGTCAGGTTATGTTGCAGCCTCTGGGTTATGTGTATACTCTGGCTTCCAGTCTTGCAGGACCTGCCTCTGACAGCTCTACGGTGCAATGTAATGAAGAGGGGGGAGGGGGCTTAACTGAATTTAATTTAAAATAAAATGAAATGATAATAATAACAGCTATAAATAATAATGATATAACAATAAATGAGTTGGTGTCTAAACAAAGAATGTAACAAATAACTGCATAAATATTTGATTACAATATGACATATTTGTTGCGGCACAGTGATTAAAACGTGTCATTAATTATAGTGATTTTACCAATATATAATGTCCTACATTGATTTACATAATATTAGTTTAGTTAAAGTGTTGGATGTCCACCGTTTTGATAAGTACTAGACGGGGCCTGATTGAGTTGTGCGGGGGAGAAGACGTGGATTGACATGGCGTGCAGGCCAGCTGTCATAATTAACAGCCGTTTAAATTAAGTAATCTTAAGAGCAATCGGCTGCTCTGACATAAAATGTATACAGGCGTCCGACTCAATTACTATATTTATGTGAATTAAACTTGGCAAGCCCGATATAAGGATGATTAGAATGTTCTGTTAAGCAAGGCGAGATCTCGTGTGCAGCCGCTATATTTTCATATTAGGTTTTGACTGATCGACTGATTCTTTCCTAAGAAATACTATTGACCCGAAAATTTGCTAATACGTAGTTGAAGTTCTGGAATATCCCAGAACTTTACTGTAGGTTGTAATTACAGAACAGAAATCGTGCGCAACCAAATCCGTCAAAAGAGGCTGTTTTTCTCATAGATTAAGAATGTGTAAACAAATTCTACATAGCATTTGATGTAATTAGGCTTATGCGAGGTATTAGTGGCTATGTTTCTTATTATCATACAGGCCTAGCAATTAAATAAAATGCCTAAATAGTTTTGTTTCCAAAGTCTTCTAGGAATTGAATCTGGACTATATTTTACCATAATTTATTCCATTACTCCAAATCTTAGTTTGGAGTCTATTTATGTATAAACATTCCCCAATTAGACTGGGAAGTCATTGAAAAATCGTCAACCATTGGTGCATTAGTTTAATTGCCAGCAGGTAAAATAAACGAGAATATAATAGTAGTCAAAACCAATTAGACTGGGAAGTAATTGAAAAATTGTCAACCATTGGTGCATGTGCATTAGTTTAATTACCAGGCTCATTTCTCAATACGTCAGTTGCACCAGCAAATATTAATTTAATCTGGTTATAGGACAAACGAATAAAATAATAAATACTCGATTTAAAGAGTATTAGGTTTGAGGTTTAAGCAGCAAATCAGAAATTAAATCGGTCTACAATTGCGAACACCATAACAGCTGGTAAAAGTATATCAATTTCCGACCAAATAGGTGGTCTAGAAGTACCTAAACATTTTGATTAGCGAGTCAGTGAGTTTTGTCACTTATATATAATTTTTCAACCTAATTTTTTTAGTTTTTTTTTTTTAAATGTTAACAACTTTGGTTACCAAGCCTACAACATTTGCACTTTCCTCTGGGGAGGGGAGAAGAAAAATAAATTTCGTTTAGGCATTTTTCCGACTACAAAGTCGGACTGGTGGTGACAGAAACACATGCACGAAAAAAATGCCGGATCCGGTTTTCGAATTATGAAATGAAAAAGTATCCAAAAATGTTGCAACTCTGACCAATCTATAGACAAATCTTTCATTTTATATATGTATAATATACATAGAACATAGATTCGAACTCGGAAAAGTTTAACAATAATATTTGAAAAAAATGATTCAAAATATGAGTGTACGCCTTATAGAGCTCTGGAAAACAAACATATATATATATATATATATATATAT